>OW052221.1:323849434-324449434 GCA_932526605.1 Nephrotoma flavescens | reverse complement strand
GGACAAAAAAATCATTTTTGAAATCTCTTCGCATAGTAAAAATGGCCTTGAAATATTTTTTATTTCATTTATGTTTGTGTAATGTGGTTTAGTTACGATTACTACGATTATTAAAAATTTTCATAAAATTTGCAATAAATATAGTTTCTGCTGTTTAAATTTAAATACATATTGTCTTTGTTAAAACTGAAAGAGGCTCTAAAAATTACATAATAAATCAGTCCTCTTCGCGATACACCTGACAAAAGTAAAATTAAAGCCCATAATAAAAATCCCTAAAGTGTGCAAACGTATCTATGGTTTGTTTGATTTTAGTGCACTTTAAGCAAAGACAGTGTACGCGTAACACTCTATCAGATAATATAAAATAATCATATACGTCAAACTTGTAGTAAATGATAAGAATTAAAATTTGTAGTAAGAATGTCATATCAATACAAACAGAACTGCGTGAAGTGCTTGATTTGCGATCAAAACAATGATTATAATACTTTGGACAACATAATAAAATAATTGACAACAGTATCTCAATACAAATCACAAAACAAAAATAATTAAAAATACGAATTCTGAATTTCCAAAAATACGCAATATTTTTGAATTCGAGTTTTTTTATAGGGTCGAACAAAAAAATTTAATTTAAATTTATAATGAAGCGTCTTATATCTCTCGACTATAACACGTCGCCAACAATTTACCAAATCACTACTAATTCCGCTAATCTCCATCGAAACGAATATTAAAAATGTACAGCCCTGTCCAATATATACAAAAATAAATAATAGTAAAAATCACTAAATTTTAATCCCCATTATCTTGTTATTTGGCTTATCATACACTATTAGTTGTAAAATAATCAGCCTGTAGTAAATGAAATTACTGTAGTGATTATCGATCCCAGTGTTGTACGTCTACTTGTCATTTAATTTCCTACATTACGGAGTAACAAATTAATTAATTACTTTCGATGTTTCGTGCCAGCAACATTCTAATAGATCCTATTATTCAAAATTCATTCCTCACAAATTATCGACAGCAACTTATAAACGCGATTACTGTATAATCCAAAAGTAGTTTTCTACTCTATGGCTACAAAAGCCTCGCACGAATTATTTTTCCAATCGTTCGCTTAAAAGAAAACTCTTTACTTGTAATTGTTCAAAATCGAATGTAAAATGCGTCGTTATAGCATAGCCGTCAATAATGATTTATTTTACTCCAGAGCAACCAATATAGATGGGTTACTGGTATTAAAAGTTTCCATTTGCTTTTTTCAAGTTTAATAGTGTAAAACAAATGCAAATAATAAAAAAGTTTTTTTTTCAAAACGAATTCTCAAAGAGCTCTCGACAACAACGCGAAAACTTCTCGTTGGTACACTTTATGTAGCAAAGTAATTACTGAAATCTATTACATAGTAGGTAGTAGTATTTTTAATAAAAATGAAATTGAAGAACTTCGGGAGTAACTGCGAGTTCACACGATGGATAAAAGTCTCGGATTTTTCTATCCCAGATGTTTTTTTCAATATTTTCAACTATTTTTATATGAAAAGAGGCATGCCTGTTGTATAATTTACGTGATGTAATTGGTTAAAACGATGGGATAGTAAAATCCGAAATTTTTATCCGTCGTATGAACTCGATTTAAAGGCCGATTATTAACTAAACTTCTGTTCAGATTTCATCTTTGGCCTCGGGGTGATAATTTCATCATTCGAGAAATAATCTTGTTATTATACTCCTTTGAAACATCATCTTAGTAAATTCAGAATGTAAGATGCATTCACTTGATTTCAGTAATTTGAGTATTTCTACCCAAATTCTATAACCAAAGTGGGAAGGGTACCAAGTTATTCCTTCTGTTGATATTTGGATATTTGTTAAAATGTTACAAAATCTGTTGTTGCTGAACTTTGAACTCTTTTCAGGTTTACATAATATGGACCATGATAGATATAAAGAAGGCATCCGATACATCTTTAAACAGATGTGATAAACGAGAAAAATTAAGCAAGATTCTATAATGCAACGCGTTTACGATCTTCTGATCTTAAGAAAAATACATAAATATTTATAATTTACTTTATCGTTAATATGTTTACTACAGGTCATAGTAAATCACTTCAGAATTTTTTCGAGTACTACATACTTGAAAAATCGCACCACACTTATTAGAAAATGATAAATACATTTATTGTGGTGCAATCAGCGAAATTTCAAATGTGTTTGCAAAGATGATAATCAAAGACAATTTTACGGTATATAAAGAAGGCGAAATTTAAAATTGGAACACTGCTAAAACACAGCTACTCAATGATTAAGGTTATTTTTATTCTTGGATGCGTTCTCGCTGTTACCTTGGCTGCTGGTAAGTTCATATATCACATAAGAAGGTTTTCCAAATTTTTATAATCCTGTTTAATTTTTCTAGAGTTACCAGCCATTCCAACAACTGAATGGGACGGTCGTATTGTCGGTGGTAGCACTGCTGGTGCCACACAATTCAGACATAAAGCTTCACTCCGGTCAACTGGTAATGCCCATTTCTGCGGTGGTTCAATTATCAGTTCCAGATGGGTCTTATCAGCTGCTCACTGCACCGTCGGACGTTCCGCGGCCAACACAATCGTAGTCGTAGGTGCCACTAGCCGTACAACTGGAGGTATCCGTCACAATGTATCACGTATCACCAACCATGGCAGCTACAACGCAAACACAATTGCCAACGATGTCTGTGTAGTACAAACCGCAACCACTATTGCTACAGCCACAAACGTTGCCGCTATTCCAATTGGATCAGGTACCGTTGGAGGTGGAGTTAATGGTGTTATTGCTGGCTGGGGACAAACCGCTCATCCAGGTTCAGCTGCTGCCAATTTAATGTTCTTGAATCAACAAACTTTAACCAACGCTAACTGCCAAGCCCGTCACACCGCAAATAACCGTCCATTGATCTTTGCCTCAACGCTTTGCGCTGGTGGTACCAACGGTCAAGGTATCTGCATGGGTGATTCAGGCGGTGGCCTTATCATTGGTGGTGCTGTTCATGGTATTGCTTCATGGGTTATCCCATGTGGTCGTGGCTTCCCAGATTCATACGCTCGTGTTGGTTCATTCAACGCATGGATCATCAACAATGCCCAATAAAAAATTTTAAAACTAAAATATTAAAAATAATAAATTTTGTTTTCAAATCATACGAATATTTGTTCTTATTTTGGCCTTTAAGATACGCGCAATCACAATAACTTTCCAATTGCAATACGTCATAAGTTATCGTCAACTGTATAATTGAAATAAACATTTTCATTTGCGTATCGGCATCATTTAACCTTCAACTATACAACCAACATACCCGGGTAAATCAATATAATTCCATACATTTAGTATTGCATGATAATTTTAAACTGATAAATACAGATGGGTAAAATTTAATTTAAAATATATAATTTTTAAGATGCTAAAGATTTCAAGCTAATAAGTCTCCAAAATCCATAAAATTTTGATCAATAAAACACGTAAACTTGCCCGGGTAGGGGGTTGTAAACATAAGGGTTAATTATGTTATCAATATTTGAACAACATTCCGGGATAAATGATAATACATTATAGTTAACGAACGTTGATAGTAAACCACATTAAAATTAGTGCTAATAAAATTGCCAAGCGAAGCTTTTAGTACTCGAAACAGCTAAGTAAAATATCTGAACGCATATTGCGTATACTCAGCATACGGAGCGTTGATTAAGTTGTGGAGAACACCCGACTTACACTCTGCGACATAATTCAGTCTCTAAAACAAGCAAAACTGGAAAAGGGTTCAACCAATTTTATCAAAGCCTATAATAATAAAAAGGCGATCAAAAATAACAATACTAAGGCTGTGTGCCAAACTTAAGGTAAAAGTCAATTTTAACTAAATTTTTCGGTAAATTCCATTATTCCACATTCAAAAACTCTATGGCACACTGATCGAGTAGTAAACGATTTACCTTAAGATTGGCACACAGCCTTAAGTGTATGATTTCAATGCTTTGTGTTTTGATTCAATATAATTTAAAAAATGAAAGTTGTATTTTGTTTTCTGTAGTAGGTGACATAACTCATCGTACGCTTTAGAAAAAATGTAAAAATATCGGCCATTAATACCTGGTCAGACCACTTTTTACTTCAATGACGGACTGCAGTCTATTTTGCATCGACGACACCAATTTTTGGGTGAACTGGGCTGGAACCTTATCCCATTCTGTTTTAATTGCAAGCTCCAATGTTTTTTTAAGTTACTTCGTGATTACGAAGTTGCCACTCAATATAATTCCACAGATGCTCTATGGGATTTAGGTCCGGACTCTGTGGAGGTGAATGTAATTGATTAGCAGTGTTGCAGAGCAACCATTCCTGAACGATGTGAGCAGTATGTTTGGAGTCGTTGTCTTAGTAGGCCTAGTTTTTTCACAGATGCCTTCATATTGTATTTTAAAATAAAGTAATAAAGTATTTCTGCTTATCCAATTTTCCAGCAATAATAACTAAATTGCCGACTCGCGCATAAAACATACCACTTTGCGAAAACCAGCACTTGTTTGCTTCTTAGTCATTTTTCTCCGTATTAATGCAGAACTACTTTATTGGATCACCCTTACTCGTATAACAAAACTGATTTACTTAGAGGAATTGTATCGTGTTGATATAGTCAAAAATCTAACGGTAAATACCGAATAATGTTTTAACAAAACGTGTTTGTTTTAATAAAACAAAAACAAACAATTGATTTTTATTTTTCTATTGTATCCTTGAAAAAAACACATGTGCATTTATTGCTATACCATAATATATTTCAGCTGCAGCTTGATTTTGGTTTTCCTATAGGAAAAGCAATTATGAAAAATATTTACATAGCGTTTTTGTCAAAAATATCATTTTCTGGCCTACTGAGAAATCATGTTTGATCTAAAACTTTATAATTTAGGAAATATTTTTTCCGTATCGAAATTGGATAGGAAAAATATTCCCAATTTAATTTTGTTTTTGAAAAAATTTACAGTAACTGTTTACCATAGTATGCCAGAAAAAAAATTTATGTGACAAAAATACTATGAAAATATTTTTCCAGAGTCCTTTTCCTATAGGAAAACCAGAATCGAGCTGCTGATTTTATTTTTCTTTGTATTTTTGGAATTAACTGAATTTATTATTAACTGTAATTCGTTTTTCACACCGCACGATGATTTATGTCGTAGAGTGTAGATCTCGAATACACCACTCTTGATTTCTAAAACGAAAATTTATTCTTACTTTTAGGAAAACTTTCTTGTATGTATATATAATTAAAAAACTTTATTCCTGCTTAAATTTCAAGAATTCCAAAAATGTTTCAATTTGGTAGAACAAAACCAAAGCAAAAAAAAAACGCGCCAAAAACCAGGATCAATTTTGTTAAACCACTGGTCGTTTTCTTTTTTAAAACTGACCGAACCGTTGTCTGCGTTATCGACCACTCGGTAGTCAAGTCAAGTCAAGTACTCGAGATGATTCGGTAATTAATTGGTAAATAACTTTGTGGAATCTAGGCTTCATAAAATAATATAAAATGTGGAAGTGATTTAAAATTAAGTTGTGCTGTGGTGTAGAAATGGCAGAAACCCATATATGGTATACACCCGGATAAGCATACATTTTGACTTTAATACGTGAAAATAAAATCATTGAAAGCTAGAATAATAAACTTAGTTACAATGAAGCATTCTGCTATTCCTTCATATAGTAACGTGTACCATTGGTGATTGTTTTGGATACCAAAAATTGTATTGTGTATCAACCAACGCGTGTAATATTCAGAAAGACCAATAATTTCCGCACATTTTGCCTCACTTTGCTCTTTCAATGCTGCTCAGCTCAAAAATTATTATTGGTCGTGAAGAGTTTTGTGTAGCTGGATTACTGCATAGCACTGACGAATTGACGATATTGGTAGCGATAGTTCAATGGAGTTTGCACAACGGGTTATGGGTTACGCAATGAGGTGCTGCCTAAACTGGATCATCAAGGATACCGCTAATCCAAATATGCGTTAAGTGGCCGCATGGATCAAGCTCATTGTAGTACAGTTTCTAATCAGCTTATTATTTTGTTTAAGTCATATATTTTTCAATGTAATTCAATAATGTTGGTTCAATTTTTCTTTGTTCTAAATTTATCACTTTACTTTATTTCGTTTTCAATCTTTTTGTTCAGTTTTCTATTGAATATACTTTAATAATTTTCTCGATTAATCTTATTATAATATACAGTTTCGGATTATTAGTATTTGAAATAATTTTCAGTTAACTACACAATTTCTTGTTATTTTCTTAAGAATAATTTCCGTAGGGAACCGGAGCAGTAGCAAAGTCGATGGAGCACTTCTTCGTCTAAGGATACACCAGTAAGATAACCTTTTACATATATATGAATCACTAATTTCTACAAGTATGTATATTTACATTTTTGTAATATATACCTGAAACGATTGTAACGAGAAGTTCCGCGAAAAATTACTACAGTTTTGATCTTGCAGGAAATTTTAATATTCATTATAGTTTGGAGAGGTCAAAAGTTAACATTGTGCTAAAAATAAATTTTATAAGTGAAATAAAAGTACTTAATAAAAGTATTTAATCTTAATACTAATCAGTAGATACTCCTCATGATGACCTAACAAGTCGAAATAGATCGAATGAATTTTTAAACTTTTTCAACCAATTTTTTAATTAAAATATTTAAAAATCTAATTTTTGCGAAATAAATAACAAGTGTTTAATAAAATGTATTTATTAAGTAAGTGTGATTCGCCAAGTGCCTACGGGAAATAGTGTAAAAAAAGAAATAAAGGTAGTTTTAATTCATCAACTAATTGATCAACTAAGTGATCATCATCCAGCCTTCCAAATGCAGTACACCCAAATATTTTGCTCGATTTGAGACATGGTCCTTGTGGAAACAATTGGCAATGTTGGTAGTCGGCGGAATCATTTGAGGATCTATATACACGTTGGATAAAGTGAAAATGTGTGATTTTGTGTGAATAATGCTGCAAATAAATGTTTTATTGAAACGGCGTTCGAATATCAAGGGAACATTGACTAAGCTCGGTCGCGGCTAAAAGTGCGGGTATAGGCAAGCTGAGATGTTATATTGACAAGATATTAGTTTACTGAATCTAGATGATGAAAGTCAACAAGACGAGTTCGAAGACAAATATTATATGGCCATTGCTGAATTAAATAAATTAATCCGAATAGCAAATTTGTTCAGTCGGAATGTGTCTGTAGATCTAAACGATAGCCATACAGAGCAAGCTCGGAGTACAAACATAGAAGTTAAGCTTCCTAAGATAAATATAGCTTCGTTTTTTTCGCAACTATACCGAATGGTAGTCATTCTATGATCTTTTTTCGTCTAAAATCCATGAGAAATAAAATCTCATCCCGGCACAAAAATTTGAATACTATAAAGGGTTTTAAGAGGTGAAACAGCAAATTTGTTGAAGCATCTTCAATTTGGCAAATTGAAAATTCGGTATGATAGAAAACGAAATACGGTACAGTCCTTCATTATGACTTTTGTTGATATACCATCCATTCATACACCAACGTCAAATAAGGAAATTAATGGATAACCGCCAAAGAAGTTATTTGTAGCTTCGGACCAGAAGCTGAATCCCGGGATCCTTGGATAGTATTATTATTATTATTATTATTATTATTAGTTCACAAATTACATGAAGAAAGCCGAGATAAATGGGTTAATGAGACGGCTGCGAGAAAGAATTTCCAACCTTTCAAATTTTAATTGGATTCCTGATGAAACGAGCTATGCTTTGGATTCCATTAAAAGCTATCCTCGAACAGGCGTCCCACAAGTGAAAGCATCTCCGAAAAGCCTCACCAATGCCGTTGTATCGTGTGAAGTGTGCTAGAATGAGTACCAACCGTTATATCAATGCCCTAAATTTAAAGAATGGACAGTTAAAGAAAGAAGAGAATTTATGAAAACCGACAAACGATGCTTCAACTGTCTAAGTAAAACACATACAGTATATCAATGCCGGTGTAAAACAAGATGTCACATATTATGTAAAAAGGCCCATAATTCGTTGCTACTTCCTACCTCCAATGCCAATTGTTCAGGAAAACGATAATCCACCACCCAAACCTGGAATCAATTATTTGTAAGGATCACCACCAATCGACCATCGATGTCAATCGACACGCCGCCACATAATTCATCGTGCCTGCATTTGAATCCTAATCCAGCTATGTTTCCTACCACGATAATTAGAGTGCGAAACAAAAGTGGCCCACATCAATTAGACCAAGTTTTACTCGACTCTGGGTCACAATCCGCCTTCATTACCAAAGTATTTGTCCAAAAATTGGGACTAAAACGAAAACAAGGGAAGATATGTATTCAGGGTCTTGCCGCTCAGAAGCATGTAACCACCAGAGGGCTAGTTGATGTAACCATCTCACCACATTTTGAATACACCATTACTTTCAATATATCAGCGTACATAATATCCACCATCACTTCGATCAAACCAATTGAACAAGTTGATTTTCTTAAGTCTCAGGTACTTTTGACAATGTTGTTAGCAGACGTTAATGCCAAATCCACATCAAAAAGGGTTTATTGATTGGGGCGATTTTGGGAACTTGAACAACAGAAGACCATACATTTGAAACTCTTTCGAACCACCACCGTCAAATTACCAGATAACCATTTCATAGTGAAGTTACCCTTCAAGGTAGAACAGAATCATTGGGGATTGCTGTTAAACGTTTGCAGGCAACGGAGAAGAAATTTGAAAAGAAAAGCGCATTACGTCGAATTTATGGAGGAGTATAATCAACTCGGACATATGGAAGAAGTTGAACCACCAAAACTACAAAAACATCCACCACTGCCAAATTACGCGTTGTTTTTGATGCATCTGCTTATTGAATGATAATCTGATAACAGGGCCAGAATTTAATAAGTGATATTTTACTACGTTTCCGAAGACATCGAGTAGTATTTACAGCGGACGCGGAAAACATGTACCACGAGATATGGAATCTTCCAATAGGGATATGAATAATAAACATTTCGAGTTGAAGGCATTCACCTACGGTATGTTTTCCGCACCTAATTTAGCAACCATATAGGATAAGTCAAACAAATCGCTAACTACAACTCGAATTGCTATCCAGAAGCATCAGAACGATTGTGGAATGATATGTATATAGACGACTTATTAACCGGATCATCCGAATTAACTGAAGCAGTTGAATTGGCAAGGCAGATAAATAATATAACGTCCCAATCCGGGTTTAACTGAAAATGGTCTTTCAACTCTTCAGAGTTCCTATCTAAATTTAAGGTCGTTGATGCAGATACCTCTCTTCCAAAATCATTTTTCGATGAATCAAATCTAAATAAGGTTTTGGGGATGCAAAGTAGCAACTACATAGTGTGCTATAGTCTCCGAAGTCAGTCGTATCTTTGATCGACTAGGACTGCTTGCACCATTCGTCGTCAAAATAAAGACTTATTTCCAAGAATTGTGGTTGTTAGATTTAGGTTGGAACGACCACCTACCAAAAAAAGTGCATGTTCAATGGTTTAAGAAACGAAACGAAATAGCTGATATATTAATAATTAAGATACATCGATTGCTGTTTATGACAGATAAACCAAATCAATTGCACGGATTTTGCGACTCTAGTAAAATAGCATATGCGGCAGCAGTTAACCTACGTACATTTTACAATGGTCAATATGTGATTAGTTTGATTGCAGCAAAGACAAACGTTGCTCAAATTAAAAATATTTCACTACCACGTGTAGAGTATTAACCAGACTGGCTATTAACCAGACTGATGAAACACTTACAGTCAATACTAAACATTAGAAATGGTCAAATATTTTGTAGGACTGATTCCACCATAGTTTTGGATTAGTTGTCGGAACCACCACGCAGATGGAAAACTCCCGAATCGCACCAGTACACACAGAAAAATTTGTCACATTATTTCGAACAAGTTCAAGAAGATTTCTTTATGGTTTTCATCCAAAAAGACAAGCTAATCAAAACAAAAAGGAAAATCTATTTAAATATTTAATATAAAATCCACATTGAAGGAAAATGATTTCTTTTTGATAATTTCATTTGACATCGTTTAATATTGTGCAGTACTGAAAGAAAACCATATTTTGATAAATGGTTAATCAGAAATCATTTTTTCTAAAAAGGAAAACTATTAAAATAATAAGTAGTTTTTTCTATTTAAAATAATAAGATTGAAATGTAAAATTAAGAGGAGTTTTCATTTAATTGTAAGAATCTATAATATGAAATCATATTTTTATATCCATATGGTTATCTTATTAGATTTATGTGGCATATTTTTTTCAGTGTGAAATCATCAAAGCGCCACCAAGAGACAAA
This sequence comes from Nephrotoma flavescens, assembly GCA_932526605.1. Taxonomy (NCBI): domain Eukaryota; kingdom Metazoa; phylum Arthropoda; class Insecta; order Diptera; family Tipulidae; genus Nephrotoma; species Nephrotoma flavescens. The sequence goes on along the minus strand of OW052221.1, from coordinate 324,438,964 downwards.
TGGCGGCATATTTCATTAAAACATGACCCAGCTGATTGGGCCATGCAAGGATTAAGTTTTAACGAACTAAACTCTCATTTGCTGTGGTGGAGTGGGCCAGAATTTTTGAAATCATAAGCAGAATGTTGGCTGGCTTTTCGGAAACCAACTTATTCGGGAGATCTAGAGCGTCGAGAGAAACGTAAAGTTATGATCGCAATACGCTCCGATACATCAAGCCCGATCTTATAAGACCTTATAAAAAATATTCCATTTATGATAAGGTCGTTAATATTTTAACTTTAGTTTGACGCTTTTTACGCTATTTGCCGTAGGCACTTGGCGAAACACACTTGTACTTAATAAACACATTTTTATTAATCACTTGTTTTTGTTCCGCAGAATATTTTGAATATTTTTCAATAAGTTTAAAAAATCACTCGATCGATTTCGGTCATCATATCCGTATCTACGGATACTCTTGATGATGACCTAACAAGTCGAAATCGATCGAGTGATTTTTTAAACTTATTGAAAAATATTCAAAAAATTCTGCGGAACAAAAACAAGTGATTAATAAAAATGTGTTTATTAAGTTTAGTTTGACGATTCATAGTAACCTTTCTACGGTTCATTCTTGAAGAAATTCAAGCCGTGAAAGAGGAGTACAATTAAATTACCGGGAACTACAATTAAACAATTAAGTCACAACATTTTTAGACAATATTTTTATGAGTAGGTGGTAGGATTGAAAAGGCCATTGATACGAACGCTACAATATGCTGCTAACCACGAGTATATTGTGTTGAAGTATCATCAAATTCATTTACATTGTGGTGCATCATTATTGTCTAGCATTATTCGAAGAAAATTCTGGATTGTTTATGGCCGACATACCATAAAATCTGTCATCCACAATTGTGCGCAGTGCATCAAACAAAAACCACTAACACAGGACTAATTAATGGGCAGCCTACTAAAAGAAAGGGTAGAATTAATCCGTCCGTTCTTAAAAATTGGGTTGCATTTTGCCGGTCTCATCAAAACATATCTAAAAACGCGGGCGAGGGCAGAGAACCCAAAAGACATATACATATGCTTAATTATTTTCTTAAGTTCCAAAGCTGTACATTTAAAGCTCGTCGAAGATATGACAACCCAACCCTCCATGGCCGCACTTTACTTCGATTTTTCTCATATGGAGCACCGACATCTCTTCGGACGACGGATCTAACTTTCGTAAAGTATGCAATAAAGTCAAGGAATTAAATAGTTTACTTAAAAATAATATTAATTGAATTTCTATTTCTATTTTAAAGAAATATCAGATTGTATGGCATTTCATTCCACCGCATGCACCTCACTTTGGAGGAATTTGGGCGGCCGGCGTAAAATCTGCAAAAATTCATTTAGAGAGAGTAATTGGGGCTAATAACCTTACACAACAAGAGCTGCATACGTTGTTGGTCCATATTGAAGGGCTCCTAAATGCCCGACCTCTGTGTTCACTATCAGACGAGGAACGTGATCCTTTAACACAGGCGCATTTTCAATTAGTCATCCGATTACCAACATACCGCAACTAGATACCAAAGAACCACCTTACAAGGGATTTAGAGAACCTTACATCAATGGAAGTGCGTACTAAATGAACATCGCCGCAGGTTAATTTGCAAATTATTGGTGATATAGTTGTCGTTAAAGAAGAAAATGCGTTAATTAATCAATGGAAGATGGGCAAGGTATTAGTAGTAGTATTCCCGGAAACTGATGGACAAACGGAAACGTTCGCAGACCAATTACCAAGCTGTGCCTTTTACCTATAAGTTGAAACCTGACGATATTCAAGGCGGCTGTGATGTTCGAAACCATCTCATAGAATGAAAACGCAAGACATTGGAATGGGACATTAGCTGATGCCAAACGAGATTTTTGATTTTTTCAAGGTAATAGATAATGTATATATATATATATATGTGTGTTTTATTTTGTTTTGTTCTGCTCTTTCGAAAGTAAAATTTAGCTGTATATCCTCTATCCGGTCGCAAGTTAATTATTTACGATCAGAAATATGGTTACTAGATTTATTTTGCCATGCCAAGCGACACATTTTTTTCAAATTTAAATTTGTTTTGCGATTGTAAAGTAGAAATCCACAAAAAGACTGCTACGCCTTTTCCGAGGTCGCAGTCTTTTTATATACATATTTCTACTTAACAATCGCAAAACAAATTTAAATTTGAAAAAAATGTGTCAATATGGCATGGCAAAATAAATCTAGTAACCTTATTTCTGATCGCAAAAAAATAACTTGCAACTGGATGGAGGATATACCCCTTAAACTAAAATGAGTCAAAAATGTCCTTGAAATAGTTTTTATTTCAGTTATGTTTGTGTTTCTGTGGTTGCACCGAAAATTTGTTTAAGTCACAATTAAAATCCGTATCATAGATAAACGGGGAAAGAAACGAAGAAAAATACGGTTTCTGTGATACCCTGTGTGGCATCAGTGATTGGAAGAGTTTGAAATTTACAAACACAGACATAAACCATTTTTATTAAACGACAAAGTCATTTCTAAGGCAAATAAAATATTTGACGTAATAACCGAAAATTAGCTGTCGAAAACTCGAGATCATACCCAGAGAGAGTAACGTAGTTTAAAATAAGTTGACAAAGAGTGAACACTCGAAACCGGTCCTTGATAAAACGAAAAAATTTCTTAAAAATTTATTTATTTAGACTTTATATATCACAAAAATGAAAGTTTATTAACTTTGGTTTTATTTATTTAAAAAGTGTATTAAATGAAAATAGATATTTGAATGTTAATTATATATACATTAATTAAAGTTGTTGTTTTAATTATTTGTTGATTAATTTCTGTGGTATAAGTCACGGCGAAAAACAAGAAGTAATAATGAATTACCATTATTATAGTACAAAAAAATAGTGTCATGTAAAAATTTGTATACAATACCACATTTGCATTAAAAATCAAATAATGACATTTGAAACTAAATTGAAAAGTTACCTCGCGAGGAGACTTTTCGTTAGTAACCTGGCGGAGAATAGCGTAAGTTCACCTCAAAAAGTTTAGTTCATAATTTAGCCGAAAAAATCGACCTGAGGCACACAGCATTAATATTCTTATTTCTATATTTAAAATCAAACTTAATTTCTTTTAATAAAATGTATTATATTAAATTATGTATGTTGCAAATCAAAACATTTATTTTATTTTTATTAATGATAGCTACTCATTGCAGCACAGGAGTTGACCATATGGAGTTATGCGGAAAGGTGGGTTTGATTAGAGTGAAATATTTATATTTAAATTGTGGTTTCTATGTCATAGTTATATTAACTCAGCCAGAGTACGACCCCACGACCGACTTTACCTCCACCCCTGAACCCCTGATGCTCTGGTGGAACACATTTTTCGTTAAAAATACCTTATTATTTTTTTTTTTTTGCTAACGTTAGTCGACTTCAAAGGCTAATCATGAAAAATGTTGACTTCAAGATATTTTCAGATTTACCATTCGCGAATCGCCGAATTTAAAAAAATAGTTATAATAAAATCTAAGTGGTGGCGCGCGTGCGTGGTTTCGGGCAGACTAAATGTCTGTTGCCGATCTACACCCCAGACGGGTTGACTGGTCTTAATGAAACTTCATATTTAAGTGTTTTTCAAGAATTGGGAGATCCCAATGAATTTTGGCCGAAATCATTGGATCGGTCGTTTCAGCTTTCATATTATATTTTTGTTTTTTGTAAATATTTTGAAACGTGTATCATTTGCAAGGAAAACGTTTATGAACATCGGCCCATATCAGTTTTTCTTAAATTGTGAAAATGACGATCTTTGACAAATATTTGTTTTTAACAAAAAATCTGCCTCTGTATTGCCTAGAGATTGATCGGGATGAAACTTCATAATTCGTAAATTGGGAGGTCCGAGGGGATGTTTAGTCAAAAATGGTCCACAAGTGGAAACCCTCTATAGGAGCTTTTTCATGTTGTGCAAATATTTTGAAAAGTATATAGCATTTATGAAAAAAAGATTTTAAATTAAACTAAAATAGTGCAGATCATTTTTAAAATTTTCGCGGAAATTTCGTGTATTTTATCAAAAAAAAACTTTATTTTACCAAAGTTGGGCATCACTAGAATTCAGGCATATTGACTCTTCACAACAACAAACTTCAATCTTAAACTTTTCCATAAATTGGGAGATAATGGCGAAACTTGGTAGAAATCTGTATACCGGAAGTGGCAGCTTTTCAATTTTGACAATGATTTTGAAAAGTATAACACCAACCACATTCGTTTTACAGATTTCGGTCATAAATTACTGGGGTCTCCTAATTCTTGAAAAAAAAAACTTAAATATGAAGTTTTAACCCGATCAGCCACTCCGTCTGGATCATAGAACGCCAACAGATGTTTAGTCTGTACGGAACATAAGCACGCACCACACAGATTTTTTTTAAAACTATTGACCTTGGTGAAATAACGAATGGTAATTCTGCAAAAATCTCAAAGTCAAAATTTTTCATGATTAGTTTACTTTGTTTTTCTATATGTAATAGGAATCTGCAACATAACGTAACATAGTGGAATATCACTCAACAACATGAAACATCAAGCAACATGGTGACACAACATGGTGCAATCTGACGCAACATCTCACAACATAGTTCAACATACCACAATATGGTATAACATCATGCAACATATTGCGACAGTACAGCCGACCCAGAGGACTCCTAAATGAATTATCTAGAAATCAGAACTCCTTGTTAAAGTTAACTTTCATTCTAAAACCCTTACCTGTCCTAACAAATATTTCTTCAAATCGTTCAAGCCAAATAAAATATTACAAGAAGGCTCCTTACCATCAAAAATCTTTATTACCAATTTTATCAAAATGAGACCCGGGCCACATCGGAGCATCTTTATTTTGCCGCGATATAGTTCTCGCGTGTGCTCACTTCCGTATTTCTGATTGAGCGACTCTATTATTTCACTGTACCTTTTGCGATCAACTTCAGAAATGTAATAAGGGTTTTTTAATGTCAGGAATCGATTGTGATGAGTCGGGAAAATTCGTTTAGGAGGATCCTTTGTTAGGGCCGAAATCCAAAGGAATATTGAGCGGATGGCATCCAGATTATGTGACAGTAAAATTGCTTGTTGAGCATGTGACAAAGGGTCATATCTCGCGGAACTATAGGGAAAACCGACGAAAGCGTGGTAGGTTATCATCTCCAATACAGGGAAAATCAAAGGAAGACAAATCATTAAAAAATAAGTGTAAGACACAAGTAAAGGGTTGTAAAACACCAATAAGTCATCCAAAAGGAGCAGAAGCTGGCTCCCACAACTGATTGCTCTATACTATAACCACAATCGATATTTCTAGATTAACACGAAGTGAAGACATCTTAATAAGACGAGATATTGACTAGAAAACTTGTGTGATTTCTTTAGACAGAGAAGCAGCTCACAGGATTGTCCCAAAACATTTCCTCATTGGAAATAAACAAGTCCGGATGTTAGTTTTCTTCAAGTAGTAATGGTCGCCCATATTGTCGATGAAGTCATTCAAGATATGAACTTTATGAAAACGAATGGTTTCGTACATGTTGAACGAGACATCCTGAGCAGGGTTAAAGTCGTGTTGCAACTCCACTCGATGGCTCAAGTTACAACCATCAGGCGAGTAATAATTGACGAGAACCGGAGGAAGGTTCTGCGTCATCCAGGCTATGGTTTGTAGAAACCAATGTATGTAATTATAAAAGTAATGATCGGAAAAGCCTTAGAGTTCTAATTAGAGATCTTATTCTCTCGTATAAGTCAAAACTAATCAAAACAGGGACAATTATCAGAAATGTAAAGTTGTGTACGTCCCATAGTGACATGCGAAACGAAAAATCCAGAGGAAAAAGTTCACAGCACAAAAAAAGAAATAATAGGACAATGTGTGCAGAACTGAGCCGAAAGTCTTACTAAGAAACAGAAAAATTAAACCCAGTTTTTACTAGAACGGCACATGCCTATTTTTTGTAGTACACAGGAACATATCGGTTTAGGACCTCTATGGCAAAGCGGATAATTATAACACCGGGACAAGAACCCCGATTCGCCAAGCACCTAAAAGATTGACTTTGGCAAAACAAGAAGAAGTCGAAATCGAATGAGTAAAGACATTCCAACAAGGATGGGCGGGGCATATTACGCAATGTAATCTACGCGGTTGTCGAGCCAATGCTAACTGTTACAAGTTTTTAATTATAACTTTGAAATATTTTTAAAATCTCTAATTAACTAGAGACATCTACATAAAAAAATGAAATAACTCTTATCAAAAAGACTTATTTGTTGCTATGTAGGTTTTTATTGACCATTCCAGTTACAATTTTGATGTTTCCTCTACATTTTTCATTCATCTATTACAAAACACTTTTAAACTTCTAAAACCTTAATTCTAATAAAAAAACAAAAAGTTCTCAGATATAATTTTTGTTTACAAAGCATTTAAGATAAAAAGAGCTTGGTTTAGCAATTTATTTTCAAAGTGACAAATTGCTAGTTCAAAAAGTATTGAGAAATCCCCCCAAGTCTTAAAAAACGGAGTGAGACACGCATGAATATAAGTAGTTTCGATGTCGTCTACGAATAGTCGATGTTGCCTACAAGTGATCGACATTGTCTGCGAATTATCGACGGTGTCTACAAGTAGTAGACGAAAACGCCCAACACCGCATTCGAGCGGCAGGAGATATCGAGTCATCCAGCAGTCCGTAGAATTTACCGGTGTGCGATGTTTGCGAAAAAATATTAGTAGGTAATTTATTGTAAATAGTAGAAATTAGTGGAAAGCACATAATTTAAGTGATAAGCAGCAAGTTGAAAAATATTTTTGACAATTTGCCACGCCTCTTTTTATAGTAAATATTTTAAGGCGAGTCCGCTTTGTCCAATATACTAAAGGCCAATATTCGATAATGGAATGCGTTTATTCTTTTCAGAACATAATAAAATTACAAATCTTCTTATGTGTTTATAACTTACGTCAATAGTAAACCACTTCGTAAACTATTTCAAGTACCTCTTTAAATTAACCACATACTCGGAAAATCCCATCGTACATATTTAAAAATGATAAATACATCGACTGTGGTGTTATCGTCAAACTTTCAAATTTAGTAAGAGATGATAATCTAAGGCAGTTTTATTGTATATAAAGAAGGCAAAATTGAAAATTGAATTATAACTAAAACACAGCTACACAATGATTAAGGTTTGTTTTATTCTTGGATGCGTTCTCGCTGTTACATTGGCTGCTGGTAAGTTCATATATCACATAAGAAAGTTGTCATAATTTTATAATTCTATTTAATATTTTCAGAGTTACCAGCCATTCCAACAACTGAATGGGACGGTCGTATTGTTGGTGGCAGCGTTGCTGGTGCCACTCAATTCAGACACAAAGCTTCACTCCGGTCAACTGGTAATGCTCATTTCTGCGGTGGTTCAATCATCAGTGCCAGATGGATCTTATCAGCTGCTCACTGCACCGTTGGACGTACCGCGGCCAACACAATCGTAGTCGTAGGTGCCACTAGCCGTACAACTGGAGGTATCCGTCACAATGTATCACGTATCACCAATCATGGCAGCTACAACGCAAACACAATCGCCAACGATGTCTGTGTTGTACAAACCGCAACCACTATTGCTACAGCCACAAACGTTGCCCCTATTCCAATTGGATCAGGTACCGTTGGAGGTGGAGTTAATGGTGTTATTGCTGGCTGGGGACAAACTGCTCATCCAGGTTCAGCTGCTGCCAATTTAATGTTCTTGAATCAACAAACTTTAACCAACGCTAACTGCCAAGCCCAGCATACCGCAAACAACCGTCCAATGATCTTCGCCTCAACACTTTGTGCTGGTGGTACCAACGGTCAAGGTATCTGTATGGGTGATTCAGGCGGTGGCCTTATCATTGGTGGTGCTGTTCATGGTATTGCTTCATGGGTTATCCCATGCGGCCGTGGCTTCCCAGATTCATACGCTCGTGTTGGTTCATTCAACGCATGGATCATTAGCAATGCTCAATAGAAATACATAAAATTACAATGTTTCAAATAATAAATTTTGATTATAAATCATACGAACATTTGTTTTTATTTTGGCCTTCAAGATAGGCGCAATCACAACTAATTATCAATCCGAATACGCCATTAGTTTATGTTAGTTTGTAAGTGCTCCATGGTATCAGTAAGCAATAGTATTTATTATTTACATTTAAAATAGTTAAGTGGTTCTAATATCATCCATTAGATATACCAATTAATTTACAAACCTTGAATTTCGAATCTTTCCGGTTTTCATTGACGAATCACCTCACCTAAATGATTACAATATCTATACCGCGATATATCTACCATAAATTATTGTAATAAAGTCAGGAAAATAATTGGTAATGTAATAGATTTAAACTACATACATGAACAATTAAGCCGCAAATACCCTTTATGGGTTTTTGAATTATTTTGAATATTCTTCTGAACTCCTTTCACACATCTTTTAAAGATCTCTTTTCAATTTTCAATGTTTTGCGATTTTTATAATGAATAAAAATATTCAACAAAAAGTTTGTCTCAAATTTTGTATAGTGTTAATAGAATTTCGCACGCCGAATAACTGTAAATGTTACATCAACGTCTTCAACTGAAGTTAACATCAATAAAGTGAACGAAGTGGTAACAGAAAATCGTCGTTTATGTTTGAGAGAGATAGCCGCTGAACTTTCTGTGTCTCATGAATCAATTCGTATCAGAATTTTCTTCAAAAACTCAATCGCATTCCGGCCTTTGAAGACATGCTAGGACGAGTTAATTCCATCCCATACTCATCAAACGCATTATAACTGGTGATGAGGCTTGGGTTTACGAGTTTGACATGTAAACCAGTCAACAAGCTTCGAAATGGCGCCTTCCAACTGAGTCGAAATCGATAAAACCACGATAAAGTCGACCGAAAGTCAAGGTAATGTTTACTGTTTGCTTTGATTATCGTAGTGTTTTGTTTTCCGAATTCTGTCCAGAAGGTCAGTCAGTATATTTTTATAATTTTATCAAAGAGAACAACATAAGAGAGAGAACTTGTATGGACGTAAAATGATAAAAAAAATTCTTTACATTTTTTCGTGAAATCTTTAAAATGCGAGTAAATGAATAACAATATTGGTATGTGTGTCTTTTTTTAACGAAGAGTGTAAAATAAAAAATAAATCAAACACGTGTAGCATATAAAACAATAGATTTAAATGCGAATGATCACGAAAAAATAAAAGATAAACGACTATGTTTATTCTTCTTCTCCTTTCGATGCAGTTCTTTTCCCATCACCCTCCAGTTTTATGATATTTTTAAAATTAGGTTGGATACCGAAGAAAGACAAAATACATTTTTGGCAAATGGTACAAATACTGGTGAACAAGTTTTGCGATAGTAAATATTCTATTAAAATTGTAAATGATTTTTAATTTCTGTTTTAAAATTATTTCAACTAAAATCATTTTGCAATTATTAAAATAAAACTCCAAAATAAATCTTTAATGTGCAATGCCAAATTTCGTTCTACAATTTACCCAACCACTAGTTTTTCTTATTCAAGTTAGTTAGGTTTAGCTTTCAGTGGTTGACACTTAGGCCAATTTGGCCCATTGTGATACCACGCATCCAAGCCACACCATTAACCCATTCATCTACTCACACAACTACGGTGTACCACCACCAGTACATTGCAAGCTCCATGTCAACCTGTACATTGACGTGGACGGTGTTTCACGGAACGAAACAAAAAAAAAGCTGGCTTGTTTTACCAACTTTTCCTCAAAAAATTTGTCTACGGTTGTCATTCAAGTCATATCACACATCCTCTAAAAAAATGTCGTAACACAAAAAAACAATTTTGAGATAAATGCATTTTAAATTGCTAACGCTACTGTGATGCTGAGATCATTCATTATAGTTATAAAGCAAATAATGTTATAATCTCAGCATCAAAGTAGCGTTAGCATTTAAAAAAAATTAAAATGGGTTTATCTCAAAACTGTTTTTTGTATTGACAGTTTTTAAGAGGATGTGCGATATGTTTACTGTTGTTTTGTATTTTTTGTTTATAATTTCTGCTTTGTTTACGATTAGTTGGGGCTTTATTTCAATTTACGTATGTCTGGAGATTACAAATACACAATGTTCGGCTTTATACACACATTAAAATTTATAAATTATCAAATTATTTATAGCCCAACAGTTGCAGCAAAATAAAATTTTTGGTTCATGCATCTCGCATATTTACTCTATTTTTTTTATATAATAACTTTAAAATTATTTAGAGCGATAAACTAACAAATTCATTCTAAAAATGTCATAAATAAACAACACATCCAACAACAGTTGAATAAAAAATAATCCTGTTCCGTGAATTCAGTACGAGGGGATTCGTACCCAGTACCTCCCGGTCCAAGTGCCGAAACTTTAACCACTGCACCACTTGTCCGGTTTCAAATTAGTTAGTTCATACTGTAAATTATTTCCCGATCTTCAATAACAGTAAATCAACAAAAAAAAATATCTGAAATTTATACATTCAATGCCATTGAAGGACATTTATATTTTGTTAAAACAATGGTGTATTTACATGCGACTAACGTTTTTCTTATGCAAAACGAGAAAGATATAACATTGACTTTTTGCACATGAGAGACAAGAAAAGAAATATATCTCAATAAAATTTTACAGAAGATTTTTAAGTCACTATACAGCAAAACCCACTATTAAAAGTTGCCATAAAAATAAATATTGCTATAAAATGTATTCGATCCGAGTATTTTTATGGCAACATTTTTAAAATTAACAAGAAAAAAAATTATTTCGTATTTATAAATGTTGAGGATTCATAATAAAACCAGACGCTATAGATAAAAATGTAAATTTTGCATTTAAATTCATTAAAAATAAATTAATAATCATCCTATAAAAAAAAAATTATGCCATTACTATATATGTTTATTTCTTTCTGGCATATTGAATATTTTTATATAGCGGATCCTACTTATTTACTTGTAAAAATTTGTAGAAGAAAACAATTTTCTACATGTAAATGCCCCAAAAAACGACGATGTCGAATTGTCTTTGTTTGCTTGATCCTTCGTAAAGCAATATTTGTCATTGAACCAAGCTACACACGATTTCAGCTTCTGGTTTCAAACTAAGTCGCAATAGATTTTTATTTTTAATTTAAACCCTTATTTTATATAAAACAGCAATTTTTTTTGTATTGTTTTATTCTGTTCTCTCGAAAATAAAATTTAAACAAAAATTGACATCTCAGAAATGGCCGGCCATACATTTTTTTAATTTAAATTTCTATTTTTTCATTTCGGATGCAAGGACAAAAATTTTATGTAAGGATGCAAGGACATATAATTTTTGACCTTGCATCCGAAATGAAAATAAAAAAATTTAAGGCCATTTTTGAGATGTCAATTTTTGTTTAAATTTTATTTTCGAGAGAACAGAATAAAACAATACAAAAAAAATTGGTGTTTTATATAAAATAAGGGTTTAAATTAAAAATAAAAATCTATTGCGACTTAGTTTAAAACCAGAAACCAAAATCGTGTGTAGCATGGGTGTATACACCTTTCATAACCTCGCATTAAAATCTCAAAACAAATCCGAAATTTAAATGCATATACCTAATTGGTTTTAATGAATACAATCTCTCCCTCTATTTAAAGTCCTACTCTTTTGTTTTATTACTCGTATAAAGAATATTATCTAGGCGTTACGCGGCATATAACAGAGCAAATTCGTCGGAAAAGGCCAGGTTTGTGGAAAGAAAGCTCGTGGATTTTGTACCACGACAACGCACCATCTCACAAGGCTGTCATTGTCAACGAATGTCTGAGTAAAAACTCAACAAATATCATCGAACATCCATCCTATTCACCTGCTATGGCTCCGGCTGATTTTTTTTTCTCTTTCCAAAACTCAAATTACCACTTCGAGGCAACCGTTTTCAGTCGATAAAACATATAAAAAGAATGGATTTAAAAATTATTTTGATGATTGGATTATTCGTTAGCATATGTGTTTTATTTCGGAAGGCGCCTACTTTCAATTAATAATAAATATTTTAGGTTTTATTGACCAATATTACTTTTACTTTTTTGACAGAATATATAACTTTCTATAAGAAATGAATATAATGCGTGTTCCGTATGCGATCCTATATCATTCATCCGATTGAAACTATGGTAAGTTGTTGCGTGCACAGCAGCGATGATTTCTGAGTTGGTATAACCAGGGCTGGACTAAAGGGCCAGAGCAGCACAACTTTTGCTAAAATTTATTTTTAATTTTTTAATAGGAATGGATTTTGGAAAAAGTTTATAAGAAATTAGTGACAAGCTCGACCCTTGGCGGTCCATCTTTTGCATCAAGATGACGTTGCTTACAAGTTTCCACACCATTCATCCAATGGGATTCTAACTTTACCCCGCCAAAAAAATTTCTAAAATTTTACTTTTTTAAATGTTTTTACGGGAATGTAGAAACTAGGGATCCGTGCCCTGGAGCAAGGGAATTTTTTCTAAAAAAAATTGTTTTAACTGTTTTCAAGGGAAGAGTTTAGGAAATGGATTATATGAAATTTATAACATGCTCGGATCCGAGGCGTACACTCCTGAATCAAGAGACCCAAGGAAATTTCCACACCATTCATCCAAACTGGCAAGGAAATATATACCAAAAGCAGGCTTTCGTAATATTTATATAGGGCTCGGGCCCATGGGTCTAGATGCTTCTGTACAATTTTTTTTTTCAGAAAATTGATTTGTTTAAAATTTTTTATTTTATTAATCACAAAATTCCTTCTCTATCTCTATTTGCTCGAATTTACAACGGAAGCAATTTGTGACCATACCAATATGAACGATAAAGTATAGTATATGCAAACATGTTATCAAAGAGAAAGAATCAAAGGATTTATCGATATAAGGATATAATCGGCAGCAATTGGGGATGAAATCGTCTCAGTACATCGCCTCAGAACATTAAGGAATACTGTTGGCTCTGAAACAGTGTACGAAACAAATTGCGTTATCAATCAATTTAGTCGGTCCGTCAAAAAGAACGCCTTCTTCCAGAGCTGCTAAAACAAAAGAATAGCGTACAAGGCATGAAAACGATCGATGCAGAACATCTTCATAGAGTTGCTGAAACAAATAAAACGAGTGAGATGCGGCTCGAATAGAAAAATGCTGGACTGATTTAAAGTTAGCAGCATTCAATTACGATAAAGACTGTGGTTATAGCTTGCACTCGAATGTTTAAATTTGGTTATCCGTTTAACATTTGTTTGTATTGCCATGTTTTAAAGTTTCCCAGCGAATCGTTATGCCATGAATTTTACATGTATGTCCTTCTCGCAGCTGAATGATAAAATAAACATGTTTGGCGTTCTCTTGTGTAGTAGTTAATTTTGTTAGTTACTTGGTTTAATTATTTTTTTTGATCATAACTCATCCTTAATTATTTCTGTATTACAAATATATTGCAGCTTTTGTGCCATGATTCTAATACGTTCTTCGGTCTTTTTTTCATACGTGTCAGTGACAAAAATGAATCTAATCAAAGTTTTTACCAGGCTGCTATAGGCATCTGCACTTGTTATGTTTATCTTAATTTTCTCATCATTTATTAATTTTGTAGTAAATTATTCTGCTGAAATACTCTGCTTGATTATATCATAGAAATCACGATAGTTCTTGATACCGTCGACACCAACAGGTGGTGGCGGTATTTTTATAATACTCTGTTGTGGTGTGAGTTTAATTATTTATTGTTTTTATTGCTGCTTTGGAAAAGGAATAATTACCAATTTTCACTTTTTTTCATCCTTTAGCACGAATCCACTACGCCACTATTACCAAATCTGCATCATCAGTGTGATCCTTGCATTGTGCTTTGGCATTAGATTCTTGGCTAGGAGTTTACGGCTAATTCATACACGTTAGTAAATTTTTTAATTCGTCTATTTGTCGTTTTGCCCAGCGTTTTTTTAAACAATTTTGGTTTTGATTTCAATCTAATTTCCAAAATCGGTTTTGTAGCTTATTTGGGAATGTCAATAGGATAAAATTGCAATTGGCGAAAATACCTAAATTTGCAATGGAGAATTAAATTGAAAATCGAAAACTTACTAGAAGTTTAAATTTTAGAAACCATAGTGAAAATCATCATTCGTGTACCGTTTTCACAATATAGATAGTAAATTTTCCGACCTAATGGACGTGAACATAAAAATGTCTCTAGATAAGTTAACATAATTAGATCCCGATATTCACCACACTCATATGGTTTTGACTGATCTATCTACCATGCGTAGGTGAGACGCAGTGAACATCTCTAGGATGAAATAAAATTTTAATTTTAATTAAAATTCATAACCTGTGTGGTAAACCGGTACAGTAAATATCACCATAAATTAACCATGTTCATTTTAATGATAGAACTTTGTCCACGCTCTGTTAAAATACATTTAAAAAACTATGCACAGCTCTATGAGCGGTAACAGAAAAATTGGAAAATAGATTGAAACCAAAAACCACGTTTGAAATTTTTTTGATCTTTACAGTAAGACTATTAAGGACTCAGGGACTTCTCTAATAGAAATGTTAAAGGCTGTCTAAAAATGTTTGAATTTCACTACAAAACAAATCCAATTGAAATATTTTTAAATTTTTGGTATTATTTGGAGAGATCCTTATAGCGAAATTAGGTGGAAATCTATGCACCGGGTGTTGCAGCGCCTATGGGAACTTTTCAATTTTTGCAATGATTTTAAAAGCAAAAAGTTTGGCATTTACAGCATCTTCAAAGAAACAAAAATTGCAAATAAATCTAAATATTCATTTTTAACAATGGTTGACCTAGTTGGTTTCTTGAAATTTGGAAGAATGATTTTTGATTATACATTATTTGATTATTTATTTATTTATTTATTTATTTATATATATACAATAATTGTGAGAACTACACACTACATCTTGAGCATATAAGCTCATTTATAATGGGATGTGTGGTTCGAATGATATCCAAACGTCTAGCCCTTTGCTTGGTATTTTTTAAATGTATGCTTAACTGTTAAATGTCACCGAATTGTTCGCTAAGGGTTTCCTCCATAATGTGACCTCCACTGCATTCATTTAACCATTTTACATTTAACCATTTTAATTTTGTTTCTAGTTTTTTATAGCAAAAATGCTGAACAACTATTTCTACAGACTTTGTGGAATTACAGTTTAAAATTATATCAAATTTCAAAAAAATAACTTTTTTTTGTTTTAAAATACAACATCTTATTGACACGAAAGTCAAAGGCAATGTCATTTTTACTGAAGTCCAGTAAGTTTAGATTTTCGTTTAGAAAACAAACACGAACAAACATTAGAGACTTTGTTAAGGTAGTAAAATGCACAGAATAATGAATAATAAATTTTATTTTGTAATATCCCGATACTCAATGCAAACTAGGTGGTAACTTCTCGCTGACTGGTTTATGCTTACTGTAGTAAGCTTACTCGCGATTCATTTGAACTGAAGTGTAGAGATAATACAAACTTTCTTGTAGTCAATACACCATAAAAATGCATCCAGTCAATACACGTATAAATTGGTTTGTTTTAGGTGACAATAGATGGTAGCACTTCACAATTATTTGAAAATAAATTTAGTACAACTTTATTGTATTAAACGTCAAATTAATTACAAAACATAGAATATTTAAATTATGGACAGTTAATTATTGAAAAATAAGTTAGTTCATAAATTAACAGTTTTTGGTTCAAATATAGCCAACCGTTTTTCAGCTGCGTTTTTATTCGATCTACATTTCATACCAGATGACGTCATTGTTATGATTATCTAAACTAAAAAACTTTTTCATTTTTTGAATAGTTCAAATAAAAGTTTCAATTCCCACTTTTTTAGATCTCGGTTACTCGTCATCCGATAAGCTTGATGATGACTCAGACCCAAACACATCTAAGTTCTCTTCTAGACTTAAGTAGGTTGAATCATGGAACTGTAAATAACAAATATTAGTTAGTTATGTGCACTAGTAGATACAACTATAAGTAGATTGCACTGGTATTAATTTAGTAAAAACAATTGTGGCGATTACATTAATTTCAAAAAACACAAGTACACCAAAATATAAAACGCACAATGAAAATCAAAAGCAAAATTCAAACGATATTTTGACATAAAAAAAATCATTGATAAATTAATATCAAAATAGCAAGGGTAATATTTTTTCATAGCATCTCGCTTTTAAGCGGATTTGAGAAGTTGAACTGAAAATGATAAAACACGTTGCTCTAAAAATAGTCATAGGAAGTTTGTCACAAGAACTAAAAAAACCACTACCAAACTGATACTAGTACATACGAGTATAATAATAGAATTATCATCAGAAGATCTTATTCGCCGTACTTAAAACAATTATCTAATCGTAAACTAAAGTCCGCGTTCTCATATTTTGAAATTCCAGGGCCGTACTGTTAATAATTTGATTATGATTTCGCAGCCCTGTAATTAAAGCTCTACAATTTGTGATAAGGGTTGTTTACTAAAACAGGAAATCTCTGCTCAAGCTACTCAGCTTATTTTTAAGATTAGATTATACACTACAACGATCCGAAATAGTCGATCGGCTACTCAGCTTTTAATTAAATATAGTGTCTATAATAAATTTGAACGAATTCTTATCTTTTCGTGATTATTCGCACAATCAAGAAATGGTCGCATATATAAAGCGAAGCATTATGGAAAAAAAAAATTATTGTAGAGCATAATGTTTCGTTTCGTGGTTATTGTAGCCTTATTAGGCGTTGTACTTGGAGCAGGTATAAATTAAATATTATAATTCGTATTCAGACGTTTTAATTCTTGTAACTAATTATTATTTCAGAGATTCCAGCAGTTCCAACAACAGAATGGAGCGGTCGTATCGTTGGAGGACAGGAAGCCCATGCCACCCAATTCATATATCAAGTTTCACTACGTACTCTAGCTAATTTCCATTTCTGTGGTGGTTCCTTAATCTCAGATAGATGGGTATTGTCAGCTGCCCATTGTACAATTGGCCGTGCAGCTAGTGCCGTCGAAGCCATTGTTGGAACAATTAACCGTATTACCGGTGGTAGCCGTTATCTAATTTCAAGAATCATCAACCATGAACATTACAACTCTAATTTGATTTCCAACGATGTCTGTGTTTTACAAACCACAGTCGCAGTTGTAGCAACCCCCCAAGTTGGTTTCATCTCACTTGGAGTTGGCATCATTGGTGGTGGTTTACCTGGTGTTATTTCTGGTTGGGGACAAACTTCTAACCCAGGAGCAGCAGCCACTAATTTATTGTTTTTAGCCAAAACTACGCTTACAAATGATGACTGCCGTGCTGCACACACTATAAATAATGCTCAATTTGTGTTCGATTCGACACTTTGCGGTGGTGGCCAAGACGGGTTTGGCATTTGTATGGGTGATTCAGGTGGTCCATACGTTGTTAATAATGCCGTGCATGGTATTGCTTCATGGGTCATTCCATGTGGACGAGGCTTCCCAGATGCGTATGCACGTGTAGGCTATTTCAACCAATGGATTGTAGAGGCAATGAATTCATAAGCTCTTTTCAGTTTATATTGAATAAATAAAATTTTTTGCTATTATAAATTTTGCGTTTTTATTATTTTACCGTCAAGCAAAGCAATGACAAGTAAAAAATCTACAATAAATCAGCCAACTTTTTCTGATAGTGATAAGATACAAATAATTTTTCAAGACCATATTATCAAGAATTGATTTATCTGTAACAATGGATTTTACTGGTTTTGGAGCAATAAACTAATCTGTTAACTGCGACAGCAAGAATGGAACTGACATAAAAGAAATTTACATGTAATCCCAGACACACGTGCCTTTATTAAATATTTTATCTAACTGAAAAACAATTCAGCTACCTCAAGTGGACAACGTCTATACTGATTAGAATAGGGTGATTTGTGGTTTTTAATACCGATAACGATAAGGTTATTATACTCGTCTAAATGTTGATAATTCAAACGAATGTTTTTAATTGTTTGCTTTTAGGCTTGTTCTTAAAAATATTATCTGTCCCAAAAAGACGCCTTTCGTATGAACCATTTCTTTCTGATTACTTCTTCTTCAAGTCCGATATTTTTATTTTTAAACCTAATACACAAATATAATACAATTTTCAGAAACATGGCTTAACTGAATATGGCTAAAATGGCCCAACAAATGTTCATTCTAACCAATATTAGTTCTGTATGGCATAATCCTAAAGAAGCACGCTCTTAACACATTTCAAATTTTTCTAACAAAATTTTAATTATAGAAAATTTACAAAAATGTGGGTTCAATTATTGTGTACGTGTAACTGGACTATGAATGGAATTATTGATACATTTTATAAAATCACTAACATCTTAGAGATATGTACACATAACACATAAACTAGTATATGTAGGCAGGGGGCCGTTTGGCCTATTTGAGTTAGTATTTATTATTCCGTTAAACAAGGTTGTGCTCATCTAACGATTTTCTTGAAATCATATATGTTCTTTAACGAAATGCGAATGGGATTGTGTGACAACATAACAATTAACAAAAATTACATAGATGTGCAAACATGACCCTGAGACGAATTTAGATTGACCTGAGTGTCGCTTGCCTATATAAACACGCAAACAAGAACTGTTTTTCAATGCGAGGCGGAACTAAACCAACTATGATACAAGTAGCACACTGCATTGTACATCATTGTGCACTATCCAATTTATCAGCCGGAACTAATATTAAGTTAGCCAGAGCAATTTTCAGCCACCCCGGGTCAAAATTATATTAACGGACACCATTAGAAGTTCGTACAATGAGCAATTTGCGCTAAGCGAGTTTTGTAATATTATATCAGCATTCAGCCGAAACCATAAAATAGCCAGTTGAAATCATACGAAGCCAGCCGGAACTAACTATAACACAAGCAATGCAATTGTGCACTATCAAATTTTTCAGTCTTAGCTTTATAAAGCCCGTCGAAAGCAAACCAACCATCTGATTTATCGGCTTGTAATAATATTAATTATTACGTAATTTCTTACGAGTTGTAAGAATTTGCAGCAACCCGGAACCAACGTTTTATCAGCCGGAAAAAGAATTTTCGATAGGAACCAATCTGGACACTTGTCAGAACCAGAGTTTTATCAGCTGAAACTATTTGAATCCTGCACAATGTATACGTTAGATGGTTCTGCAACATATCTACTTTCAGAATCATAACTATGTAACCCGGAACCATAGGAAGCTAGCCGGAACCGTGCCAGGCGGTACCAAAACAACTATGGTACCCATTTTGCATTATTGCGCACTATCTGATTGTTCATCCGGAATCAATATTAAGCCAATCGGGATGAATTAAAGCCAGCCCGAACCAGAGCTTTATCAGTCGGATTCATGCGGAATGAGTATGAAGGTCGCGGAATGAGTGAAATGAACTTTAGGTTGTTGTAAAACCTGTATCAGCTGAAACCACATAAAACCAGTTGGAATCATGCCTGCTGAAACCAAACCAGGTATGAACAAATAATAAGCTAGTTGGAAGTTTTACCAGTCGGAATAATTTGAAACTTGCACAATGAGCACCTTCCGTTCCAGATGGTTGTGCAATATATATAAGGTTTTAGCCGGAACCATTAAAAAATCGGGACGGTAAAAATGTCAGATGGAACCATATGAAGCTAGTCAGAACCATACCAAATATGGCACAAACTGATTTTTCAGTTTTACCTTATAATGAAAACCTCACAGAGCCCTATTTGGAGGTAATGGATGGCGCGTAATCTTTTTTTTTTTTTTTTTTTTTTAATTTTGACATTTATTCTATGCGCAATAATTTTTATTTCATAATCAACATTTCTAAATTAATAAAATGTTATGATGACTTGAACCATCGAGGAATAAATATATAAGAGAAATCAAGTAGTGCAAATTTTATAAGCCAATTTCTCCGAGGTTAATCTTATTTTATAGTTTTGATATAATATTTATATTGGTACACAAATTTATTTTTTTTTTCTATAAACATATCGGCATAGTTATTTTATGATTCATTGTTCTTGTTAGGCTTATACAGATTGCCAATACTATGCTAAAACAAAACTACATATAAAATAATATTAAAACATAAATTTTATAGCAACATAAAAGCTACTTCATTCTTCTGCTCAAAAACAAGCGAATAGAAAAGGTGAGTGGACGTCAACATCATAAAACTTCAACCGTTTTAACCGGAACCATTTATTTTACAGTGGTAAAAATGGCAAATAGAATGCACTCGCGCTAACATTTTTCGTACAAAATCGAGATACTGTAGCTTGGTTCCGGGTGGCTTTAAAATGATTTTGCTATATTCCCGACTAAAAAATCAGATAGTGCACAATGATGCACAATGCATCGTGTTACTTGGTTTGATTCCGGCTGGCGTGACGAACTCTTTTATTTCTAGGCATAATGTTATCTTTTATGAGGTCCAGTAATTCAGCCGAATACTTATTAGTTCTAATTTTTTTCCAAAAACTCATCATCTTTGTACAACGCGACCATTTTAATCTTAAACCAAATATTCTTGAATGTTTTAAGTCGCGACCTTCAACATTTTTCAATTGTGCTGATTCCATTTCTTAGAAAATATAGTTCTGTTTTGTAAAAACAAATTTCTGCTTAAAGGTAGAGGAGAGGCACTTAGTATTCGTTTCGTCTCGCTTCACTCCACTTTTCATACAAATTTTTTAATAACGAAACGAGTCTTACGTAGTAAGGTGGTAAGTTAGTGATAATTTTTTACTTGTGCTTACTTTATTTACAATCCGTGTAAATTTGCATTAACATGATACTGTTAACCAATGCCTATCCAATGCAATGCACATAAAATCTGTTGCAGAAATTCGAGGGTTTAAGATTTTAGCGTTGGCTTATTTTACTTTAGGGTTGAAAATGTACTTTTCAACGATATTTTTATTTATTAAATATTCGACCATATTTTTGCTCACACGAAACATTTTTTTAAAAGCAAATTTTGTTATGTTACTGTTTTGAGGCCGATCTTCATTATCACTACTTTCACTACTAGAACTCTAAACTATTTTAATGATCACAAATAATGAACGAATGATGAAATTTACAAATAAGTACTGACAATTTGTCAAAATTTACATGCCACCTGTAAATTTTTATGAAAAATGACAAATTGTTACGCCAATTTGAAATTTTTGTCGATTTATTTGTTACAATTATGTGAAACATAGAATGATTGATAAAATAGTCGGCTTATCAAATTGTCATTGTGACGTTTATGAAATTGGGCCTTATGACACTATTCTTGCTCTCCCTGGAAATTGCGGAAAATATTTCCACATCATTTTTGTGTGAATTGTGTTTTACTGAACTATTGATTAAAAAGAACACAACTACCTATCGGCGTGCAAACCCATGAACCGACCCATCTGCCATGTCCAGTACTAAAGGCTGGCATGGAGCTACGTAATGCGCAGTTGGTAGCTTAAAATCGGTTATATAACCGTACGTCTTCGATTTAGCATAATGCGAAAGGTAGGATGGGAAAAATGAATCGCGAAAAAGCAGAAAGTGCTTCGCCCCTAAACAGATGGCATGGATTAAAACAAAACAAAAAAAAATGATTAATGGGAAATAATTTTTCCCAATATAAATTTTTGGAACTAAAGTTTCCCATTCGGTTGTATTTCTAAAATATTTACATGAAACTAATTCTATCAGTAGGCCAGAACAACAGTTCAGACCAAAAATGCAATGAAATTATTTTCTTCAATTTCCTATTCCCAGGGAAGGCCAGAATAGTTCCACTGGCTACTGACAATTAATTAACCAAAAGAAACATTGAACATCTACACACCAGTACTTTGCTTATGCCAATCGAACCCGACTAATGTTCATAGTATATATTACTATAGGCCAAAATGCATTTTGAAAAGAATGTGTGATGGTTTAAGTTGATAAAAAATTTCGAATTGTAATGATGTCTAACTGAACTGTGTCTATCATCACAGATAGCTTACGTGCGAAAAATAAAACAAAATATGCTTTGTCGCTTTTTGATGTGGGTACTAAATGACTAATTTAGGCAACAGGCGATCGTAGCGGAATGGGGGGCGATACCTGAAGATTTTGTGAAAACTTTGGTGCAATCAATGCAGCATCGAATGGAAGCTGTCATTCGGGCCAGGGGAGGGAATTCTTCTTATTAAAAAAAACTTTTTTTTTTGTTTATTTCCATGTTTTAATTCGATTTTAACCCCTAATTTCCGTGCTGACAAATTCACAAAAACGTGTACCTCAGATGTTTACCGTTAAAAATCAGTTTGATGGCACGTATAAATACAAAAAAGGTGCCACTGGATAGGTGAAATAGACTTTGAATCTGCATTAAAAATCTTAATCAAATATTGGATTTTTTGATATTTTTGAACTATTGTGGAAAATTGAGCAATGTGCGTTTTTTTTAACCCAAGTGTATTGGAGTGCAAACCCATATTGCAACTCAAGCGTCGAGAATTGTCCATATTGCTATAATGTCATTTAAGAATCATAACAATATATTTGGATTTTTGTATAATGTAGAGAAATTAAAAAGTATGAACGAATTAGACATTTCTAATAATTGCAAAAACGTACATGCTGTACTCGAACTAGATTTTCATCCGGATTATTTAATTTAGGAATTGTTATTCCTTGGAAATATTGTCACCAGTAAAAACTACTTGTTTAGAAGTTCTACGGTACATCCTTTCTATCAATATATCTGAAATGTATCCCTTCCTAATCACCGTATTGAAAATATTTTTAATAAGCCCGGTTACCTTGAAAATTATTAAAAATTATCTTCACTTCACCATTAGTCAAGAAAGATTTACATCATTATCAATTTTGTCAATAGAAAATGAAACAACAAAAAATACCGAGTTCGCCGAATCATTTTTGAGTTTGCTTCAAAAAGAGCAATAGGACTTTAAAATGATTTGTTTTATATGATGAATTATTGTATTATTATACTGAATTAAGCTATTATTTTTTGAATTTGAAATATATTAAAGAGTTGTTCATGTGACCATTGTTTTATACTTGGGTACTATCTATAATAACAGGTAGTTGTTTGTATTACAAAATTAATTCGTATTGATTATTTAGGAATAAGCCTCTCGGGGAAACCTCTTTAAAAAAGCGCATCGTCTCTCTTACCTCGACAGTATATTAATATGTCAGCTGATGTGGAAACGGGGTCGATTTAATGAAATATCTACGGCCAAAGCTCCTTAATTTTCTCGAGCTAAATGTTTGAAATAAATTTGCTGAAATTTTACTTAAATATGTGTCTATGTAATTTTAAGTTAAAGTATTTAAGGAGTATTTAAGTTTTTAGATTACTAATGTCTGTCTTAACCCTCGCAACTCGTGCACAGGGCTTTGCAAAATATCAAGCCGGGCCTGTGTATTACGTTATCTAAAAAAACGCATTTCTTTAAATTCTCAATAACTTCATCAATAAGGATACGAAAAATTTAATTTATGAGTTAAGAAAATCAATTACACTTTGTAAAATTTATTGCCGCCCTAATAAGAAGGCAAGGTGTATTATTTTTACTTAATTATGCTGCCCTCTAGTTGCCGACTCATTGTAAGTCATCAGCAAAAAATGAGTGTTGTCACAGGCCAGTAGTATAGAAGGCACTTCCAAACGATGGTTTACAAAAGAAATGGTACCAATGTAAATAAGCCGAAATGTTTTACAGAATGCCATAAAAAGTTCAGTAGAACGTCTTTGTTTTGATGTGTCGTTTTGTTCCAAAAAATTTAAAAACCCAAAAAATGTAAAAAAAAAACTATACTATAGAACCTCAATACAATTTATTCTCATTAAAATGGGAATAAAATAAAAATATTTTTTTGTTTTTCTAGTTCTACTTCCTCAAAAAATAATAAATATAAATTTTTTTCTTATCAAATTTAAATTTTGAAATTCTTTATTCGAGTGTAAACGATACATCGAGTTCCTTGAAACATTCAGCACGCAAACAACATACAATAAAGGGAGATGGCTTTTTATACGAGTCTAAGAGAATAATTTACGTATACTCTAATAATATAAATAAAACCTTAAACTGGTTTCCGAACATCTCTTCGTTGTACCCAAATCGTATACAGTACTTTTATGGTTTCGTTCACCACAGTAGTTTTGCCCTGAAAAGCTTTGTAGAACAGAGAAAACTTAATATTTTTTTCCTCCAAGAAAAAAACAGCAACAACAACAACAACCCACAAAATAAATTTTCTTTTGTATTAAAAATTTAAGAAACTTAAAACCTTAACCTCGAGGCGAAATCGAGACAGAATCCGTTTATACCATAATATTGTATAAGGAGAATATAATAATATATGAAATGGAAAATTGGAAAATACAACAACAATAAAAACATTATAATAAGCATATTTGTATATTATTTATTTGTTTAGATTTAGAAATGATGAAAGCATAACAAATAAAAGTTCAAAAAAGTTCATCATCATCTTCTCGTCCGCATGTATGTATCTATACGTCTTCGGTTTGTGTTCGTAAGAAATAATAGTATAAAGTTCAATTTCAGTATGATTTGATATTATATGTCTTCAGGATATACATATAAAATAAAAGCATAATCCTCCTTGACTTCTTTGGAAGGTATCATGAATATTTTTACATTTGCAAAAAGATTTATTATTTTTTGGTTTGATTGTCTTTATTTGTGAAAACAATGGTCTTAGTCCAAAAATATAATACTACTTACAGGGACCTTAAGTGCTTTAGAGATACGAAGAATTTTATAGATCCTTTCTACATACTTTCAATGTATTGGTATTTCATAATGCCTTTATACATAACGGTATACAATAAATTCATATTATAATCCTTTGGTTATTTTTTAGATAAAATTTTCTAAACATTTTAATAGCAAATTCAATGAATCCTAATGATATGTTTAACAAAAACTGCTTGATGCTGAAACCTCACGAGGTAATCGGAACTTCGGTCTAAAAATTGACAAACCCGGGAAAGCCGCGGGGAATCGGGAAATATCGAATTTCCAGTAGGAAAATTAATCGCAAAACGACTGCAGAAAAAAATCTCTCAATATACGATCATCATTGAGTTGTAAAATAAAATTATCGTTAACGCGTTCAACATTTTTCATGATACACAATTCAGCCATAAATATGAAAGTCAAGAAATCCCATTAACAAATAATTTGTCACAAAACGATTCACAAAATTTTTTTTAATTATCATTGATTTTGTATTTAAAAATTTAATTTAAAGATATTATGTTATTACAACCGGTGCGAAGTTTATGAACTCTTTTAAATTTTTAGACACTTAAAATTTTGGACAGATATTTATGCGAGGGCACATTTCTTAACAGTGGTTTGTTAGTCAAAAAGATCAAATATTTATTTTTATTTCGCATTTTCGTTTTCAGAAATAATTTAGGAAGGTGTGCGAAAAATGTATTAACTGGTAGTCAGTCACATTCGTACCTCTAAGTTTGGCTAGACCCGATATAAGCTTTCAGGTATTTCATGTAAATATTGGGGTTGGTTTTGGGTATTTAGATTGAAACGTATTTATTCTCAGTGGTTTGCATTTGTGTTGAACTACTTGCGCATTGAAAAAAAATCGTGGAATATATACTACAGGCCTGAGTGCTTTACAAATTTTGCTATAATGACGACATTTTATGTCGACGGTTCCAATCTTTGATTTTAGATATCAATTTAGTTAATTAAGGGAAATATTTTTGCTTGTTGTTTTTTAAATTTTGTTATCATGAAACGTCATTTGTGGTAAAGAACCGAATTAAATCGCGATTTTGGTAATCTTCGAAGTGTCAACAAAAATTTCTAAATTTTAATTGAAAAACAAAAAGTTGTCAAAATAAACTTTTTGACTCACGTGTAACTTTTGTAGGGGTATTAATAATCTAGAGCCAACATTCAGGCACTATAAATAGACGATCGTAAACAAATAAAATTCAGTATAATTTGGGTAGGTAGTCAAACAGTGTTAAAATTATTTTCATATATGTATTGGGTTAAGCTGTGGTTATGGTAAGTGATCTGATAAAAAACACTACATAATCAAAATATATTTTAATTTGCGTTACAAATAAAATCAAAAAGGTGAACAAAGAAAAGTTTCTTATTCCTAATTGAAAATCAAAAAGTGCTCAAAATTTATTGAATATTGGTTATGTTGGCATAAACTTCACTCCAATAAGCGTCCTTATAGTCGGATATTTCTTATTCGACTGCAGATAAAATGGTGTTTTGGGTATCTGCCTATAATCGAATGTGTAATCTCACCGTTAGATAAATTGACGATAATTGTTCCATATACTGAGATTGGCCAGCCACAGACTAAAAACCTGTATTTCAACAATTTAGATGATCTGATAGGAAACGATATGTAGTGTATCATAAATCTGATGATCGGTAGCTTTAATTCAATTGAAGTAAGTCAGTCAGACAAATTTGCAATCGAAAGGTTGTATTTATTTATATGTTAGCGGTGTGTTAAACCGTGAACGGGTATATACAGGATTTTGTTCTGCTGTATAGGCTTAATCGAATCCATAAGTCATTTTGTACTGACGTTTCTTATTATATTTTGAAAGAAAAGTTAGAGTTTTGAATGTTGAAGATGATTTTTTTTTATCAGAATTGATACAAAAATCATTATTGCTTTCAATAAACCGGAAGATATTTAAAAAATTAAGCCGTCGGAATGATAATCAAATTAATTGCTTTATACTCAATCAATATCCTTATAGTAGATGCATAATACTGTAGATTCTGCAATTGCTTACGGTTCTATTCATTCCAAAAGTTATGGTGAACCGGACATCAAGTTGATTGCGATACATGATCTAAAAAAAGAGATTAATCATCATAATTAATATTACTGTGTGGTACAAAACAATACATTGTTAAAGTAGAAACCAACTATGTATTTCCACCCTTCTGTCCCACAAACCACAACTAAAATTTTGATGAAGACCGAGCTGCCATATCAAAATTTTATATTTTTTGCTTTCGTACAATCTCATTTACAAAAATTCTCATTTAGATATATGCGGTTTTCCTAATTTCTTCATTTATCCTATACGGTTGAGTGACTTGCTAAAAAATACAAAACATTTAAGATAGAAAAAAATTTCAAACTTTAGTTATATATTTATTTATTTTTTTAAAACATGGACAACGTTACTAAACATTAAGGTAACGTAACCTTATCACAGTATAAAAAAAAACTTAAAAATAATGAAGAAAATTATAACAATATAACATAAGCAAAGAGAGAGTTAAAAAAGCTCTAATTAACTTGCTTTTTTGTGGTCTCTTCCTTCTCGTCTCTTTCTTTTCCTCTATTACAAGATATTTTTTTTTCAAAAGATACAAACAATTTTAATTCTTAAAAAACTTTTCCGATTTAATTTGAAAAAAAAACAAACGAAACAAAAAGAAATAAATTTTCTTTCGTCAGCCCCACCCCAATAGTTTTTTTTTGTTAAGAAACATTTAGCACTTTGTTCAGAAACTTGAAAGCTTTCGGTATTATATTGTGACAGTGGATAACCGACATTTTCATAGAAACTTTAAAGCAGCCATATACTGATATAAAATATGATGACGATTTATTTTTTTTGTGTGTCCGCAAAGTCGTGTTCAAATAGAAAATTAACAGAAATAGAAATACTAAAAAATGTGTGGTGAATACTTGAGGTAACGTATAATAGAAAAACTTGTCTTTATTTTGAAAACTTTAAGTCGATTTATTTATTTTAATTAATTGAAACTATTTTATAGTTGTTACAATGGACCTGTAACGCCTTCGATCCAATTTGCGAACGAGGATACTCGGGTGTATGCGTCCGGATAGCCAAATGCACAGTTTATAGCCCACGACACAATACCTACTATTTCATTTTCACCATTTGCATTTTTGACAGCTAACGGGCCACCCGAATCTCCACTACAAAAACCTTGGTTTGTTAATGCTTTCGTACATAAAACTGTGTCGAATACGTAACTATCGTAATTAAGAGAAACGAAAGCCGCTTTGCAGGCCTCGTTTGTTAATGTTGTTTTCATTAAATATTGTAAATAATCAGGAGATGGTCCACCATTTGAAGTCGCGCCCCATCCGGAAATGGTTGCTGCTACATCACCACCAGAAAATACACGGCTAATTTTAATCGGTTGAATATTGCTATTAAAAATTAATGGACTCGAGAGTCGAATAATAGCAATATCATTCTCCAATGTGTCATCATTGTACTGGGGATGATTTACAAATTGTAATACGTCAAATCGTCCACCATCATTTTGTATATGATGCGCTCCAACTACAACTATGGTATCTGCGATTGGTTGGTCGAATGTACAATGCGCAGCAGTAACAACAAAATTTGGGTTTAGTATTGATCCTCCACAAAAATGCCGATTGGCTGCATTTCTAACTGACACTATATATGGGAATTGACCAGCTTGTGCCGTATTTCCGTTGACAATGCGAGACGTGATAAGGCTTCGCCTAAGTGGAGGAATACCCTGCACTATTGATAGTAGCACACAAATCACTAGCAACTTAAACATTTTGAATCAAAGCACAGACTGTTCAGGAATGAAATATTATTTTTTTATAAAATATATTCTATCTGTAAATTGGCATCGCAACAAATTACCAGCAGTAAAATAAGTAAATTACGGAATAAATCAGTGCACATAACAAACAAAATTTAATTTACTGATTGTGAGTATCACCGTCTAAATCGATAGGTATCTTTAAATTTCAAGTGCTTGTTAAGAAATTTGATAAGCGAGCGCTTCAAGGTTACAGAACTTATAGAAAGGAAATCTTTTGTCTTATCAATCGATTGTAGGGTATTTTTTCGCAATTCGATTAAAAAAGGTTATTCCACCATGTTATAATATCATGTAATTATGAAATGAAAGATGTTCTAATTATGTGTAGTATTCTGAAACCTTAAATATTTTTTATAGCTTTGTCAAATAAAAACAATTTTGCTAATAGAAATTGAAACCATAAAACACCTTCTCCTAACACCAGCCAATATTCCATTTACTAATTAATATTTTATGTATAATCGCATTTGGAAATTACCTGCATATATTTTTTTTTTATTATTTTAATACACAAACAAAATATTTAATTAGATTTTATTTTTGAAAGACGTATTTAAATTTTCTTTTCATTCATTGGTACAATATTGATTATTTTGATATTTCTTCATGCAAAACCATTCTTAACAACGACCGCTGAATTTAACGCGTTCAACCAAAAGTACAAAGATTTTTCTTTTAATTACCCCGGTACATACTTCTAGGTACTATGTTGTCTTGTTTTGCAATCATTAAACGCTATAAAATGAGGTAAAACAGATGCTGTTAAATTACTGCACTGAATAAATTATTTATGTTAAGGAATACAACAAATGCAACACAATAACACAACAGTACAGATAGTTCTGTACTATACCAATACTATATTAAGTGGTGGTTGAAAGCTTAACGTTTGTTTTGTGTTTTTGTGGTATTGGGTTTATTGATAAATATGTTCGTACCCTCTTATCGGAATTAAAATATTTACGTAATATAACTTTTTGCCCGACCCAAAAACCATAAAATATTTTATTTCACAACAGTTTTCTATGTTACTCGTATACTGTTTCGAATAATTTACCCAATAATATGGGAAATAATATTCAATTTTTATTATTATTTTGGTTTAAATTTAAAATATAACAAAAAAATTGTTACAAGTAACTATCGTAATGCATTGGAACAGGGTGGAATTTACAATTCTTTTTCCGAATCCGAATTATGGTACGACAAAATGATTTTACTATTGAATATTATTTAATGCGTGGCTCATTTACACATCTTGCAGAATAGGGAAGTTGTATTTCATGGCCCTGCACAGATAATTTTACTCTATATTAAATATTTATAGAGCTTAACAGACTAACAAATCTGAACGTAGGTAAAAATATGCAAGTTTTAGTGACTATACTATACCTGGATAAATGTACTGCTCAAAGTAAAATTGAATTTAAAACATGAGCAAGGCAATATACATATTTGCTATATGAAATATATCTTTCTGGGGTGCTCGCGAGTTGACAGCGTAAAAGTGGCGCATGCTGGACAATGTACTGTAGATCGAACGGTTGTGGTCCAATCTCTACGTAGTAGAGATTTAGTATAGCAGATAGTCAACAAAAAGATGAGATGTCGAGTATAAACAATAACATACTCCAGGTGGATCAGAACTTATATTCTAAATCCCACCCCGATTTATCGGGCTGCTCCACGGATTCTGGAGGGAGCAACGCGACATTGCAAAGGAAATTGTCGGAAGGCAACCAGGCTGATCCTTTTCCTAGTATTACTGGAAGCACGGAACAAGCGATAAATGAATGGCCCTTTGGAAGAAGAAGTACAGCACTTCCTAGAACAACGCCAGAGAGCACCACATTGGGTGAACTTAACAAATCAACATCTAAAACTACGCCCAGTGCACAAACAGTTATAATAAACATGTCGGAGTTAATGAACAAATGGAGAAATTAATTGCGCAGCTGAACAATGAAGTTGCCGTTCTAAAGAAACGAATATCACACTGATGAAGATGAGCTTGCAAGGGAAACCAATTGAATACTACATAAATCCAAGAGAGCAAAGAGAGCAAACAAGAAACCAAGAAAAGAAAGCAACCTAAACAAGAAGAAAGCCGAATCATCACCAAAGTTGTGCCAATTCAAACTCACTTTAAAACAGCCAATGCAATAATTGCATTAAAAGTGTATGAGCCAGAAAAGAAGAAACAGGAATAACTAATCACGGTAGTATTCAGAAACTGACGAAAGAAGTAGTACGAAATGACTACAAAGTAATATCGCTCAGTTGTAATATTTGGAAAACAACAGAGCCTGAAGATTATAAAGCTCTAGCTAAAAAATTAAATTCTGATGGTCACCAGTGGTATAGATACAAAGATAAAAATGATCGACCAATTAAAGTAATGGCAAGAGGTCTCCATCTAACTAGTTCAAAAGATGAAATTATTGAAAACCTGCAAAATATAGGCCTGAAAATAATCGATGAAGTCAACATTATCAGAAAAGAGAGACGAGAAAACAAAGAGGGAAATGTTGAAATCATGAGAAGAGGTCTCCCACTATTCATGGTAACCTTCGACAACCAAGAAAAAACCGAAAATGTCTAAAATATTAAGGCTATCCTCAACCTCAGAGTTAAAATAGAAACACCGAGAAAGGTCACTCGACTAAAACCTCAATGTAAAAACTACCAAGAATATAATCATACACAAAAGTACTGCCATCGTGAAGCAAGATGTGTTAAATGTGCAGGAAAACACGCAGGAAACGACTGCACACTTCCCCTAACTAAAACACCGAAGTGTATCAACTGTTATGGCCAGCATCCAGCCAACTACAGAGGATGTGAAGTAGCAGTAGAACTACAAAAAATGCGAGATAAATCACGCAAACCAGATACAACAAAAAATGAGCTGGTGTTATCACTCCATTGGCAGTCAATATGTTGTAAAAATGTTGATTTATCGATGATAAAATTATCGCTATCGGTCTTTGTTTACCACTCTTCCATCTTCTGTGTTATCGACAGAGTGATAAACAAATATACTGCCATCTCGTTTTTAATAGTTTAATTTGAATGTCAAGCAGTTTAAATATGGAGAGATTTCGCCGCATAATTTTTGCTAGAAAATCTTGTATAAAAAAATTATAAAATTTGTCTCGGTCACTTTGATGGAATATTTCGAGCTCAGCACATTAAATAAAATTAAATAAAAATTTTGTATTGGAAAATTTAATTAAAAATGTTATTAATAAAAATAAAACGTATAAAGTAAGCTGTTGTAAGGAACAATAATTTTTGATTGGAACCGGAATTTTGGAACAGAATCCGAACAAGTAGTGGAGTACAATAAAAAGAAATTCAGTTAAGAAAACATCCAGCCATAAACGTTGGTTTTCATGTTTTACTCAGAGACTGGTTATTTTCGGCTAGCAGAACTAATACAAATAAGATATTTCAACATGCAATGCAATACAACGCAGAACTCTAAAAAGCAAAATAAATAAATCTCTAAATGAAAGCAGCGCTTCACAAAGTTGATTTTTCTAAACTAAAAATTGAAACGCATTTTAAAGATGTGATCTTAAAATAGCCACTTGGGAGAAATGCGAAGTTAAACATCCACTTTCAGAAAAACAACAAGGAAATGCAACAGTACCAAGTGCTCACAGTGCATATGGATGCCCAAACCCTGAATTATTTGTAAAAAAAAAATAATAGTTAATTTTTTGACATTATACTCAAAGGATTGTTTGTGTGCTTCTCGCAACATTCGTTGCCCATCTCTGATTTTAATTAAGTGCATATTTAAACCAAACAAAAAATAAAATTAACTCCAAATAAACAATTCAAATTTAATCAACTAATTAAACGGAAATTGTATGGATTTTAATTTAAAAATAACTGAATACAATAAAAAATAAAATGCAATTTATTTATACAATTTTCCAATTTTTTGTTTGGCATTGTAATTTTGTGTTTTCATTAATAGATTTCTTTAATAATAATTATCACAAATACCAACAAAACAAATTGGATTTTTTTTTTATTTATTTTAAGCGGATGAATTGAAAACTGAAAAGAATTAAATTGCAGAACAAAAAACAAATTACTCGTATTTTCAATCGGCATTGTTGGAAATAGACTGACTGGATCTAGTATTTTTTATTAAAAACAAAACAAAAATCGGAAATTTGAAGAAAATTATGTTTTAAAACAAAGTTTTCCATTATTAAATATTAATAATCAAATATTTAGACAACAATTGCGGGTTTTTGTGTGGTTGCTTATTTATTTTCTATAATTTTATTAATTTGAGGAAATGGAATTTTATTCCCTGGAATGTTAAAGAATAATTTTTATAAAACTTAAATAAATTTAATTGTTTTACTTGCTTCCGGGTTATTCTCGGTATTTCACTTGCTGCCGGTAACGAAAATTTGAACATAGCAAATAAATGTATTGATTACGTTTTAAGGAATATAAAATATGTATATAATACAGAAATTTATTAGTTCTAAGCGCTCGAAGATATTATTTTATAATATACAATTTAAATAATAATAAATCCTAATGTTGCTAATCAGCTATACTCGTATTAAATTGCGCTGTTCTGTTTTCTGGAAATAAGTACTTGTTGTATTTACGAGTAATTTTACTTTAATGTCAATATTTAAATAGATTTTAATGGTAATACAAAATATCTTTATATTTAATTATTGATACAATTTGTTTCTGGCTGACTTTAAATTTGTGTTAAACCGAAATTCAAATATGGTTTGTATACCATCTGGTAGAAAGGTAAATATAATATTCTCTCCACGGGCTTTTTGACTACTGTCTTCCTCTAAAAATTTAATAGCTCTACCTTACGTTAATCATGCTCAATTAAAAATATCGTATCTTTCTTTTCGTTAACTAAGCATTAACTAAGCGTTAACTAATTAAGCAACGTTTTGCAGGTATTCGAATAGGACAACAGAGTTATAGGTTTGTGAAAATATCATTCAAAAAGCGACTTTGTTGAACTGAGTTATTTTGTTTTGCTGAACAAATCAGGAAAATTTGAATTTAGGGTATATAATTTACATATAATGCATATAATACATGCCCCTTTATAACTTTCATAGAAACTATTGAGGTAAATTACAAGAATGCTGGCAAAGCAATAATTATTGACAATTTAAACAAATGTGCTGAGTAATTGTACACGTACGTGTTGATAAATTTTCTTCGACTACAAAAGCTATGTATTGGATGAACATGTTTATGTATTTCTACGCAACATCAATTTGAAAAATCAGGAATAAGGAAGGAACGTCCTCGAATTGTCCACATGGTGATAATTCGTTTTGCAACACTTCCAAAACTATCTCGTACATTTTAATTTATTCCGGTAAACTAAGAATGCTTGTAAAGTGCTCTTAATTGAAAGTTTAATAAATCAGTTACGATTGTAAAGAATTGTTCCCAGCCATTTATAAATTTTGTTCACCGCCACAAAAATTAAACAGATTTAAAAAATTTTCGGTCACTTTGACTTAGAGACTGTGCCAAATGAGTTAAAAATATAAAATTTTAACCGAAACAGTTAGAGTGATTATATTTTTAAGTTTTTATGCTTTTTACTGTGCCAAATATACCGGGTAATATACAAGAGACCAAAATTACAACAAAATATTCAAAACACATTCAATTTTCTATAGCCACTCTTTCTAATTTTCTTAGAGGACTTTAAATATTTACATTGCAAAACCCTAAATAATCAAAAAAAATCTGTTATAAATATGTTATATGTTATAGCCGACTAGAGTTTGGTTCCTAAGAACATTTCCTAAAAACTTTTTGCACTATCCTAGTACGTTCATGACATCGTGAGTTGGTTCGAAAAAAATACTATGGTACCACACAAAATGTATTAAAACAACAACAAAGTTAAAACAATTTAAACTCGAGTTCGGAAATAGTAGGCGTGGTATAAAGCATTTCAAATAATTTGATTTGATTTGAGTTCGATAGCGAGGATGGAAATATTTTTTCCGATGTCACGTACGCGACATAAGTGTAAAAGGATTTTAGGAAACATTTCGGAAAAGTTTCAAATTCCTGTGATATTGTTTGAATTAATGTTAAACCACAAAACCTACCTTCAACTAAACTTAGTTTGAGATTTTGTCGGGTCAATCCCGCTATCTTTTTCGGTTATTTCTCCTATCAAATACCAATTTCATTTAGAAGTTTCAGTCTGCTGTCATAATTGTGGAATGTTCAAATGTTGTCCCGATTTCCTTTCTGAATTGCGAAATCATTATAAAACACAAATTATACCATACGTTTCGAGGTCATATTTGCCCTTGCCAGAACTATGACAACCATCGTGGATATTGGTACCTGCATGGAAAACGTAACAAGATCGATGAAAACTGCCCAAAATCTTGTGAACTGTTAATGTGTATTGCAATTGTAGACTACTTATTTTTTTATTTCGCAAAAAATTAAATTTTTGAATACATATTTTAATTTAAAAATGTATCCAAAAAATTTAAAAAATCATTCGATCGATTTCGGCTTATTAGGCAATCACCAGGAGTATCTACTGGGGTACGACGATGTTAATTTTATGACTGATGATGGCCTGACAAGCAGAAATCGATCGAGTGATTTTTTAAACTATTTGGATAAATTTTTAAATTAAAAAAAATAGTGTTAAAAGAATTATGAGAAATAAATCAATTTACAGCTAAGCAGAAAGAATAATTTACAATTTTAAAGAAAAAGAATGAGGAACTCAAAAAAGCAGTTCACACACGTGCAGCACTTGGGACGACACCTAAACACGCGATGCCATCGATGATGGCATTAATCCATTTCATATGGATGAAGAAGAATTAGAAAGAGGAAAAATAGGATGTTGAACTGGTATAAAAGACAAGTAAATGAAAGTTCAACACTCACCAGAAATGACAGAAACTTTACTAGTAAACTGGAATTCAAATGGACTAATGTAACATATTTCAGAATTATACATTTTTCCAAATAACTGAAAAACTAGATATATGCCTAGTATCAGAAACCCATTTTGCTTCAACTTCATAACTGAAAATATATGAGTACAGCTGTAACCACGTCGTTTATCCAGCAGGAAGGGTAACAGGAGGATCGTCGGTATACCAACCGACAAGAAAGCATACACACCGACAACACACTTTATAGATGTTAAAACTGAAAAGGAATTTATGCAAGTAAAGTCAACTTAAAAGTATACATATATAAATAACATCAAATAAATAACCTAATTAAAGAAGACTCCAAAAAAGGAAGAAAGCTCCTTGCAGCAGGAAGGGTATGAGTTGCGAGTTTCATTGTGGAGATCAACCAACTTATTGGCCTACAGGTAGAAACAAAATGCTCGATCTTATAAACTTCTTTATCACCAAAGGTATAGAGGAAAGCTATACTTAGAAAATAGCGAGGGAAATATATCGGATCACACGCCTTTTATTATGACAATCAGCGCAACGATTGTTAAGAAAACCAACAAAACTATGAAAGAAATTCCAGAAACTAGTTTAGGATGATTGTACTATTCAGATGCCAATTAAACATCCGATACAGCAAAAAGAAAAACTATTGTACAACAACTCAACAACAACATACAAGAAGCGGTGTGAGGTAGTACCCCCTTATGTTCAAGGGTATTTCGGTGGAAAATTCATTGAAAACGTCCTTAAACGAGGTTTGTGTGTCTATTTTTTTCAACTCAAAGCCGTTTGATGAAAATTGCTGAGCGGGGTGTTTTGAGTACCAGGATTCTATTGCGATTTGACCTTTGTAGCTATAAAGAGCTCTCGCTGTTTCACTGGAGGAGTGTTTTCGATTCCAGGAGGAGTCGATTGCGATGCGTTTTAATTTCGAGAAACCGACTGGTTGTCCGGTAGGGCCCGTACGATTTTATGAAAATTATTCGAGAAACGTTTTTGAGTACCAGAAACTAATTGTGATCGGCTCTGATTTTGGGAAAATTCAATTAGAGAGCCATCTGTTGGGAGGAGTGTTTCGTTATTTCATTTTTTTCGGAACGCATGATTTCGATAAAAATTGAAAAGCATCCCCGCTTATTTGATGACACAGAGATGACCCCCCCTTACCTTGGCATATGGAGTTAGGTGAATATTGAGATGACCCCTTACCATGGCATGTAGAGTTAGGTGGGCCAACGTGCATAAAACTTATATTCAGGTGTATAGAACTTATATTCAGGTGTTCACGTATTCAGGAATCTCTACAGGAATCTCTGTGTTTGCCACAATAAAATTTGGTAATGAGCAAATTTTCAACTGAAGAATATATAAAAAGTGGTTTTCGTGATAATCAGTATTCATGATCAATCCTCGTTATTTTCGAACCGGCGTAATATAGTTTTATAATTTCTCGGGCAGTTTATTTTTTTCTTTGATTTAACAATGAAATATTCGGGATAGAATTATTTGTATGTGATTTAACAAAGACACACACTTTCTAAAAAAAAAACCTTTTTCGGGATGGAAATTTCGAGCCAACTTCTTATACATAACTTAAGTTATACATATATAAATGATAGCGCCTCAACAATATAAATAGCTACTCTTTTTGAATACACATCTTTGAAATTTTATCTAATCCACTTGAATTTGTAGATTTCATGGTATTAATGTGGTACAACGGCTCAATCGGACAAGTGGGAGGAAAAAAGAATGATTTATTTTCAAACTTGTTCGAATATAGCAATGCATTTCCTCATTTCCTCGTTAATTATTCTCCCTTGCTTTTTAACAACTTATGACAGCACTGCTTACTTGCGATTTTAAATTGTTATATCTAATAGACAACCGAATATTATTAGTGTGCTTTTTAACTTTCAAACCTAAATTATTTTTAAGTTTTATTAAATTTAAAAGTTTAGTATCAAACCAGCTTTTCAACTTATTGCTAGGTAATCGACGTTCAAGAGAAACAGTACATGACGACACAAGCTTTGAGAATGTAAAAAGCAGATTATTAGCTTCATTACTACAGAAAACAGTAGTCCATCTCTTAGCATCCAAACAGCGTACAAATTTCTCAAAATTAATACTTTTGTAATTGGTCAAATTTATGCTGGTACAACTAGTAGGAATCTCCAACATAAGAAAAGTTGCACAATGATCAGTAACTTGAAGATCTTTAACCAAGGTTGAATGTGAAAAATCAAGTATCGGCTTAATTCTCAAAAATATATAATCAATTATTGAAGAGCTATCATTTACGATTCTAGTTAGTTGATCAATAGGGATAAGAGACCGTGTGAAGACATCAATAATATACAATCAACACAAGATTGATATTGAGAACTCAAATTAATGTTCATGTCTCCCATAACAACTAGCACATCACTATTAAACAAGTTATTCCCAATTATATTTCAAAAATATTACCACTAACTTTTTACCTTAGTATGCCAGAAAATAATTATTTATATGTAAATTGTTTCACCAATTCCATATTCCCGGGGAATGCCAGAATAGGGCAACAGGAATCGTTTGATAGACCGTTACTACAAATATACATACCGACCGACGAATTTACCCCTCACTTACCCTTTTATGATGTCATATTAAACGAAAATTTTCATCCCTCTTCAACGTGTATCAAACTATCTCACTTTAACTAACAACACGCTTCAAAATTTCGATTCAAAAAAACATAATTATTATCAACGAACGAATAATCAAAGAAATAAGTGAAAAATCAATAAAAACAATATTTAAAAAACCAATAAATTTTCAGACTAAAGATGCTTAACCTAAATTATAACTTATAATAAAAAAAAAAATGAGTGAGTCCATTAGTACTCTCAAGGAGATGTGTAAACATGGCGTGTGTATAGTACGTGGGTACACTGTACAGTTTACTTTGAAGGAAGAAGGAATGCAATTTTACTAACCAGAGATTTTCATTTGTTTATTATCGTTAAATTGGTCTATTACTCTTTCGGTATAATCGACGCAATTGGATTTTGGTAGGTAAAATAAGATATATTATATACTGTCGGCTCTAACTTTAAAAATTTTCATTGAAAAACTGCACAATATGGTCGTCCCATATCTAGTAGTAAATATATTTCGATCTTAGTTCATGTGCAAATCGAATTCGTCTCGCAGGAAGTTTATAAGTGGTTCAGCTTGAGGAACAGCAACATTAATATTGAAATCCCCGCTCATAATCACCGGCAAAAGATGATAGTCTCCTTGGAGAATTTTTGAAATTCTTTAGGATATGGGGCAAGGACGAAATGTATGAACTTCATTATGTCTTCGAAAGATTTATTCGGCGAGGTTAATACAACTACAGAAAGCATC
Organism: Nephrotoma flavescens; assembly: GCA_932526605.1. NCBI lineage: Eukaryota > Metazoa > Arthropoda > Insecta > Diptera > Tipulidae > Nephrotoma > Nephrotoma flavescens. The sequence goes on along the minus strand of OW052221.1, from coordinate 324,399,664 downwards.
TTATTCCCATTGAGAAGCTGAAGTTCAGCCGTATGATGATATATATCAATGAGTTGTGTTGTTACGCTCATACCAATTGTTTGTCCAACGATGATTTCTTTATGCGAGGTGACTGTGTGGTATGAGCATTCTATTTGAATTTTTATATATTGTTACTCCGGCAGCTCACTCACCGTCTCTCTTGAACTGAATGCAGATCTGGAAAAGCAAGAAAATGGAGCATCCTTGCGTGACTGTGTCAGTTAGGTCGAGGTGATGTGTATGACCTAAGCTCTGACAGTTCAATGTTAAAAACCAGACGTTATTATTATCTCGTACAAAATTCGCCATTACAACGGATAAAGCGGATTTGTGGTGAGGCGCGATAGCCAATTTTGAAGAAGACCCATTGAGGTCCCATTTTTACGTCCATGGTAGACGACATGATCATCGATAGCCGACGTGATGAACAGTCCTTCGAGACTCGTTACTCGTGCTAAAGCAATATACACAATTTGTTAACTGTGTCTTTTATCGTAAGAGTATATACTGACTATCTCGTTGTAGGTACCACCGTGTGATGCATGAATTGTGATGGCACATGAAGGGTACGACGCTTTACATTAATTGTGTTTATGCATAACATTAATTGTTGTTTCGATTAATAGTTGAGCTTTTTCTAGAAATGGGCACCAAACATCGGTCGATATTTGTTTTCTGCGCCCATCCAGCTTCAAGCCACCTGATCTTCTTGCCAACTTGTGAATTTGAACCGAAATCCATCCAGAGTCGTTTGACATTTTTTACTGTCGACGTTTTCATCGTTCTCGTTGTCCTGGTTAGGATGCCTATGCATTCGATATACTTTAGACAGCCCATAGTTCCATTCGCCAGTCCATTTGTTACGTCAATATTGGTTTTGAAAAAGTACGGCAAATTATTTGTGTCCACTATGCTCATTTTATGGATCTTTTGACGGAATTGCTACTCCGGCTGCCCACTGACCATCTCTATTGAACTGAAAACAGCATTCAAACGTAGGAATATTAACAAGTTCGTCATTGCGCAGCCAGGTCTCGAAAACCAAATGAATTGAGCATACCTGCGTGACTGTGACCTGAGACTCTGACAGTTCAATGTTAAAAACGAGATGTCATTATAACCCCATTCAGTAGAAGACATGATCATTGATAGCCGACGTGATGAACAGCGCCTAGAGACCCGTCACTCGTGATAAAGCAATATACAGCAGTTGTTGACTGTGTTTTTAATCGTATGAGTATGCAATTTCATAATCGTAATTCGTATTTCGTATCGTAATTTTTTTTTTGATTTTTCTGATCGATGGAAATGTCGATGGTTTCTGTTTCATTCATTAAATTAATTTTTTCATTTTCCCTACTATTATACATATACATAAAAGCATGCCTGTATAGTAAAAATTGTTTTTGTTGAGTTTCTTGCTTTTTTTTTTCAAACGAAGTAGGTATACGTCATTTCCGTTCGTTTCATTTATAAGTTTACTCTAATACAAAAAATTTTGGTAGGCGCGCGTAAAGATGTTTACACATCAAAAACTTAATTGACCATCTACTCAAAACAAGTTTGAACATTCGTTTTAATAATATTTATTAGAATAAAGAACAAGTGTATGCTTTAATATGAAGTATTCAGCATAGCCCAAGGCGCTTATGATCACTCTACTTTCTAACAACACTTTAACTGTGGCCTCTTAAGATAAAGAGTAACATAGATTTAGTACCTAGCATCGCTCGGTAAAGTACTTCCGTCGAAAAGTTTTACGGTTGAGTTCGATTGAGATCGGGTTGTGTCTTGAAGTTATCATTTGACGGCAAGGCATAATTGCTTGTGATGATCCGGAACCCGGTTGTCGGAAATGGGTTGAAAAACTTGATCTCATTCGCATTGTGGAGTTTTCCGAGCATTTGGGACAATGAATTATTTGAGATCTATTCCAAAACTCGTCTTGTCCTACTTTCTGTTTTTTTCAGAAATAGCAAAAATTTGTTTCTAAGTGTATTCAACACATTTTAAAACAAATTTTTGAATGAGTTGATAGCGATTAACTTTAAATTTAGATGTATTTTGACAAAATATAAATATTATCAATCAATTTCATTAAAATAGAAACTAAATTTGGAATAGGTGAGTTTTGGCACGACAAATTGCATTAGGCGACTTTCGACATGGCGATGTTTGGATTAGACTAGTCTTAGAATAATAAAAATTATTCTTTATTATTCCAAGAATTGTTTAATCCAAACAACATTTTTTACAACAACAAGAAGTTCAAAAAACGACGCACAAAAAGACGTTTTCATGGTTTTGTACCAAATTTCATGTATTCTTTTCTTCATAAAAGTTTATAAAACTATATAAAAACAATAAAACAATAAAAAATTAAGATAATGTGGTATTAAATTTGTAAATTGTCGGATAGCTCAGACAGCTGCTGATGAAATTCAGCTTCACAGAGTTGTCAACATTTATTGTATCTTCATCTAAGTTATTCGAAGCAATGTTTTCCTTACAAGAATTAACTAAGCGTTTGTAAAATTCTAGCAATTCAGTCTCCTTCCAATTTTCACCAAAATGCGTAAGCAGCAATTTTGTAATGTCTCTCAATTTTTTGTCACTAATAGAAACCCCTTTTGGTACAGTAGGTACAACAGTATTACGATTAATAGGTTTTCCTCGCTTGGAAATCGATTTACTCAATCCCATATCAACGTTGTAGTTCACTTCTCCTCGAACTGTTATTGCTTTATTTTCCTTCTCGATAAAAATTATTTTTGCTGTGAAGAATTTAAAATGCCATGATTGAACATTCTTGAAGTGACTTTTAGCCAATTGTTTCCAATCATTTACTCCGCATTCTTCAAGTTTCGTTACCTTTCGATGTAGGCTAAATACATTTAAATAATCTTGTGGAACTGTGATAACTGCGGTGCTTTTTTAATTTTTTTTCAATTCTTCCAAAGATCCTATCCGATGGAAGAAAGGAGTGTCCTCTAACTGGGAAGACTAGCTACCTCTACAAATTTTATGTTAGAAGGGGCTTCATTTACCAGAAAAAATGTGACCATAGCAACCATTGTAGAGTTACGGTTTTGGCCACCACAACCATCTGCACAAAGCCTTATTTTGGAGACAGATGACAGGTCACTTGATATTAGTTGATAATGAACAGCAGACGATATTTCATTTGACCCTTTATGAATTTCGTGCTCCATCCATGTATAAATAAAAACATTTTCGGGTGTGATTTTGGTGTTTGAAAACCCTTTAACTACAGTAAAATTGTACGTATATAGTTGCCGACTATAGTATGCAATCTGATTCTGTATTTTTTGATTAACCAAATTTTTTTGGCAATCATACGAAAATTTCGGGAGACTTCTCTTTCAGTGTATTGAAGAAAGCTTTAGCTTTTAAATTATGTACTCTTTTTTGTATCTGCTGATACTTTTTCCTGATGTTTTTTCCCCGCTTTATACTTTCCAGTAACTCACTGCAGCGAGAGCATGTGTCGGATGATGGAGCCCCATTTCCATCGTTATACTGTTGACAAAAAATATTGCAAAAGAACGTTCTTTTTACTTTCAAAGTGTCTTCTGGAACTTGGTTATTATACATATTTAATAATATTTATAAATATTTATATTTATTGTTAAATGGCACGGCAAATATTGACGAGTGCTTTTACCACGACAGTAATGTGACTCCAAACATTTTAATTTATCTATAAAGAGTTTTACAGAGTTCGTTTCTGTGAATATTTTGTTTGCTGTTTAGCTCCGCCTCGCTTTTTCTTGGGTAATAACCCGGTAGTTAAATAATTTCTGACGATTCTTTCCACTCTATCCTTCGAAATATGTAATATACGTATACTTTAATTTTAATAAAATATTTTATCGAGATTCCTTTTCTAGAAGCTCCTTCCATTTTTAGCCTTGATCGTTTAGGTTTATATGGTTCAATGTACCTTAAAATGAATGTATCCTATTCGATTTTATATTTGTCGAATAAAACAGGGAGTGAAAATCACGAATATCACCCATTTTCAAATTTGAACATCGATAAGTTTTTTCCCTTTATGGGAACAAGATGGAAAATAAAAAACATTATGTTATTCATAATAAGTTATAATATTTTAAACCAGAACTGATGTTTTATTGAATCGCTTCAAAATCGTTAGAACTATATGTTATTGTCATATTTACCGTGCCCTTTTTTCAATGGTTTTTTCCAATCTTCTGACTTTCTTAAGCGTTTACGACCCTTTCCTGGCAAACAAGGTACTAAATAAGATTCGCTCATTGCATTAATTTTCAACTTTAAGTAAGCTGTTGTTAATTAATTATTATATTAAAACACAAAATTATTCTACGTAGTTAAACACTCTGCCACTCATCAAACACAAACTGTAAAATTATGACAATTTAAAAATAGTATGACATCACGTGATCAAAAATTATTCCTTTGATTGATGCTTGGATAAGGCGAGTTTTGGTTTTGAACGACTCTATGGATGAGGTGAGTTTTGGAATAGATCTCCTCATTTGGCAGGCACGATTGTCTATCGTTGCAATTTATATCCAAATTGGTTTGCATAGACAGAATGTTAAAAGTTGTTATGTTATGTATTTTAATTTCTAACCGGAATGTTAAAACTAAATGTTAGGCATAACTTATAAGTGTAAGGAGATATTTTTAAGATACCTTTAAAATTTTGCTATTCAGGTAAATACTCGTATAATATGTAATATCTTCTGTTGACCAATTCAATCAGACTACTATTTCACAACACGCCATTATATATATTTAAAAAAATACATTTAATTTCATTAATCATTACTATAAAAAATGTTTGTTGTTGTTTGAACAAAAATTCGCTTGAATTAAAACGTTGCAAAAAAAAGGTTTTTGTGCATTGTTTATAAATATTATTTTATTGTTAATAGTTTTTATGCACTTTGTGTACAACAATAAACACTTTATGTGGACAAAGTTCTATTTTGTATTGTTTTATCATAACTATGAGTACGGAACTTTTATTTTTTTAGTGTAGCTTTTTTATAATACTACCACCACCAACAGGAAAACAAGCTTTTTATATGTTATGCAATGTGAAAACAAAGTTCAGAATAAAATAAAAATAAAATAAAAAAATATCTACAAAAACCTATTAAATACTTGTAGTAATATTATTACAAATATTATTGCTATTTTCCGACATTTTATTTTATTTTTTGAGTAGTTAAACATTATAGCAAGTTGTTTCTTTTCGTCTGCTTTTAAAGTTTGTTTATTTATTTTTATTGTAAAAGTTGTAAAACTCACAATTTTCATAAGACTCTAGTTCTAACTTTTCGTAATAGGATTTTCGTTGCCTGCAATTAAGAAAAACAAAATATTAGTCCTAAAAGTAAAGCGACCTGTAATTACTCACACGTCTGCGGTTAATTTATTTGCGATACTTTACTTGTGGGATTGGTTAGTCAAGAGTTCAAAGGTATGGGGAATCAATACAATTTAAAAATGTATATCAAGGTAAATCATCAACAATAATCCTTAATTTTTTATTAAGAACTGAAAATATTTATAGCTAAAATAAAAATCTCATGAGTTTCACAAAATTGCTAATAATATTTTTTTTTGTCTATTACTGATGCTAGATAGGGTTAAATGTGATGCGAGTCTGGTACGAGTATTAAAATTTTAATACATATCTGGACAATATTTTACAAAATATTTTTGTATACATATATTTGAATTTCAATTTATATCCTCCTGATAATAGTATCTAGCATTGTGAAATATTATTCGAAACAATTTTAGTATTTTTTTAAATAGTTTTAGTTAGTATTAATAATAATTTAATACATATTACAATTTAGTATTGCTGAATTAAATATTTTATATGAAGAATTTTATTTTATTTCGATTTTAGCTTACATTTTATAATAATACTGATTCATCACCCAAAAATATAAATACAATATTTATGTGGAGCACGTTCATTTTAATTTAATTGTAATTACTGTACGAAAGAAAGAAACAAATAAATTATGATAACCGAGTATTTAACTTGCACCAAAGATATTTATTTCTTAATTCAAATTGCTGAGGTATACTTTCCCTCGATAGAACGGTTTCTTAAACCTGTAAATAACAGAACTGACTTGTAAGATTTCATTCTACCCCTACTAATCCTGGGTGAGTTATTTGTTCAAATGAGCATTATGTTTGTAAATGCTACGAATTGTTCAGGCTCTATAAACGTATGATTTATTCTGCAACTTTACAGCACCAAATTTGATGACGTAAGCTACATACCAAAATTTCGATAGCGAATAACTCAAAAAAGGCTTTCGCATACATGTATATGTTTTTATCCCAACTCTATACCAGAAAAAGTTGAAGCTAAAGTCAATTGTAGTTTTTAAGCTTCTAGATACAATTTATTTGTTCAAGATTTTTTAATTTTTTTATATACGCCTAAATGTTGATAATGAAATACATACACGTACAGTCGAAACAAATAGTTTGGCTGCGATATACAAAGAAAAAATTTTGTTCTTAAGGTACGAGACAAAGGAATTTCGCCAACTGTACTAATATGTTGTTTGATAACTGTACAATACATTTTTATTTTTTAATGTTTTAAATTAATTAATTAATTTACATAAAATTTAATATTTTTATGATACAGAAACATAACAAATTTTGTTTATAAAGCGAGTTTATGTCAATACATATTGGGAACCGCCATCGAATTTGATAGAATATTTTAAAATAAATTACTATTTGGTTGCAGCAGTGAATTTATTACTTTTAAATTTACCGCGGTAAAAAGTCTACCGTTTCAAAAGATTTGGTTTTTATAATGAAACGAATGTTCCGTTTTATAATATGAGAAATAGGTTTGAGGGGCCACTGTAACAAAACGAAAGTTTGCGTTAACAGAAACGTTAAGCATTCGGGGAATTTAGAGCACTCATATTTAGCCGGCTAGGGCTCAGGGAAGGCGTGGGATTTCCTAAAGTTTAAATGGACCTTGTTAGACCGCGATAAATAAAGGATATTCTAGGATAGGGATTAGAATTCGATGCGCGGATAGTGATAGAAAGGGAGAAGTATAGAGATAGATAGAGGGAGACCTTCAACATATGACCGAAACTTTTTGATAGCAGTTACAGCTGCCAAGCATTCTTGCTCGGTAACGCTATAATTGCGTTGTGAAATTGCGGGAAAATTCAATTTTTGTGAGCAGTACGCAATTGGCCGATCACATCCATCTTCGCATTTTTGAAACAGCACAGCTCCAATCCCAGTAAAACTGGCGTCACACTGAATATAAAATCGTTTAGTGAAATCGGGACTTACTAATACTGGTGATGAAACGAGTGCCTGTTTGAGAGCGTCAAACGATTTTTGTGCTTCTTCAGTCCATATAAATTTGCGTTGTTTTTTCAATAAGTCGCGAAGAGGTAAAGAAAGATATGAGTACCCACTGATAAGCCGACGATACCAACCCGAAACGCCCAGAAACCGTCTTACTTGCCGAATGTTTTTTGGAACTGGGAATTCTGCAATGGTTCTCACCTTGTCCAGATTAGGGCGTCATCCTCCCTCATCAACCACATAACCGAGATATTCGATTTCTTTCAATAAAAACTTACATTTGTCCACATATATGGTTAATCCAGCTTCCTCATGGAGATGATGAGGAATCACTTGATTATTTGTAATGATGGTATAACTATTGAATCATGACAAGTATCTCCAGTAACCTTCAAATCATTTTTCAAACCGTTTGAGATTCGCGAATTTTTATATTCGTGCCGCAAATCGAAGAAAATTTTGCTCGACCTTGTAGAATGCAGAACCTGATTTACACTTAAATGTGCAATAATACTATTCTCATCCAGATTTGTATAAAACTCTCCACAATAAACATAGCAAAAGACGGTGACAAGCTAATCGCGATTTTCAAGACAATTTCGATCTTTACTGAATAAATTTAAAATTCTAAAATTGTTATTTTCGACATGGCACATGAAATTTGCACATACATGGATTTTGATTTTAATGTTTGAAATTTAATTTAGACCTTAATGGATAAAAAAAATTATAACTTTTTATGACAGATTACACATAATTTGGTTGTTTCAAAATGTAGCTGGTTACACAGTTATGATTATTACCTACATCCATTTCCATTACAAAGCCGTAATATTCTGTCTACAAATGAACTCGTACATATAGTTGATTATAACATAATAATTTTTAAAAAATTTACAATTTTAAAATTAAATAAAAAAAGAGAAAATTTCAAATTACGTATGGATAGTGGGAATTTAATATTGTTTTTTGTGTGTGTAGTTTTCACAGTGCTGTTTTATATCATAAGAATGCATTTTAGAAAAATTAAATTTTTTCACTTTCATAGAAATAAAAATATACAAAATCGTGTTCATAATTTATTTAGAAAAATTCCGTTTCACCACAATTCAGTTAAGATTCATATATTCTGTAAGGGGTTGGAGCTCTTTAAAACATCAAAAAATTAAATTAATTTAATGGAATAATTTATTTGTTGTATTGTATTGTGGTTGTTGTTTTTTGTAATTCTTCTAATTTGATTAACATTTAATTTAATCAATTCTAAAAGCTCATAGATAATATGTACGTAGACGTACGTACAAATCAAGCAAAATATGTACATACAATATTAAACGAACATAATCATCGAGGGATGAGTTTGTGTAGTAAAGAGTTGTATGTTCAAAATAAATTGTGAAAAATATATTCCACATACATATTAAGAATGTATACGAGTATATTGTTATAAATCACAAGCAAGTAGTTTTCCAACTTAATTCATTATACATATGATTTCTCTGGATATAATATGTAGTCAGCACGAAGCTTGTGCTTTGTAAGTCATCATGAATGATTTATTTGAAATTTCTGCGGAAATAATTCGAATATTAAATTTATTTGCATACCATAATATTGAATGTTTTCCACCAAGTCAAATACCATTTTGCTCAAAATTTAATTTTTAATTTCTTGGTTATGTATTCATCATCATTTAGTTTTCCTTATAAGTTTTATTTTTATGCTTCTTGTAAAATAATAATAACAACTGCTTTTAAAACGAGTACAGCAAAAAAAAAATACTTTTTTACGAAAAATTATGTACCGTCGACTTTATAGAATATACAGACGGGAATTATTTTTTGCCTGGTATTTAACTAAATATACATAAGGTTTACTCCTCCCAAAAAATAAAAACTTCAAAATACAAGGGTGGACTGATAAGTCTTTAGAATGAAACAATAAACATAATTTTTTTCAAGTAAAATTCACTTTATTTTTCAATATAGTCTACTTTTAGCTCGGTAAACTTACTCTATCGTTTTCCAATTTCATTAAACCTTCTTTAAAAACTCCTCAAAATACGAAAAAATCACAAGGGGCTAAATCAGGTGAATATGATGGATGCACTGTCATGAATGTACACCACCAGAATGTGTTTCCTTAATTTTTTGAATAATGAATAATATTCACCTGTAATGGTCTTACCTTTTCCACAATAGTCGATCAATATTATTCCTTGCGTGCATCCCAGAAAACAGTAGCCATAACCTTACCAGCTAATGCAACATTGATATTCTACTCATTGTTATGACTGTTGTTTTAATTCTGGCGTGTAGTGATTGTTTAGATATAGCCATTTGATTGCTACACTTTTATATGAGATGTTTAAAAGTCAGCGATCTTTATACAATGGTCATCAAAATAATTTCTTTTTTTTTTGGCCTTCCTGAACGCAGCGTTACTTGTACATGTGCGGCCACATTGTAATTCATTTACCATTCAGGTACATATTCATGTTACACTGTTTTCATCACATCGATGATTTCTTTGCGTTTAAAGCCTTTTAAATTATAGTATTTAATCACTGCACGACATTATTTTTTTTTCTTATTTTAAAAATCAAAAGTGACCATAAAAACTCTACTAAAAAGGACATACTTCACGGCAAACAAAAGAAGTTGTTACTAGTGACGCATAGATGGCGTTGTTCTAAACGTCTACTATTCTTCTCGTTCGTTCTTTATTATTTATCAATCCACCCTCGTATATTACAAAACAAATACGTACACACAACATTAAAGCATATTATGTTTTTTCGTTTCAAAAAACAAATAATTTATGCAAATAAATTAATTTTCAAATCTAAAGATAAAAAAAATTATAAACAAAAAATTAAATAAAAAAAATTATCGCATATCTAGTGCGGTTTGAAGCTTTTAGACATTTTCATTTCGTTCGGTTTTTTATTTTTTGGTTTTATCTTAAAATACACAAGCAAATGTTCAGGCAACAGCATATAACATACTTGACTGCTGAGCAAAGTGGTTTTTTTGTTCATTTAAGTTTTTTAATTAAGACAAACTATAGTATATTTATATGCTTGTTATGTTGTCTAAATAAATTTTGAAAATTTTTTGCAACATATGCACAGAGAATATAACAAACAATTTAGATTTTGCATGTTGATGCTAATTTATTCAACTATTTAGGGCCAAGTTTCAATTCCTCTTAATGTTATGAACCGGCCTGACATTCAAATAAACATTCTGAAGTAAAAACTCCTCGATGGAGATTTTTGGAAGTATGTTATCGGTCAATAGTTTCATGTTTATCGGTATTACTTATTTTAGTAACTGGTCAGATAACACAGCATAAAATTTACGGGTTTTAGTTTCACTAACGTTCAGTGAAAGCTGCTTAAACTGCCACTGCTTTAAGATATTGTTTAGTTGAAATCGCTTTTAAAAAATTCTCTATATCCCTAAATAAATTCTCATGGCAAAGGAGCTTATTAATTATGCTATGATAGTGAATAACTAGAAGAGCCGTTTCTCCAACCTCACTGAATGAATCGAACTAACTAACAAACAGTTTGGAAATTAGTTCGATGGTTAAGCTTAATTGAAGCAAAAAACGGTTAACTAAGATAATCGATTTCCAAGCAGCCCTGCCAAAAAAGAGAACTTTTCCTTGTGAAGTGGAATTGAAAATGCGTGTGAAATATGTTCCAAAAAAAATCCCAAAATTATGTTGAACAGAAATCTCCAAAAATATGAAAACTGATTTGAAATAAAAATAAATGATGCAGATCGTTTGTTGCAAACAATTTCAATCGAAAAATAGGATTACAAACAAAAAAATTTTCTAAATTGTAATTAATAATGCATGGTATAACCTTATAGGTTGAAAAAATATATATTGAATCATAAACACAAAATTTATTTATAATCAGACCAACAAATTATAAATAAGGCAAATGCATATAAAGGGTGTCACAATAACCGGTTCAGATTTGGCATATCGGTTATTTAGGCTCTGGCAACACTTTCTTTTAGGCTAGCTATATAGACGAAAACGAAACGGACTGAAATGAAACGAAAAGACGAAAGAGACATGATTATATAGACGAATTAGTCAAAACGGGTTTGAAATTTTCATATTTGTTTCTAATTTTATATTATTTGAAGTTTACTTCTCGTGTGTATGAAAACTAACTAGGGAGGTCCATTTTATTTTTGGTAAACTAAATACACTGCGTTTGTATCCAATTAAAATATTTTGACAATTTAACATGTGCTTGTAAGGATAACAAAAAAAAACATAACCGTAGTGTATACCCGCAAAGACGAAACGAAAGCAAAGTGAATTTAATCAATTTCTCCGTCCGTTTTCGTTACGTTTCTTCTATATAATTGGTTTAGTATGTTTTCATGTATTCAAATCGCTCGTTTCATTTCGGTCCGTTTCGTTTTCGTCTCTATAACTAGCGCGTTTGACAGAAACTCAGTATATTATTCAACAAAAGTGGGAATGTTGGAAATTAACTTCCACAACAAAGACAATTGGTTCGAAATTTCAAGAAAATGTCGTACAAATTTTGGTCAAAACACGGAACTCAAACCCAACGGCATCAAGAAGCTTGTGCATAAAGTGCGTGATACGGGCTACCTAGTCGACAATTCAACGCGTACTCGTGCTTGTCGTGTTCGTTCAGCCGAAGATATCGCCGCGGTGGCCGAAAATGTGCGCCAACGGCCGACATTTGACATCAGTTCGTTATCGTGAATCGGAAATAAGCATCAGCCGGTCTTCCACGCAACGAATTCAGCATAAAGATCTTGGTTCGTAAACAAACAAAATTGTCGCATTTGAGGATCGGAAAATTCACAAGAATATGTGGAGAAGCCAATACATTCATTGCGTGTTACTGTTTGGTGCGGCATGTGGCATGGCGGCAATATTGGGACGTGTTTCTTGGAAAATGAGCCCGGCGCGACCGTTATGGTCAACGGAATCAACTACCGCCCCATGTTAACATTTTTTGTGGCCATATCTTGAAGATATTGGTTTGGACGACCTTTGGTTCCAGCAATATGGTGCGCGATACCACACATCGGACCTTACAATAGCGAAACTGCGTCAAAAATTCGATGGCCGCATTATCAGTCGAAATTGTAACGTGAATTGGCTGGCAAGGAGCTGTTATTTATGGGGTGCCATGAAGGATAAGTGTTATACGGACAATCCACAAACAATTGAGCATTTGAAAGCCAATAGTGAAGCAACCATTGCCGAAATAGATCCGTACACAATCCAAAATGTGCTCAGAAATTAGGCCGACCGAATGGAAAACGCCAAGACTCCCATTTGAATGAAAGCATTTTCCATAAATAACCAGGAGGATTGTACTTTCAAACAAAAAAAATAATTTTTGCCGTTTTTGTTTTATATTAAACTTTTAAATTTGAACTTCTTATTGGGACACCCTTTATACTTTTCACGTCCCTTTATTCTTTTCGTACAAAATTCAAATTTAAAAATCCGTGTAAGAAATTTTAGAAGATTGAGACGAGGGTAAGTTTTTCAGAATATTAACGGAAAAAAGAAGCGAACGATTACTGGGGTCGGTAATATAAATAACGGGTATTTTACAAAAGGGTTGTTGCAACACGATTCAATTTAGAAATCTGTTCAACAAATTTCAAAAGATTGACCTGGGGCGGTATGTTGTACCATCACTTCGAATCGAAATTCGAAAAAAGTCGAAAGTCGAATGTTGTATCATTTTCGAAAAGCAAAAATGATACAACTTTCACTTTTTCGATTCGACTTTTTTCGATTTCGATTCGAAGTGATGGTACAACATACCGCCCCTGATCTTTTACATCCCTTATATGGCCAATCCCCGGATTCGTTCCATTCGTTTCCTCCGTTAAGATATGATTTCATGCACATTCCAGAAGACCTAGTCATACGTCAAACTTTTGATATTTGAAGAACAGATTTCTTAATTATAACTTACCAGCAGGAAAGTTCTTGAAGACACACCAATGAATCATCAGCGACAGTCAAGCATGACACGTACATAGCCATTTATTAGCAAATGGTACTGGTTTTCGTTTGTGACAAGTCTGAGATGAATCGTTGAGGAGTCATAAACAAATCATATGTGGCATTTCAGGCACGAATCGTAAGTGATATATCTGAAATGAATGATATGTTTGACATAAATTTATGTGGGGCATATGTAATAAAAATATTTTACTTAAATTAAGTAATTTCAAATTTATTTTAAATAGACTAATAATGTGTATTTGCTCATTTGCTGCAAGAGTGACACAATTCAAATTTTTTACTTTTTCAGTAGACCGATTTAAAAATATCACTCAAAATTGTTTGTAAAAACAACGTTTTTCAAAAGTAAATAAAAATACATTCTGATTAGTAAAATACATTTTTTCTATTCCTACATCCCCAATGGGATCACGATATTTATAATTCTTTAATACCTTGCAAATTTTCTTAGGGTAATTTCCAATATCTTAGAATGTTAATTTATTTCGCGAATTGAGTGATTTTTTATATGGAGTTATACCTAATTCGATAGAAATAAATACATAAGAGAGTGATCAGACAGCGATTCAAATTTATTGTCTGTGTCATGGTAATACCTATCTATTTAAAGCATATATTAGAAAATAATACTTTAAATTACCTACATTTTATCATAATTAGCCTACATTGGTATATGCCATAAACCATGTACACAAAACGATAATGTAGATAATTATTTTGTCTCTAAGATTATATCATAAGTCTCCACTGCTATAAAAATATTTTTGTTAACTTACAGTACACATTGCCATCTAGTGGAGGATAGAAATATTAAGTATCGTTTTTGTTTATGATTTATACCGAATAAATTTTTGTATCTTATCAACATTTTTTATATGTATGTGGTAATTAAGAAAGTGGTGAGGTAACATTTTTTATTATAAAATGCACTTGTCATCGCGTTAAATATGTAAATGGTTAAGAGTCGTGTGTGCATTCAAAAATCAATAATAAATATTATAACGTTCATAAAAAATACGAGTATTTTAATAGTGTTGTGTATGCCATTTGTTTGGCTGGTAGATTTTTTTGGAAGTTTAATCTGACTGAGTAGACTATTTTGTGCTAAGCGAAGTGGTAATTGTGCATTTTTCAAATTAAACGGAGATCTTTCGTTGGGTTGGCAGCGATAATTCGCAACGGGAACAAACAGAGAGTGTGTTTTGATACATTCGAATATCTTAGAAATGAGTGAATTTTGAGTTGTGTCACTGTTGCAGCCAATATATTGCCGCTTAGTTTCACTTAGGACATTGTCATGGAAGAAGAAATATACATATATGACATGTCTCAGACTAGTCGTCTAACGTAGATAGTCGTTGGATGAATCAATAGAGAAGCTAATGTGACTCGTCATATATTAGTCATTTAGTCAACATACCATCAAATAATTAGAAAAAAGGTAAGAAATAGACACGAACGTCTTTCGTAAAAAATTATTCACATGCATGTTGACAAAACCCCAACTGAGTTGTGGCAACAACCACTTTCTACAAGACCCGTTAATTATATCATCGACCCCCGTTAATTATATCATCGATCGATAAATAAGAAATTATTAAATATTTAATCATATTTAATTTTTTATTAACAATTACCTTGTTTATAAATGTTATTGTGTTTATTCGAATTATAATTTGTTGATCAATTTACGCTCAATTTAGCGAAAATAATAAATAATTTCAAAAAAAATAATTTATTTATGATTTTTATTTAGTTTATCTATAATAAATTAAATTATTAATGGAAATATTTTTTTTTTTGTGAATAAATCGATGCAATCAAATAAGATCTAGTTTTATTCTATGAATTGTAACACAAAAATTCTACACCACCCAATTATACCCTCTTCCCAAGTGTAATAGAAGCGCTAGTAATATCAAGATAAGTATCATACCGCTAGATAGCTAGGCAAAAAGACTTTGTTTGGAGGTGAACAGCAGTAAAACCAAATTCCTATAGCATCACCCAGAAACACCGAATTTTCAACGCAAAATCAAGGTTATTATTATCTTGCATGCACTTTATATAGCACTCATAAGATCTGTTCTGGCATTCGAAAGCGAGAGCTGGTCGCTGACCTCTAACGACATGAGAATATTATCTTCATGAAAAATATAGACGATTGAAAAATTTAGACATCGAGATTTGTGCAGATTTACCAAACAAGTGGTTTTTAAAAATCTCTGTGCGTGTGTGTGTGGCTCCATGCAGACTAAATGTCTATTGGTTCTCTACAGCCCAGAAGGATTGACTGATCGAAATGAAACTTGATATTAAAGATTTTTCCATAATTTGGGCCTAATGGTTTTTGGCTGAAATCGGTCCACCGTGGTGTGTATTAGGAAATAAAGAGCTCTTATGTTTTTTGTAACTATTTTGAAAAGTACATCATTTACTAGAAATATTTTTAAGGACTAAAACGTTTTAAATTAAATTTACATCAAACATGTTCAGATCAATTTAAGCGTAAATTACGTGTTTTGCTAAAACAGTTTTTCAACAGTTGATGAATTAATTTTGACTGAATCGGTTCACATGAAGTGGCAGCATCCATACGAGTTTTCTCGTTTTTTTGCAAATATTTTATAAAGTACATATATTGTTTACGAGAAAATGACCGAGAACTAAAAGTTCCTAAATTAATTTTCAACACAATCGGTCCCAATCACTTTTGCAAAATTTAAACATAGATGACGTTTTAAAATAAACTGTTTTACAGACGGATCGACTGATTGAGGTGAAACTTCATGCTTAAGCTTTTTCCACAAAAGATGCCATTGGAAGATGCCATTGATTTGTAGGCAAAAACGGTCCATCGGAACTTGCAGCTCTTGAGGGGAACAAGGGTGGTACATTGGCCTGCGTCATGATCCAGCGCACGCGACTAAAACTAAGAACCGAGTAAGCATAATGGAATACACACAGTATCGTTTAGGAATACGCGAAGGCTTTAGTCTTCTTCAACAGTCAGAGTCATTGTCTCTTCAGTATTGTACGGACATGTATTCACGCATAAAAGAGAACAATTTGGAGTTTCAACGAGATAACCAAGAAAACCTTCGACTGGAACTTAACCAGAATCTCATGGATCATCTCAATATACAAGCTCAGGAGAGTAACATGCGATTCGGCAAACCTGTTCATGCCAACCTGTTCATACCCAAGAAGAACAAGCAGTTCAACGTAAAAACAGGACCACACTTACTGAATGGTTTAAAACAAATGTTGATCCGAATTCTTCATCACGTTCAATTCTTTACACTCATAGGCCTCAACAATATACTTGCACTCATCAGAAACACTGGCAGCTACGAAAATGCGGCGGAGACAAAGTTGTCACACGAATGTACATCGTTTCTGCCAAAAACGTTGAACTCTTCCACCTTCGGCTTCTTCTTTTGCGACATCATTTGAGCACCTTAGAAGTCATGATGGTGTGGTTTATGAAAGTTTTAGAGAAGCCATTTACACGTGGGTTGGCTGAAAACGCAGAGCATTTTGAAGCAATTATGATTGAAGCCATCGATTTTTGCTATCTCACTAGCATTGAATGTTCTAGGATCCGCAGCTAAATTTTGGGAGCAATTCAAAGAAAATTTGATTGACGACTTTTTACACAACATGCCAGAGTCTGATCCACTCAATCGTGCTCTCATTGAAATAGAGGAGATTCTAAAGACTCATGGCACCGTTTGCAAATCCCTTAATTTGTTTGATCCAGATTATGACACTTTAATGGACTTAAGCGATGACTATTTTTTAAACAACGTCAATAGGTTTGATGAATTATACGAGCAAGCGAATCCTCAACAAAAGGAAATTATTGATGAAGTGTGCAACAGCTTGGAAAACAAAATTCCAAAAGTCATCATGGTAGATGCTCCAGGTGGATGTGGTAAAACATTTACAGAGTTCGCACTTATCAAATGGTACAAAAAGCAACGTATAAATGTTCTTCCAATTGCTCAATCTGGAATAGCGGCTAGTCTGCCTGATGGAAGAACTATTCGACTTCGTATTTGGCAAGGAATCTCTGTCAACCGCGCAAAACATAATCGATCGAGCAATATTGACACCAACAAATGATGACTGTGGCACTATCAACAGTGCATTTCTAAAAATGCTCGATGGCGATTCAAAGACTTATTTAAGCATAGACAGTGAAATCCAAGATGGAGAAATCAACCAACCCCAATATCCAACCGAGTTCCTGAACACTATTGAATCAGTGGATTGCCAAGACACCAGTTAGTGTTGAAGAAAGGTGCAATAGTCATGCTTATCCGAAATCTGAATGCTGGAAAAGGTCTCATCAGCGGTTGGCAGTAGTTAGAATAGGCAATAATACAGTATGTTTTGTGCCAAGCTTCTTTTTAAACCTTTAACTACTATTTTGTTTTGTAATGTTTTGTACAACTGTAATTTTCTTGCTCTTCATCTTTCCATTTAAATACAAAGTTTGTTTATACCGCCTGTGTGTGCAATTTGGCAGACAATGCGGTATCAGTAAATTTCTTAAAATTTATTTCTTAATTCATCTTTTATTTCTAATCAAATCATAAATTCCGAACCATACTTGCATAGGTCGCACGGGCCGCTTGTATAAAAATAACACATAAGCGTCACAAATTAAATGGTGTGTGGCTTCTATTTGGATTTGTGTAAGTAAAACTCTCAATTGTTCATTCTACTTTTAAGTGAATCTCAATATGGCCAAAAGATATAAATACAATTTGGACTTGCCAAGTATACGATTCGGCTTAAAATAAAATGCGTATTGTCATGGATTTTTTCCTACGCCATATTAAAATAGAACGATCGCGTACACCTCATTCAATACTCGTAAAAGAAACAGTAGCGAGTCCCCAATGGTCTACATAAAATTAAACACCATATGAAAGACGGTGGGCAAAAAAAACACATGACATATGACAAAAAAAAAAATAGCTGTTAGTTAGGTCAGACCCAGGCATTTTGATTAAATCTATGTGATTTTTTGTTTTCAGCTTAACTTAGATACCCTTTCTTTGTGCTTAACAACGCAAAAACCAACAGACGCTTAGCTTTCATTTTTTCTTATTTAGTGAACGAGTTATTGTCATTTTCTGTAAAAAACCAGTACTCTCATAGAACAAGTGGAGATTAAACATTTTTAATAAAGCATTTAATTATGCTTAATCTACGATTTGGTTTTATGTATGTTGTGGATTCGGCCGATTTTTTTAAAGGTAGCAGAATTGATCGTTTAGAACATGATCATTAGCGAATACTTTGCAGAGAGGGTTTTATAGTTTTCGTGTGAAAATGTTTTTATTATGTTTACCTATTTTTGATGTAGCAGTGCTGAATAATCGGGAACAGAAATACAACATAAAATGCATACAATTTCTTGTGAATCGTTAAAATTGATGTTAGAGACGAATACAAAGGAAGTAATTTGTAAGTAGTACATACATCATAATAAAATTCCAGAGTAGTCGAAACTCATTGAGATTCTTGTTATGTAAAGGTTAATGTTTAATGCTTATTGTGTACTTTTATTTTATGTGTTCCGTATTTTCGTTATTATAATCATTTTATTTTATTTGATTTTTGGTATACAGATAAATCGAAAATGTTTTCCAATTTTTCCAGTTTAAGAATACATTTGATTGAAAGGAATTTTACATCGTCTAAGTATAGAGATGATTGTAAAGTTATGCTCGTACGTACAGCATATAAAAAAATAAATTATTTTAGGGTGTTTAGATATTGGATTTTTTATCCAAAAATATTCCAGCAATATTGTATGTGATGTACCCAAACGTAAAAAAAGTAGTGCATAGAATATAAAATATTTTAAGTACCTTACGGATGGGATGCTGACCTTTTGTTATATATGATTAAAAAAATGGATTTGCCATTCGGAACCAATTAACTTTATAATTAGGTAAACAAATTTATGATCTTGAAATAGGTTTCTTATATTATATGCACCTGGTAAGCTTAATATTTAATTAAATTTAATAGCTTAATATGTATATACAACCAAAAATTATCGTTGTGTAACCATAACATAAAAATCGAAAACGCGAAAAAATTAATTTCTAAAGCGAAAATAAATTTTCTTTGTTATATTTCCCACCAATATGTGCAAAACCATTCTTACGTGAAAAATAATTTGCTTTTTTTCTGTAAATATATAGAAGATGGCAAGCAATGTATCATCTATTGAAATGACACCAACCGATTCTATAAAACACAAAAAATGGAAAATTCATAAAAATAAACAAAAAAAACAATGGAAAACGAAAAAAAAATCGCGGGAAATTTATAAAATCCAAACACCGTCTCAACTAAGGAACCAACAACAATGTGCCAGTATAATGTTGATGTTGTATTACACATATAAATTCAGTTTGTGTCATTTTAAAATTAATGGCTACGAGAATCGAGAAAATTGTAGGTGCAGCTTCCTTCTTTTAAGAATTTATTTCAATAAATTTTCTCGATTTTCTTTATTACGTACGAACGAGTATATCTATGTAAAGGTGTACACCGATGCTCCAATTTGTTTTTAAGAATTCGAGTGTAGTTCGTATTAATTTATTGAGTTTAGAAGGCATTTGCGGAAGAATGTGTAGAAAACGGATATAAAACCAATGAACATCGTACTCTAAATTCAAATATAAATATTGCTAACATACTCGTATTCCCAAATTACTGGTTAAAAAATTAAAAAAGAATCAAAACCAATTGTAACACCAGTTATATGGAAAATAGGAGAATGTACACCTCGTATAAATATCTGACTTAGAGTTTCGTCGATAATCCCGAATTATATTAAATGATCGTTCTAAAACTTTAAGGGTGTGACAATAATTGCAATCTCATTTAAAAGTAATCATTCTCAGCCCTAGGGGTTACTCTTACTGAGTAAGAAAATCAAAATAAACATTAAAGCCACTTGAACGACTTGCTTGTCGTATCATTCTATTACCCGTCGTATCACTCTGTACGGGCCATCATAATGTGGTGTGAGGCCTGTGCATATTCTATCTACTAGTACGAACGCATATTCACAAGTTTGCACTGACTTTGGTACGAATATGTCATTTTGAGCAGCTTTGCGCGTGTCCGGTGTAATGAGTTTGTTCTTCGTGGAACGCGGTTGATAAATCACTGCGTGAGTGATTTCTTGAGATGTAAGTGGATGTTCCACAAAAAATTCTCCAGGCAATTTAACTGTGTGAAGGTGGTACGTACACCAGTTCTGCTGGTGAAAATTTTAGGTCATGTTTAACTTTTGGTGGTATTCCCAACAATATGATTGGGATGTCTGAGCTCCAATTGATGTATTTTCATGAGCTTTTAGAGCTGTTTTAAGCGGTTAAACCACTCAACCATACCGTTTGCTTGTGAGTGATAGACAGTTGAAAAAACGGTGACCGTTACGCCGAATCTATATATATTGCAATTGTTGGTGCGGAGATGTCATTCATGCAGTAGGCTTCTGGCCAACGCGTAAAACGATCAACGCAAGTTAATATGTATGTAAATTCATTAGATGGGTCCAACGAAATCTAAATGAATACGTTACAAATCCATCTGGTGGAATTTGGAAATTCCCGTATGGTGATTTGGTGTGACGTTGCACTTTGAATTTTTTCAGGATAAACAAGATTTCGCCCACACATCTTTATCATACTGGGCCAAACGTAATTTTGAAGTGACGAGCTTTCGTGTTACTCGTACACTTGGCTATGAAATATTATCCAGAGTGTCGAAGACAGTTCGACGTAATGACTCCGAAATGTATGGGTGATTGTTGCCTGTAAAAGTGTAAACTGTCAAATCGGCGACTATTTTGTCTTTGCCTTGAATATGTTGAATATCTGTCGTAAGTTGAGAGGCAAAATCTAAGTGGCGTGCTTGCTTTGGGTTCCTCTTTAGAGAAAATTTCACGTTTTTGTTTTTGTGTGTAATCTTGTGTGTTTTCTTGTGTGTAAATTGCAACACATTTTGCAGTGTTGATATTGGCATTTTAATTTGATAATTTTTGGAAGATTTATCCCAAAGTGTTTTTTTCGCCTTTTGACGCTATGAGAATGTCGTCAATAAAAAAACGAAATCGATATCTCTCATGATTCCGTTGATGAAACGCTGAACTGTTTGTACTCAGAAATTTAGCATTCGGATAAATTCGAATAAGCCAAATGGTGCGACGTGTTAAGCCTTCTGCAGTTTCCACATGGTCTTTAGTCGTTATCGTTCTTTTTCACCATGTGCAATGGACATGATATTGCTGAACAACAAGGTTGGCAAATTTCTAGCTCCACCATGAGAATTCTACTAGGAAAACTGCTTTGTTGCGAATTGGGTCAAGTCTTCTTGGTCTTGAAATTATCAAATGGCATGCAGTCACGATGTGGTGTAGTACATTGTGCGTTACCAGAACATCATGGTTTTGTAGAAGGGAATTTCTTTAACAGTGTTCCGTAGCGGGTGTACCAACGCGTGCTGATGTTGCGTTGATTGTAAGTTTGGCAGATGGATCAATCAATTTGTGTTTTTCAGATTCACTGAATGGAGAGATCGATGATCCATTCCGATGATGGAGCGGTTGTCATGGGCCAATGTCAATTTTGAGAAATTTGGTACCATCATACACTTTATGTTGCGCTTGGGGTACGCAGCATTCATTTCAAGGATGGAATTACTACTTAACAGGGTTGCCAACCCTATACATTTGACCCGCAGATTCTGTGGTTTGAGCACACTTTCTGGGGCTGCGGGTCTGATCTTTATTTTCTGGGGCTAACTATTTTTTTACTATTTTCCAGTTTCCTTTATAAATTATATCCTCATCACTAAATATTTTTTAATTTTAACCGTTTCATCAAAGGGTTTTGGAAAAAGAAACAAAAACTGCTCATCTCACCATACAAAATATTCTTATCGTACTCACACAACTAACTGTACATTGACGTGGACGGTGGGTCGGCACTAAATTCTGCACTCCATCAGAGGGTCTTAGTTGTATTTATTAACATCACCGATCATAATCGATAGCGAAAATTTGATTTGCATCTAGCCTCTGATGGGATTCGAACTGGTCCAAGTGCTGAAGCTTTAACCACTGCTCAACTTGTCCGGTATTCTAATCGTTAAAACCTTCTAAATAAATTTTCGAGGTCTCACCAAAGCGAATCGAAAACGAAACGCAGGTAAGTCGTTTTTTTATATGACACCAACACTACCAAATTCATATATAAGTTGAGTTTTTACTATACGTTTAATATATTTTGCAAGTAAATTAGTTTGTAAATGTATATATTTTGCTTGTAAAACAATTGTAAGTATATTCGAACAAAGTAACTACGTGATAAAAAGCAGTTCGTTAGTGATACGTTTTCAGATGATTCCAAAACACTTCGTAAATGAATAGAATATGAAGAGAAATGTGAAATACAAATCCATACAAATAAGTTCGCTTTCATTTTAATTATCATACGCCAAACGAAATACTAACGAATCACTTTCGCTTCGCTAAGGCGATACATTTGCGAAGTGTTTCATATATGGCTAATTTCCTCGCTTATAATTCGCCAAGTTTAGAGGGAAATAGGTTTAAAGTTTCGCATTGGAATACGTTGTTACTATACGTGCGGGTTCTAAATAATATTTCATAATTTTACGAAATAATAACAAGTGGAGACCTGAATTTCAAAGCCGCTTTAGAAGTTGCTGAACCATTAAATTTAAATTTAGATAATTATTTTATTATATATTACTGTAAATAAATGTTGCCAAAATTTGGGAAATACTGATTCTTTTACTGCCGAACAGTCGTGGGTCAATATTTTCTAATCCACCAATAGTTTAATCCACCAATAGTTTAGTCAGTAATGTTTTTGTGGAACTCGTCAAGGCAGGATTATGTGTTCGAATAAGTTACTGCAACAAAAAAGACTTTCAGAATCAGCGCAACGTCAAAAAAAATATAACTTTATTTTTAAAAATATTCTGATTCAAAATGTTGGTTCGATCCGAAAGAATATTAAATGAAGTTTTTGTGAAATACATTTGAGCTTAGAAAAATTATATTTTTTGTAGATATTTTGTTCAATTTTGATTTTCTGGGGTATACGAACAATTTTCTGGGATTTCTGGCAACCCTGCTATTTAAACTAGTTTTATTTTAAAGTTTTCTACTTTGTAGTAATGTTTTCTAATTTCCACGTTACTCCACGTAAGAAACAAAGGATCGTTTTAAATGTTGATGCGTATAAATTGAAATTTGGCTGCAGAGTTTATAGTAGACAGTAAAAAATTCTCAATGATCTAAACAACCAAATAAAACGATGGAGGCTTTATCTAGCTAGAAGTAATTAATGGCTTCGGAATATTAGTATATTACGTGTTTTACTGGAATAATACACATTTCACTATTCAATATGGCTACTCCTGGAAAATCTCTAATAAACATAAGGGACGGTCGTTCGACAATCAAGAACATATTCAACTCTATTAATACAGAATTCTACAAATCTGCACGACTCACAGGGTTCACCTAAACCTATTGAAATTTAATAATATAAACTAATTTTACGCAGCCGAATTAAATCGGCCTGGTTAAAATTCCGCCCTATTGCATTTTACTAATAAGTTTTGACCAGAATATTTTGAAGTATATTCGAGTACGCACCATACAACATTACGGCGAATTAAGAATGTTCGAAAAATTATATGAGTGTTTCTTTATTATCTGCCTTTTTGTTTCTTTGCTACAATTCGGACGGGATAGCCAAATTGCATAAAGCAACTAGTAAAAGCATGGAAAGAAGAAGAAGTGGCCTTAATTCGTAAAAAACAATTAGGGACTCAAATTCAAAATTAATTTTGCTACAAAACCGGTACTGATGAATTTTCAAAATTTGTAAACATGCAGTGTGAGATTAATTTTAGCTTATTTTCTCAAAATCTGCAGGTTTATATTTAAAATTTTATTCCGCAATCATTTAGATCACGAAAATTTTTTAGAGGTTAAGTGATAACAACCAACCGATAGATACAGCATTTTAATAGGTCTTTAACTTAACCCCGAATTTTTAGAATAAAGGGGATAATTTTCGATTTTTGGAGAAATTTTCCATTCATGTTAATTCTGAAAATTCTCGCCTAGGTCCTATGATTTTTTAATATGAAAATTTTAAGTTTTACCCAAAGCTCGCTGATTTAAATTAATCTTCCGGTTTTTGAATTTTGCAAATTGCGACCTTAAATGATCGATAGTAAAATTCATGTTTAAACTTTTCATGTAAATTGTGATCATTTTATTGGGAAGCAATATAAATTGCGGCCACACGCAACTTCAAAGTGTTTTCAATAAGTTCGTATCCCCTTCTTAAACAGCCAGATAATTATTAAGTAACGTTAAAAAAATTTGTTAAATTTTATTTTATTGAACTGATCGTAAACTCTATGGTAAATAAAATTCGAGCAGTGGTACAAGAGTCTAATAAAATTAAATCCTAAAGAGAAGATTATTCGAAGTACCATCATCGGCTGGGTGTAATTTATGTAAATATACATAACAGCCAATTTACGCTTTTTGATCGAATTTTCAAAAGATTTTGTTGCCATTTGAATAATACACGATTACCAAGTTAATCCTTTCTGCCCCAAGAGGCCCAATTATATAGCAGGAAAAATTATGAAATAGCTCATCAGTCAATATGTGATATGAAAATTAAATATTTAAATACAGATGGTACTCGATTTACGTTGTAGATAGGTTGAAAACGCGACGTAATAAAATAATAAAATGGAGAAAGTAAAAACATAAAGTTCCGTACAAGAAACAAATAATTATCTTAAAACTGATTCCGGATATCTAACTTCCACCCAACTCCAAACCCATTAATTTACTTGGAATTTTTCAAGAAACTAAGATCTCACTTCAAGTGACAGGGAAACTGGGAGGCTCAATAGATCTGAAAGATCTAAATTATTCCAATACATTCATATATTTTTACTTACACACATACATATAAACATTTGTCATGAAACTCTTTCTTATATTCATAAAAG
Source organism: Nephrotoma flavescens (assembly GCA_932526605.1). Lineage (NCBI taxonomy): Eukaryota > Metazoa > Arthropoda > Insecta > Diptera > Tipulidae > Nephrotoma > Nephrotoma flavescens. The sequence continues at coordinate 324,374,086 of OW052221.1, read as the reverse complement.
TTTAGAGTCGCTGAAAGTTTTGGTTTTGAAGTTAAACCAATATAGTGCGTCGAAAAGTTGCTTTTTGGCACCCTTTCTCAATAGTGGTTCGCTATAGCGACCGAATGCACATTTTGTACTCATTATTAAATGAATTCGGATTGACGGTTTGTTCGGATTCGGATTGTCTTTGGTGAGCCCAAATACCCGCACTACTTTTTTGTACGTTTCCGATTCCTAATGTTTCAATATACAAGTCTCAAGAGTTATTTTACATTACATTCGTTAACCGCTCAGATAATAATCAACCCCCCATTTATATGTAAATATAATATGTTCATCCTTTTAAAGTATTTCAAAGATCAAATTTGTTCATTGTATATTTTTATTGTTTATTAGCCCAATCAACAAAAGCTTTTTTTTGTTATTAAAGTTTTTTAACAAAAAAAAAATAAAACTTTATATCGGTGCAGACACCATAGGAATATTAAAAAAAAAAATCTTCATTTTCACATTCACAAGAAGTAGTTGACAGTTTTGTCAATGAAATGACATTCATTTTAATTGTGCTCTGAAGTGGACTTTCTGTGTATAGCTATCCACTTTACATTTTATACCACCTCTTTTATTATTAAGCGCAAAATAATACAACTTGAATTATAATTTTTTTTTTCATACCGTTTTGTGTTTTTATCTTATTTTTATCGCAAGAAGACACAATTAAGGTGTGAGAGGAAAATCAAAATTGTAAGGAATACAAATATACGAGCATCAGCATGTGTATACACTTTGAATGATTTTGAATGAACTTTTTTTGTGTGTTGTGCGCTGTTAACATTGTGGAAAATTGACGTTTTTTTTATCTATATACGATGTTCGTACATACTAAATGGATGTTGCTCATGCACACTGTATTTGATAGAGTGCCTACAGTACTTTTTATATAGTGTGTTTATCCGTTAATCCCATCATCAACTATCAAACGTCAAGTAGCGCGGTGGAAAATCGGTGTACGGATAATGGGAACGATATTTTATTTCACAGTTGTTTTGTTTCTTGTTTATTGGTGAAGGTGAAAAGGACAATAGGAAAATGATAAGCACTTTGTCACCAAATATATATTTTAGACGATTTTCATTTAATCCCAATATAAATTGGTTGGTTAGTTTTTTATCGAGGTGGCAATATATCAAGGTACAGGTTATAGGTTTCTCAATCAATTCTTCTAACAACTTCATTAAATCCTAATCAAATCATTTAAATAAATTTATTTTCTTATCTACTTGCATGTAATCGCACATATTAACACTACATCCTCACATGCACACATGTTCAGCATAATATTCATTAAAATTTACAATTAAAAATACCACAAAATTTTCCGATTTTATCGCCTCTCGTATATATGCCTTTTCATATTATTATGTTGTGTGGAAAACTGGCAAAGAAAACTTATTAACAAAACAACAAAAGTAGACGAACGATAACAATCTTAATTTGTTTTTCTTATTTTATTAACGACAGGTAGTTATATCCCATGTAAACGATTTATACCGATAAGGGAACGTATATGTATTCGTATTACATACCATATATAGTTACGAGTACGTATATTGAAGTCGGATGTCTATTAATGTCTATTATTATATGGAATTTTTATTTAAAGCGTAATTTATGCGACAATCATTGCTACTCCGAAAGAATATAACAATTTTGCAAAAAGTACCTAATCCGGAAATAATTAAATCAAATAGACTTTTAAAGGAAATACCGGTTGGATTTTATGTTGTGTGTGATCCTATACGTATACCTTGAACCGTATATAGAGAAATTACTAGCAAAACGATTCGTTATTATAGCAACTATATAGAGTAGATAGAGGAAGTGATATATTGAATGGAAACAGGAACAGTTATTAGTAACATTACGTTGTCAGATTCTATAATCAAATCTTAATTAAAAATCTCTCTAGCCACATATACGTAATATTTACCTTAAGATAAATTTTAGATTTATTTTTAAATTATCCCTCTCCACACACAGCACACGGTTCCGAAAAGGTTAACATAAGCCTTAAATATTTTGTGGCATCACATACTCTCTAACTATGTAAAACTAACTATTAATTCGAATGTGATAATTTTTTGGTTGTGGTGAGGTCAATTTTATTTTAATTGGAATAAAATTAGTTTTTGTTTTGTTGTTGGTTTGTTGCTGTATTATGTGGAAATTTAATTATAATGATAACACCCATATCTAGCCTAACCCTAAATTCGTATTATGTATAATCGTTTTATTCCATATTTTATTATTTTTAATATTACCGAAAAGTTTTGATAGATTTTAGTTGTCATATCGTGAAATTTTGGGTAAACTTTTCAAATGTGCCCCTTGTTAATTTTTTTTAAATATTTTATAACATATACCCTGAAAGTATTTGCATAGTGCCAAAAAGCTACTTTAGAAATTTGAGAGAAAATTACGATTTTACAGATGACAATAGTTAAATATTTTTCCAAATGGGTTGAAAATTACAGTTAGTTTAACTATTTCAGTGATGAATGTTTCGGGCTAAGGGTGTTGAAAAAAAAATGTTTCAGAAAAAATTAGCACACAAGCCTGTTTTATAATCTCAATTTTACTCGAATCCTGCAGTGTTGTGCCACATTATCTACACCGCGTAGAAAATCAATATGCTACATGTGTAGAGAATGTATGTTACACACATCTGAACAATTTAAACCAAGTTCGTATACGCGGCAACGACGTACTCCTATGTATATAATATGTGATGCTAGGCTTGGAAAATGGAATAATTTGAGTTAGTATAATTATGCAAGAAAAGCGAAAAGGTCAGAAACCTAGAGCGGTCAAAATAAACTACTTTGAGCAACTGTTCTCCATGAATAAAATCATCAATACGTTTTAAAATGTTAAAGCACCACCATTTAATGGAAGAGTTAATAACAGCTTATTACATAGTGCCAATTTCACTACGGTAAACCCACTCAAATACCTCAATGTCTATTTATATGAAGCTTGTAAATTGTACAAGATAACGCAATTAAATAAAACAAGTGTAATTCCCAAATTGAGAATAGGGCTATCCTTAGTTCTAGTTAATCACGTCTATTTTATTGGTTTGAGTAGATTTAGTTCAGATAGATTCTGGATATCGAAGAATTTGATGAAAGTAAAGTTTGTGCTAAAAAATTATTAAAAAATTACATTAATTATAAAATTGGATTCATTCTTAATGTTGTGTCGTCGAATCTAGAAATATCTACAAATTCTAGCTGACATTTTTATGAAGGTAAGGCATACACATATTTCTAAGATTTAAGTAAAGTAAATTTTTGAGATTCGCTCTATTAAAAATTATATTTAGAAATTGAACATTTTTGAACAGTGAATCTATAGTGAATGGGATAAAATTATGATGGGTTTTACTATGTTTTAAAGATGTTAGAAACTTCACAATTATGATAAATATTTCAAGTTTAATAAAGATCGAGCTAAATATTTTTAGAGGTCATGGACAAAAAATGTCCGGTTTTTCTCTCTCTCTTTCTGGCTTTAACATCCCATGAAGGGATTTCGCTGCCCGCACGATGGCCCTCCATCCATCCCGATCCATTGCTCTCGCCCTCCAGTTTCGACATCCTAATGCGAGTAGGTCTTGTTCAATGTCGTCACGCCAGCGTAGTCGGGGTCTTCCTCTACGACATACTCCGGCTGGTTGTTGGTGAAACACTTTATTTATCATCCGTTGTTTTGGGGACCTTGTAACGTGGCCGAGCCATCTCACTCGATGAATCCGATGATATCGCTGCCTCCGAGGAGTTGCTTTATTTCGTGATTCATACGAATCCGATATTCGTTGTTCGCAACTTTAATTGGACCAAAAATTGAACGGATGACCTTCCTTTCGAATGTATAGATAACAATCTTCGATAGATATTAGCGATATTACATTATCGTGATTGACACTGACCTAGTCCATCCTCAATTCAAAAATATTCTTTATCTCATTTTAATTAAAATTATAACACACCAAATTTCCATATAAAGAACATCAAATAATTTATTTAAAAAAATCGAAATAAAAGGAAAGAAAAACTTATCAAAAAAAAAGAAAAAAATTATCATGAAAATTAGTTTGAAATAAAATTTTTAATCTAACTAGCTAAACCCAAATATACTAAACCTAAACTAAAACTAAACTACCCACCTCTCTCTCTCTCTCTGGCACTATGTCCCCTCAAGGGACCTGGCCGCCTTAAATGAGGTCTCATATCATACTTTCATTTCGGATAATGAGTGATTAATTCATTGATGCTAACTAAACCAGCTGTGAAAATTTTTCCTTGTCACCACCGAGAATCGAACCAGGGACCTCCGGTCGCTGGAGCAAGCATGCTGACCACTTTGCCACCGAGCCCACTTTGCCACCCACCACCAGTTTACCTAATAAGAATCAATACCAAAAAAACAATCTTAACTACAAAAACTACTTTAAAAATGTAATCGAAGTAAACCAAAAAAAAGTTGAAATTTAAGAGCCGACTAATTATGATGTAAATTCTTACGGTTTGTTGAATGTTGCATACATGTTGAATGCTGAATGAATCCACAATTGAACTGCAGTAGAAATGTTGATTGACAACCTATTTTTTATAATTTTATGATTGCGAGAATTATTATATTGAGTGGTTTTTATTAAGTTCTGATTCGTGATGTTAAATACTTCACAGTTAGGCGCACACTCATTGATCTTACAAACACTTGATTTTAACAGTACAATTTTATAGATTCGGTTAGGTTAGTTCAAACTTATGCAATAAAAACAAAAAAATGTTTTTCATTTATGAAATGTTTGTTCGGGCACTTTTCGTATTAATTAGTTTCATTAATTTTATATTATTAAACGCGTTTTTAATTTTTGAATACCGTCTTTTCCCATTCATACAAAACTGTTAATTCGCACAAATGGCGTATACATTTTTAAGAGTTACTTATTTGTTCACTCAATACAAAACCCGGATTTTTGATTATGTTTAATAGAGTCAATTTTTTTATGAAAATAATGTCTTTCACTTTACTATTTGACTATTAACTTACGGGTGTGAGTATGTCCTAACTTTGTCCTAACTTTAATCGAGAGAATGTATTAGTTAATCTCTCGCTATAATGAATTTTAAAATTCGTAATAATTGTAAAAAATTAATAGAAAATACAAAAGCAGTTAAGGAACGTAAATAAACAAAACAATTATCAAAAATACCTAGATTGAACGTAAAAATAATGGTTTGTGAAGAATAAAACAGTAAAGCTTCTAAATAGCCGCTAGTCGTGCATTAGTAAAATTCCAACAAATCTAAACATAAATTGTATCCAATGTTAAAGGCGATCAACGAGCACTTGTCATATGTCGTTGGATTCGTTTAAGTGTCCACTATATAACTGTTATGAATATCAAAAAAATTCTATGACCCTAGAACGAAATATGGCGATTTGAGTACTACCTTATGCTTTTACGGTAGTATTCAAATCGGAATGGGTACAAAGGACCGAATGTCGAAGGGCCGAATGTTGAAGGGCCGTATCTCAAAGGGCCGAATGTCGAAGGGCCGGATGTGTCGAAGGGCCAAATGGGTCGAAGGGCCAAATGTCGAAGTGTCGAATGTCGAAGGGCCGAATGTGTCGAAGATCCGATTGTGTCGAAGGGCCGAATGTGTCGAAGGGCCAAATTTTTTTTTTTTTATTAGAAATTTAGTTTTTTAAATTTGTCGTTTTATTTAATATTTTGTAAATTTTTTTATTAAACTTAAATAACTATATACACAATTGTATTGGTTGTACTTAAAAAAACTAAAATTTTTTTCATCCAAAAATTAAAAATCTGCCGTTTTTATTTATCAAATCTTAATTTTAATGATAAAAATTTGAATAACACTGTCATGAAACGGGTAACAAGTTACATTTTTGTGTTATTTTAATAAAACTTTTTGATTTTCCGGAAAATTTTTCCCTTTTTTTATTTTCTCAATATTTCTTTTAGTTCTATTTATTTTTATTAATAATAATTGCTTCGTCAACCTTGCAGACACAGATCATGAGTTTTTATCGCTCTTATCGCTTCTTCTGATAGTGCCACAAATGTTAAAAAAATCAACTTTACAAAAGAAATAAAAAAAAATGTAATGTAATTTTAATTCGTTGTACACCTTAGAGGATGGGGGCCCCAAACCCCCGCTTTTCGAGAGTTTATACAATTCTTCAAGTGGCAAATTTTATTTTTAATTTTAAACTAACTAAAAAAAATAATAAAAGTCTCCTAGAAAAATTGCAAAAATTTTCCTGGAAAAATTACTTGTACTGTCGAAAAACTGTTAAAATACAATGTTAATATCAAAAGTTAAAAAAAATTGCACATTTGTACTATTTTGAATAAAATAATACGCATTTTTTAAATTAAATTAAAAGGTCAAAATATTCCCCGGAAAATGTGATAATTTTCTCGAAATTTTTAACTTTCAGGAAGTACGAGCAGATCCTACAAAGAAAATTTTTTTAAAAAATTTCATCTTACCCGATTCCTGCGATGTAGAGGTCATCTACACTTTAGCCAAATTTTTTATCAAAACCGCCATTACATACTATGATTTTTTTACCCACACATTTGTGTGCTTAAATAAATTTTTTTTTTGGTTGAAAAAGGGATGAAGGTGCATGTAAAAATAAAAAAAATAATTAAATTAAATAAAAAAATAAAAAAATATATTTCCAAACAAAAAATAAATAAAAAAAATTCGGCCTTTCGACCCATTCGGCCTTTCGACATTCGGCCCTTCGACATTCGGCACTTCAACACATTCGGCCCTTCGACACATTCGGCCCTACGACATTCGGCCCTTCGACACATTCAGCCCTTTGAAATTCGGCCCATCGACATTCGGCCTTCCGACATTCGGCCCTTTGATATCATACGCTCAAATCACCATACGCTTATACGGTAGTACTCAAATCACCATATTTCCTTTCGCGGTCATACAATTATTTTTATATTCATAACAGTTATAGTGGACACTTAAACGAATCCAACGACATATAACAAGTGCTCGTTAATTGCCTCTAACATTGAAATTTTGAATTAATTTATCGTTACAGAATAGACACCCATGAATCGCTTACACGGTAGTACTCAAACCACCATATTTAATTTCAGGGTCATAGAATTTTTTTGATATTCATAACAGTTATAGTGGATACTTAAACGAATCGGACGATATATGACATGTGCTCGTTAATTGCCTTTAATGTTGAAATTTTGAATTAGTTTTTCGTTACACAAGGGCGTGATACTTAGCATCTTAGCAAAATTCTTTTACGATTTTAAACAATAATCTATAAGTAAAACACTTTAAAGAGTACCTTTAGAAATTTATTATACGGAAGACCAATATGATATAAAACATATGTGTATTAACCCTCATGATAGCTTAAAATAAATCATTTGTTGTCAGAAGCAGTTTTAAGAAATAAATTTCACATTAATTTAATCTGAACATTGAAAATATTTACATAAATATCCGAAAAAAGTATATAATATTCACTTATATACATATACAGTCTTTTAGGATTTAGGACAAACTTCACGAATTTGTAGAGAAGCGTGAAGTTTGTCCTAAATTTGTCCTAAAATTGTTTTTGTAATTTTAGGACAAAGTTAGGACATACTTCACGGGAATATTAACTTATCATTTACTTATTTATTTATTTTTTTCCCCTCAAATTTTTACAATTTTTCATTTTTTTTAAACTTTAATATAAGTAACTTGAATATAAGAATTAATTTACTTTCTAAAATGTTTTACGTGTTTACAATCCGAGATTTAATCAGAAACTGACTAAAAAAATCCAAAAATTTTCAATATTTGCAAAAAAAAAACATCCAACAACAACAAAAATTTGCGCAAAAACCACCTCAATTTTGCTAAGTCATTTTACTTAACACTGTTTGACCCGTTATATGTTCAATTCCATACTTACGCAGTAAATCTTGGAAAAGATTGGAGATAAGTTGTTTCCCATTGTCGCTCATAATAAATTCGGGGGCAGAAAATAATAAAATAACGTATTTTTCAAGGAAAGAACAAATGGATGTAGCTGATGCTTCTCTCAAAGCCTTCAAGATTACAAATTTCGAGTAGTGATCTACGATAATTAGGATATAAACAGTCCCATCAAATCAATATATAGCCTCTGAAAGGGACGATCGAAAATAAATTGATAACTCATTTCAGGCTTCGTATTATAATTGATTGGTTTGACCATCTTGCAAACCTGACAATTTGCAATAAATTGTTTCACATCTTGAAGCATCCATTGCCAATAAAACTGTCTGCGAATCCGATTTAACATTCTGGCTACACCCATATGCGCGGCCGACGGAGGTATGTATGGAACAAATAATTTCCACTCAGGTTTATCTGTACCATCATACCGTATTCCTGAGGATGGTGTAAATAGTTATTCCGAATGGTATCGTTCCAAGTTGTTTTAATTTGTAGAGTTGAGTTCGAATTTAATTTTTGTGCCATTCCAACCCCTAAATGTTGATTAGTTAATAATAATAATTCGAAATTGAATTGATCGAGGAAATAATATCGATTTGTCGATAAGGTAGGCAACGGGTCGAACAGTGTTAAGTGAAATGAAAAATGCGCAAATTTTTGTTGGTTTCCTACACCCATATGCGCGGACGACGGAGGTATGTATGGAACAAATAATTTCCACTCAGGTTCATCTGTACCATCATACCGTATTCCTGAGGATGGTGTAAATAGTTATTCCGAATGGTATCGTTCCAAGTTGTTTTAATTTGTAGAGTTCAGTTCGAATTTAATTTTTGTGCCATTCCAACCCCTAAGTGTTGATTAGTTAATAATAATAATTCGAAATTGAATTGATCGAGGAAATAATATCGATTTGTCGATAAGGTAGGCAACGGGTCGAACAGTGTTAAGTGAAATGAAAAATGCGCAAATTTTTGATGTTGTTGCATGTTTTTTTTTGCAAATATTGAAACTTTTTGGATTCTTTCATCTTTCAACAAGTTTCAAACAGTCAATAGAAACGTAAGAAGTTACAACAAATTAATTTTTTTTGTTCTTAAATTTAAATTTTTTCTTCTATTAAATTCAAATTAAATTATGTCGTTAAGATTTTTTTTGTTGATTTCTTTTATAACCTGGTGGTGGGTAGTTAAGGCTTAGTTAAGTCCGGTTAGTTTAGGTTTAGCTAGGTACTTTAAAAATGTTTATTTCATGTTAATTATCTGGATCAATGAATTTTTGCTTTGATCAATGAGCCACTAAAGCAACTCAGTTCCTGTTCTGGGTGACTCTGTATTCTTTCAGAATTCATAAGTATTTAACAATTGGTTTCAATTGATCTTTTGTTTACTCTTCATGTTTTCATTTTGAGTCCCATTTAAAAAAAAAAATAAATATCTATATGGTAAATAGTGGTTAGGTTAAATAACTTATTTTTCGGGAAGAATGGATCTCCTGTATTCGAAAATTAACTAAGCGAACCCAAATGAAAGAACTAATGTGTTCAGTGAAATTTGGGAAAGAGCATTAAAGTGCATTCTACCTTGAGAAGATCATTGTGAATACCTGTTGTTATTAAAATTGTCTAGAAAATAATTATAAAAAACAAAGTGACGAAAAAATCGATCATAGACTAATGGTTTGGTTTCACTGAGCTGATTCAAACTGAGTTCCTATAATTTGAATTTTACATTTTCTATACGTCATGTAGGTAGCAAAAAGCATGTTCAAACGTTATTTATTTTACGTATGAACAACGAGCTGTAATTGGTAAAAATATGAACGATAATAAAATGTATGCCATTCCAAGATTAATGATGAGCTTCTTTGTCTCGCGTATTTCTTTCTCGATGCTACATACCAATTACTGTGTACAGCACGGGTACATTTGGTGCATGAATTATTATATTTTTTGTGTAAGTTTACAACCCCGTGATACGTTCCTATGGTAGGATGTCTGGTAGTGGTAGGTATGTGCATTATTATAAATAAAACAAAAATTTAATGTTTTGATAAGAGTTTGAATATATGTTAGCTATGTTTTGTACACAATTTTGCTTGTGTAAATAAGGGACATAAGGAGAGACACGCGAAAATATGATTTATATTTTATTTATAAAAAATTAAAAAATTCATGCGCCTGCGGGTGGGTGGTGAAGCTTGGTGGAAAGAAATGGATTACTATCATATTGTTGTGCGGTTTTCCGTTCTGGGATTCTATCTATTTTGCCTTTTACAACAAAAGAGGTGAACAATTTATATGGTTTACCAGGACAGCATTATGTAAAAAGTCATAAGATAGCAGAATTAAATTAAAATTGTTAAATATAAAACTTAAAAAAATTACCGTTTTAGTCACGATTTATATAAAAATGTTTTTGATGAGGCCAAGCCTACGCAAAGTAACATTTTATAATTCTTATTCGGGTAGATCATGTAACAATACCATCGAGAATCACAGCACATATCGTATAAAAGCTCCGTCACACGTTCTTTCAAAATTTTAATGATCCTATTCATTAAATCTTGCCCTCAGCAAGGCAAGAGCATGTTTTATGATTTTCGTTCAAATTTTTTTGTTGTTCATATTTCGGTCTACGAAAAGATTAGAGGAGCAGCGGAAAAATTATATGCACATATAATTTTTTTATTTAAATATTCATAAGTCAACCGGATAAAAATTATTCTAGGATTTATTTTTTAGCTCTACATAATTTCCTATGAAAAGACTACAACTACATAAAAAATTAAAAACGTAGCAATTTAATTTGTTACATAAGCAGCTGGTACAATCATAAAAATGTACTCAAAAAGTTACCCATTACCAATTTATGTTTTATGTATTTGTGTGCAACATTAACGGTTTGTGATACGAACGTTGAGTGAATTTTATTTTTAGAATAAAACGATTTTATAAGAAAATCAGAAAAGCCAAACAAGCATAGAAAAACTATTTCCTAATATTCGAATAAGAGTCTACCGGTCTTATAAAATGGTAACACCTTTTCAATTTAGTTGAGATTTTTTTAAAACTCTTATCTTCTGTAAAACCAATATTAATTAGTTTTTCAATACTGGAAAAACTTTAAATATTCATGAACTTACTTATTGATTTAAAATAAGATCATGTGTAGTGGGTACAAGTTAAATATTTTTGTACCTAGTTTAACAAGAACGTTGAGTACATTAATTTCCAAACCTAGGCAAAAACCATTCTACCTGTTTAGAAATTTTATTTAAAACAACATACATAAAGGTATATAAAATACTCATATGTATATATTTATATGCAAACAAACCCTTAATTGACCAAAAGTAATATCAAAAAAGTATTTCTTGTTACAGGCTACCTACATACGAATATATTAACAAAACCAAAAACAATGTAAATATTAAGAACAAAATTTATTTGTAAGTTATGAATGTACTGTACATACTTTACATGGTAGTCCCTACCTTACTTTTATGTATTATACATGAAATCATAAAACAAAAAATAAATAAATAATTTTATTAAAAAGAGGACTTAAAGTTAAAGCTTTTCTACTTAAATACGTAAGGTTCAAAAATAGAATAATTTTCCTCTCCCGCCCTAAAGGAAAAATGTACTTTTTTTCGTAATGTTGGTTTTGTTTTTATGGCAAGGTTATGTTAATAACAATTATAATCCCATCATCCTTTTTGGATTTACAAATTTTTAATTTAATTGAAAACATTTTTTGAGTACTCGTACAATAGTTTTAAGTAGAAATAGTTTTCTTATTATTTTTGTTATTTGTTTGTCCGGGGAAATTGGGAAAAACAATATTTTATGACACTAGCTTTGTGATAGTGCTTACATAATTTTTGTGTTTTCTCTGGTTTCAAAGTGCCATATTGTCTTTCACGATGCAATTAGCAGTATTTTTTTTGCGTTGCCGAGGTGTTGACCACCAAATGTTCAATCTTTTTGTTGTTTCATACCGTAAAGGTTGGGTAGACACGTTCGATATTACTATGGGATTTTGGATTTTGTATCAGAACAAAGCTGTTGGTACAGCCGTGCGGCTGTTGTGTGTTATGTATGTGTTCGGATTGACAATCAATGAAAGTGCGGTATTAATGCTGATCATTTTATAGAAATTGTGATCCACTGCTCAAGCAGCCAGATGGTTTTTATGCGGGACTGGGCGAAATGGTCGTTTAAAGTGAAGGAATAATTAGTAATAGAGTTTTAAAATAAACAAAATCAAAAAGTTCGTGAGAATGACATTTAGTAAAATTTATTTTGCACTCAGCATTTAATTCGGGTTTTCAACCGGATCGTATCTGACAAGCCGACTGCAATATGTATTAATTGGGAATGAGAAATCCAACGTTATCAAAGTGACCTTTGGTGTCCCTCAAGGGTCTCATATTGGACCCTCGATTTTTATTGTGTTCATCGATAGAATAGCCTAATTAATTAAACTCTCAAATGTGCTAATATTTGCTGATGACGTCAAAACAATTAAACATGAGCATGATGATGATAAACTGCAAGATGACCTCAACAGACTCAGTGAGTGGTGTGTCCAAAATTCATTACACCTCAATATTAAGAAATGCAATAACTTCGGCATATAAAATAAATGGCGCGGAAGTTCCAAGAGTACATGAGATTATTGATCAGGGAGTCACATTTGTTGAAAACGTTAGTTTTAACCGTCATGTCAATGTCGATATATATTCTATATTGTATTGCTAAAGCTAACTCCATGTTTGACTTTGCCAAGCGGTGGACTATGGGGAATTCACGGATATGTCATATTATACGCACATTATATTACGCTTATGTAAGATCTCAAGTGGAGTAAGCTGTAACGGTTTGGAGCTCCTCTTACGCTGTGTACATGAACAGAATCGAAAGCATAAAAAAAATCCTTATATTCCTGTTGAAAAAAACTGGCTGGTATTTTGATTATAACATACCATTTTATGAAAATGTAGTTCACTTACCTCCTTACTCTTCAAGGTGCAAAGAATATAACATGTACATGCTTGAAAATAGGCGTCTACTTCTGGATGCCACTTTTATCGGAAATGTTCTTCTCGGCTACATCGATTCATCCTTCGTACTGGAAAACATATCCAAAATGTGGATAGCAGTGCTTTGCGTAATCATCATTTTTTGGAGCTCGAACACCACCTAACCAATTATGGCGACAACAATCCCATTAATCGATCAGCAAAATCGTTCAATACCGTAGTTGATCAATTTGATTTTAATTTAACAAGAAACAATTTTAAAAACAAGTTACAATCGTATTTTCTAAATTTTTAATAAGTCATTTGACAGTTTCATATTTGAAGTCCTACTAACTGTTAATTTAAATAGTTTTTTTATTTATAATTCTTACTTATTTACAATCTAAGTGTGAATAGATTATTTTTTTTATTCCATTTTTAAAATTTAATTTTTTTATTTTATTTTGTTTTACGAAATTCCGCTTTTAAAAATCCCGGTGTACTACGAAATCCCGCTTTTAAAAATCCCGGTTTCAAAATGCCGGTTTTCATAATCCCAGTTTCAAAATCAAGGTTTTCAAAACCCAGGTTTACAAAATCCCGGTTATCAAAATCCCGGTTTTCATACATTTTGGTGAAGGAAACTTTTTCATTAATATTTGATAAAAAAAAAATTACGAAATATTCCTTAAAACAAATTATAAAATAATTATATTAGCCATTGTCTAGAACTTTATCGCAAACTCATTTCTGAATTTTGTCAAAAAACCATTTAAGAGTCCCATTTTCCCACATGTCAAATTTTAAACATTCAAACCGGGATTTCCTAAATATCAGGATTTTTTATACAAAACCGGGATTTTGAAAACCAGGAGTTTGAAATCCGGGATTTTGTAAACCGGGATTTTGAAAACCGGGATTTATAAAAAAACAGGATTTTGACAAACCGGGATTTCGTAGTACACCCTATATTAACAAAAAAGAAAACAAAATTAAATAAAAAAATGAAATGTTTGTCTCTTCAGCAGACTAGTACCCAGTCACTCGGGGAGATCCGGTCGTCATCAAATGGGCACACCCGGTTATAATTATTTTACTATGTTCTTTTACTATGTGTTCGGAACATCCGTTTATTTTTATTTTTATTTTTAATTTGCATTTTATTTTTTTAATTTCTGTAAATACGGTGTAAGCCAGAGTCATGCAAGCCCCCAAATCCCCACGACTCGGTAAATCACGGGTACAATCAATTAAGAGTATGAGTCGGTAAAATCACCGTGCGTGAGGCCGCTGCATCATGACGAGTTGATAACTGTGGGTCGGCTGTAGCCGTCCGTAACAAAACTCGCTACGAAATTATAATGACACAAAAAAATACTTTATTCCATGCATTAACAAAACAATTATTCTCCCAGCTTAAGATACCAGAATCTAGTTAAACCATGACGATCCAGGAAGCACAAGGATAAACCACACTAAATGTGATATATATTAGAATCAATTCTCAACCACTTTGATCACTTTGATCTATAGTGTACCGCATGCCATAGTTGCAATTTCAAGTCACGCTCAATCATTTAGATATTTTTCACCAGTGGCTAACTTTTAATGAAAGCTCGAACCTATAATATTTTTCAAAAGGTAAGTCAACCCATAAAATCCAAGAAACGATTGGTTAATGAAAAATGTGCAATTTACTATCAAAACGTAAACAAAATGGCATCAAAAACATATAAGTTCTATAAATTCGTTTTAAAATCAAACGACCTAATTATTTATGTAATTTGGGAAATTTCATTAAAACCCGACACAATGAGCAGTGAATTGTAGAGCCATAATTACGTTACGTTTACAGATGCGATCGGTCTCTCGAAACTAGCTCACAGAAGTCGTGTGTGGTGGCAGTACATTCTAAACTCTGGAATGCTCCAGTAACTTTGACCTCGTCGAAAGTCTAACAAATTGGTGTAAAAATCAAAATTAACCAAACCAGTCTAATCATCTACGCAGCATCTATGCCACCTCAATCAAATAGCAATCATTATGCAACGTGCACCATGCAATATAGCATCAGATACGGAATGGATCTGGTCTTCAGAAACCAGATATAGACACTTTCAAAATTTCAGAATCCTAGTTACCTTTTCTATAGCAACTGCGTTCCGCTACTTTGACAAACTGCAAGAACTTGAACCACGGCAGGGAAGATAAGTGAAAAACATTCGAAAGTCTGTGATCAAGAAACCGGAACCTAACCAGCTCGAAGACTGGACAACAACAAACGAAGTTAATACCGTCGTGGACCTCTTCAAAACTGCCATCATCCATACGTGTAGTGGTATCCGTATACGTGTACGTAGTGTGTGTATTTTTTGTAGTTATATTTGTTTGTTTTCTGGAAATGTAAGCATGTCTGGTTTCCTATCACGATTAGTAACATCACGCCAATTTGATTTAAACATTTCGTGAAGCTATACATTTTGGCTTCGATTTGACTCATCATGTTCTCAACTGTTGTCTCATTTTTTTGAAATCTCTCTTGCTTTTGAAAAGACGAATTAATAAAGTAATTGTTGAGTTAAGGATTTTTTTTTAATTTTATAACTATGTAATTTTATAACTATGTACTTTATGTAATTTATGTAATTAAATGGAAGTGTCATATCCAAAAAATTAAAATGGCGCGCATTCGCACCGACACAAACACAATTACCACTATATTATTTGCTGTTATTATTTTGTCAAGTCTCGGATTTCGAGCAAAATCGACCCTCCAGTAATCACAAGCAAGCCTCTTTCCTATTAAATGGAGTTTGAATCGGCCATGTCCCATAAGAATAGCGACAAAGACTCGTAGCTGGTCTTTCTTCAGAGATAGAGCATACTTAGTTCAGCTTAAATTGGATTCACAAATAAAGTATCTCGCCTTCCGGCAGCGAGCGGATTTCTTAACAGTTTTCTTGTCATGATTAAATCTCAGCGGAGCTACAACAAAAATGTTTACAGTCCTTAACCAGTTTGGAGCACAGGTCTAAAATATTTCTTATGAATAAAATTGATGATTTTTAGAAAGCTGAAAACTAACTTAGCAGGACTAACATACTACATATAATAACTTATTTACGTATTAAGGATTTTAAAATTACAATTGAAATTCCAAATTAGCTGATTATCTAGATAAATTTTAAGTGTATTTTTTTTCGAAAGTTATTAAATTATAAAAGCTATTAAGGACTGTATGGGCTAGTTACTCCTTATTCTACCACCTTACAAATTCTTTAGAAACTAATGTTGCTTAATTTTAATTAGGATTAAATTATTAGTTAATTTAAGAATCATACAATTATTTGTTTGTTTTGGTGTTTTTCTGCTAATCTTGGAACCATTTGGACACGTGTGGATTAGATTTTAATTATTATTTAGTAAAATATTATTCGTTGCATTATATTTTAATTCCAAAGAGTTAAAAAGCAACACCTAACAATGATAGTTACATTTCAGGAATTATATTTGCCTGCCTGTTTAATTAATTAATTTTTTCAGGGTATGTATACTAAGTGCTGTAAATGTACATACAACATAAAAAAATCCAAAATAGTTTTGCTGTCTTGTGTGTTTATTAGATAATAGCTAATTGACCTGTCCTATACCCCATCTTGCTGTACTTATAAAGGTATGGTAACATTTACAACCCACTATTTTGAGTTTCGGTCCTACCCTACTTTTAACCTCTTACCTACAAACGTGCAAGTATAAAAATTGATGTACAATAAAATATTCGAAATGGGATTTATTAAGCAGATTTTATCTATATTCTAAACCCAAGTTTTATGCTAAAATTCAATTATTACAAAAATACACCACAACTATTCCGATAATTTTCGAAATTTTTACATTCAGAACTTTTCAAAGTTTCTACTTGGCAAACAAACAACACACTTACATTTTTCTGCTATTTTTCAACGTTATGTGATTATAGTTTCTGTAAACAAACTCATGTATCTTATTTATCTTAATTGTCGCAAAGATATATCAGGCAACACTCTTCCGATTACGAGGTTATGCCATTTAAAACTATCTTAACGGCGTACTTGTTTGAATGTTGTGACAACAGACTGTTGTGTTGACACAGTTAAGAATTTTTTGCCATATTTTCACACTTTTTATGTTTTTAAAAGCTTTTCATATTTTCTTCTCGAGCTTTCTATTCAATTTGAAAATTGTTTTTTCCTAAGTTCATGTTACAAGAATTTTCTGTTCTATTGTGTTGTCCCAAAAAACAACCATTTTTTGGTATATTTTATTCGTCTGGGTTTATTGTTGTTACTATTTTTTCGTATTTTTTGCATGCAATGTATAAAGGACGTCATACAAACAGAATAAAAATTTAAAACTACTAAGAAGTAAAAGCTAACCAAACCTGTCATGCTTTTTATTTTGTTGTTTAAGTTTAAATTACACAAAGTTTATTCAATATTTTTATATTTGGACTCTTTGTTGTGCTCCATTTGGTTCTTCTGTTTATATGAATAAAACCCAATTTGAATATGTTGCTATTTAATAAAAATCTAAAATCTAAATTAGTGTTCTAAATTAGTGTAAATATAATATGCATGTATTTTGATAGTGAGTGAAAGTTTAGTTTACACATTTGACAACTACTTCTTGTAAGCGTGCTTTCATATTCAATGAAAATATTCACTAAATTAACGTAGTTCTCCATTTTTTTTCAACAATTTTACGCTGTCCACACATTCATTCCAACACTTCATACCACAATTATATAATCTCCTTAATATTAATTACGCGACATAAGGATTAGGTAAGCAATTTTTTCTACATTTCAGCACTTCGGTCTATGCACTCAGAAATTTGATTCATTCCATCGTGAGAGAAATGATCTGGACACTTTGGTTTGGAAAAATATTGTTTGAGCGAAAGGCCCACAAACATAAATCCAAATAACAACTTAAGCGGTATTTCCTATAGGTTCCATGTAACAAAAAAAAACTAAATCTTATAAATAAATTTAGCCTTGTTTTAATGACGCATGGTGTGTTTTGTTCATGTTAGTTTTCGAGATTATTTTTTCCCCCATTTCTAGATGTTTTGTTATTTTTCTACTTTTCTGTAACCTAAATATTTTACAACACAAAAATAATAACAAAGCAAAATTCATGCAATCAAAATACAGTGCGAAAAGCTGAAAAACTAAAACTCTCTAACAGCTAGGAAACTAAATAAACATTTTTTTTTGCTGTTCTGTGTTCTTCGTTATCTTTCTCATTTATCTTTTGAAACAACAAAAATACAAAAATCAACCGTAGAACGTAAAGTAAAAAATCTATTCCATGACCTATTCCTATATATCTCATCTGAGCATTAAAATACACAAAATAAATAAACACAAAGCACACAATTTTTCCTGTTTTCCGTATATGTATACATAAACCCCGTAAAGTTTATTCTTCGTGTCTGTATATCTAGCTCGAACTCTTTTCAAATATTATAATACAAACACACAAAATCTATATGGATACTGAACGCAAAAAAGCTTTAAAAAGCTCATCTGATTTTTCCTGTTTAGGTTTTGGAAATATATTTTTTTGTATTTGCTGTTGTTGTTGTTGCTGGAATTGATGTCGAAAAATATTTCATTTTATAGTTGGAGCTTTTTTTTTATATTCCGCAACAAAGTAAAAACTAAAAATATACAAACACGAATGATAATGATAATAAGTAACAGTAATACTAGTCTAACTGTAGACAAGAAGAAATAAAAACGTAATCTAACGCAAAACCCATTAAAATATGAATTTTCCGTTTTCCGAAAAAAGTATATAGTTGTTATTTACAGAAGGAAAAACTTTTTTATTTTAGGAAAATGTATCTCTGTATATGTAAAGCTTTTAAAAATTAGTTTATTGTACGTTTAATTGTTTGCTTATTTATTATAAAATCGAGTTTTATTTTTAATTCATTATTTTAAAAATTTTTATTGAGTGCTTTCGGAAACGAAAATGTTTCGTATACAAATCTGCATCGAGTGCATAGACTTTTTTCCAAGTGCATTATCAAAGTTACATTTTTATTGAAAGCACAGTTTTTAATTTTTTATTGACGTGTTCGTGTAAAAAAACGGGTGGGTACGTGAGTACTCCATTCAAATATAAAAACCATTTGTTGTGAATTGGTAAAGTATATACTATTTTGAAATTTGAACCGGTCGTATCTGGATTCATTGAAAGATTTAACAACATCAAACGAACATAAATTGTTATATTTCTAGCAGCTATTCACTAAAATGCTATTTGCAGGCTGAACTGATTCTGCTCGTATGTATATCAACATCAAAGAACTAAACAGTGATTTATAAATAAAATGGGTTATATTGAGTTGAAGACCTCTACCAAACCTTTGATAGAACAGAACTATATTTTGTTTGTGTTTTAACATTGAGCATGTTATTCGAAACGAAAGATTTTATTAGAAAATCGTTAGGAAAAACACACTGACCCCTTAATGACTTTATTTGTGAAATTTATATTTATATACAGATCGTAAAAACTTTAAATATTCAAAAAGTTATTTTACACAAATTAAACAATTTTAGTAGAATTTAAATTAAATTATTTATGGTAATCATAAATTTCTCATTATTAACACTAGATTGCCCCCCGAGCATTGATTGCAGCTAAATCTAAGATATTATAGAATGCGTGAAGGGACCATGCTTTGGTACTGTATGTTCGCGCTTTTTGATCAACTAGATCGACACCAAACTTAGTATTATTATAAAGTGTTATACTTTCTGAGACACATTTTTTATTTCTTTTTTTCTACACTTCGATGCTTTTATAAATAGTAAGAGTACAGCCCTTCATTTTATAAAGTAGTGTGGAAAACCGTACCATGTTGTCCTTCTTGGCTTTTGCATTTTTAGGCAATTTTTTCCACTTGGGATTCTCGTTGGGATTGACGCGTGACAACTGTCACGTTCATATGACATTTGTGTTCAGTAATCATTGACATTTCACCATGAATAGACTTACGCGAGAACAACGTTTACAAATTGTGGAAATTTATTTCAAAAATCAGTGTTCCGTGAAAAATTGTTTTCGTGCTCTTCGCCCATTTTATGGTGTTCATAATCGTCCAACTGAACGCACTATTCGCGAAACAATCAATAAATTACGAACCACTTTTTCATTATTGGATATTCATCAACCGACTAAAATGCGTACAAGTCGATCTAATGTGAATATTGCTGCTGTAGCTGAAAGTTGTTCAAGAATTGAAGATGGTTGACCTTCCTTTGCGTCATCGAATGGATACGTCTACAAACAAAATTGTCGTATTGAGTTGATGATCAGCCAGAAGAGATTCAAGAGCTTCCAATGCATTTTGAAAAATGCACTGTTTGGTGCAATTTATGGGCAGGTGGCATCATCGGACTGTATTTCTTTAAAAATGCGGAAGCACAGCGTGTAAACGTCAATGGCACAAACTACAGAGCAATGATCAACGAATTTTAATTGCCAAAAAGATGGCAGTTAAGATACTGGTAAGATAAGCCGACTTGTGGTTTCAACAGGATGGTGCAACGTGCCACACAGCAGGCCAAACCATCGATTTATTGAAAGAAAACTTTAATGAGAACATCATATCAAGAAATGGACCCGTGAATTGGCCTCCAAGATCTTGTGATCTGACGCCGTTAGATTAAAAAATACAATTTTAAAATACAATTTTTGATTATTAAATTGAATTTAAAAGACCCGATACCATTAAAGAAAGAATCTAATCTTGTCTATAGGATTAAATGTAATGTTTGTAACCTTATTTACACGGGACAAACTAAACAGTTTTTGCGGGAGCGGTTCTTTCAACATTTACGTGGTGCTTCGGGAAATTCAACAAAATTAACGATTTCGCGTACATTGACAATTCATATGATCTATTTTTATAATTTGATTTTTTGCTTTTACACAATTCAAATATTATTTAAGATGGATAAAATTGTTTTCAATTTATGTTTTTAGTCAAATTTTATTTTGTAAAGTGTTTTTTCTGTAGATATCAATTTTTGTTGCTTTGCTAAAATAAAGAATATATTTTTTCTAGTAGCGAGCGATATCTACAGGAAAATAGCTACGTTTTAGTTAGCCTTGATTTCGATTTTATTGTATAGCAAATTCTTTCGAAACAAAATTTTGATCTTAGATCAAAAAAATGACTGGCAATGCGATGTATTTCAATGACATTTCGATCAAATTTATTGTATTGCCAATCATTTTTTTGATCTAAGATCAAAATTTTGTTTCGAAAGAATTTGCTATTATTTTGTAAAGAAAATATTTTTTTTTGTAAAATTGATTTACTTACTTTTGAGAATGGAACCGAAATGGTTCCGAAAGCTTAAGTAGTAATAAATAAAATATTAAAAGAGCTAAATAACCATTATTTTAATTTTTTAAACTCATAAGCTCATTAAACAATTTAATTTAATTCATGTATTTCTACTTTGCAATCGCATAAAAAATGTATATTTAAAAAAAAATGTGTCAATTGGCAAGTCAAAATATATCTAGTAACCATATTTCGCCTTGCAATTAAATAATTTGCAACTGGATAGAGGATAAAACACCAAAACCTATTTTTAAGAACATATTTTTGGTTGCCTTCTCACCGGACTTCACTTTATAGTGTTTTAGATATGTCACTGTATAAATATCGTTTCGCATTTTCATTCATCTCGCGTATAGCTGATCTTTGTATTAGTATGGTATTATAACCAAACAGGCAGAACAATGTAATACGGTTTGACCGACGCGTCTGTTGTATTTATCAGTGTTCATTAATTTTGTATGTATCGGGTTTTCTATTTGGCACTTGACAATTTTGAACTTTCACTGTGAACGCACCCTTAAACAAATAACCAAACTGGCAGTGTCAAAACATACAGTAAAGACAACATTTTCATCGTGGTTGAACATTTACTAATAATTAAAATTTACTACAAAAATTCCGAGTAGGTGACTGAAACTTCCAATTCCAATCATTCCACAAACACAATATGCGTTATTGGTCAGGGGAAACCCCTCATGTGTTTCCAAAAATACCACTTCATCCACAAAAAAAACCTGTATAGCGGTTTTCATGCTGGTGGTGTCATTGGCCCGTTTTTTTTCCGCTGGTGAAAATATTCGTTACGTTACAGTCAATGGAGATCGCTACACAGACATGTTGCAACGTTATTTTTTTGGTCAATTGCATGAGCTAGACAGTATCGATATGTGGTTTTAACAAGACGGTGCGACATTGTGTGTTGTTACATTGTGTGGCATGCGGGTCTAACAGTCGACTTATAGAAATCTAAATTCGACGAACGTGTTCATAGACTTTTTTATGGAGCTACATTAAATCATTGGTCTATGTCAACAAGCCGGCGTCGTTAGAGGAGCTCAGAGCCAATGTTGAACGAGAGATAACGGCCGTTTCCGTTGAAATGTGTGGCAGTAATCGAAAATTGGTTTCAACGAATCGATACCTGAATGATCGACATATGAACGATGTCGAATTCCATACATAAATGTTTTGATTGTACTTCAAGCCAATAATAAAATTTTCCAGATATCTCAAATGGTTTGCGTTTTATTTAAAAAAAACAAGGTGATGCAGTCGACATTTTCAAAAGTAAAGAACACAAAAATATATACATTCGTGGACAAAATTTTGTTTGCTATAAATAAATTCCCGCTGGCCAATTTCTATCGAAATGGTATCAAATGATCCAAAATTTATATTTTTCACAAAATTATGGGTTTATAGCATTATGGATTTATAGCAGCTATTTTTCAATGCAAAAGGTTAAAATGTGTCGAACTATTTTTTTTTTAATTTTCAAAAGCGGTTTATAAACATTAAAATTAGCTTTATTACAATTTAGTTTGATTAATTTAGTAATGAGTATTTCCAGACCCCCCCTCCTTCCCCCGTGCCGTCCTTAATACAGCTTTCATCCTTCTGGGCATACTAAGTAGAATGCTTTGTATCATTTTTTACGGAATGAGATTCAACTCTTCTTGCGCTGCAACACTCAGCTCTGCTAATGAATTTGAGCATACCAGTCTGCATTCATCCTCAAATCAATCTCCATCAGCTCCGTACAACCCTTCAACTGATTCCACCCCAAAACATTATTGAACCTCCACCAAAGCCCATCTGGTTTCCATAACTGGATTCTGATCTCATCTGAAAAAAGAACAGCGTCCCATTGATCAGTTCCCCAAATTTGCATGAGTATGAGTAAATTCTAAACGGTTGGATTTGTAACGGGGAGAAGCCGTGGAACTTTTACGGGCCGTTTTGGAGTTAGGTTCACTTCTTTTAATCAACTTGACGGACACTAAGCAACTCATTTTTCAGTTGAGTATAGCAGTACGCTTTCGATCTCGTAATGAATTAATTTTTAAAAATCGGTCGTCTTGCTCGGTTGTGCACCTTTTATGTCCTTGTTCGGGCTTTCTTTTATATTCTCCGGTCCTTCGATACCGCTTAAGTATTCGTGAAACCGAAGATTGGTTCATTCTAAAATTTCATGCCATTTGTACATGAGTATAATTTTTCTCACACAATGTGACGACTTTAACCGCCTCCTGCTCATGAAATGGTGCCATATTACAATAGATCTTAAATTAGGTATTTGCTTTAAAACACATTTACAAGAACTAGTGGTACTGCATTTACAAATAATTGGTATGCAATGGTACAAAAGCCGATCATTGCGTTGAATTTCAAACAACATGCACTCTTGATTAAGCAGTTTTGAAAAATTTAATTGATTGGCTTGCAGTAAGCTTTATTCTAGGTGGTTTCTGATAAAAATATAAATTTAGGATCATTTGATATCAGTTCCAATTTTGTCCACGAGTGTATTTCTGGCAACAAATGAATACGGACATAGTGAAATGGACTAAAATTTATATGGGGTGTTAAACGTCAGATGGGCGGAATCAATTCCTATTTGTGCTATGTGCTGTACTACAGTTAAAGAATTGTTCCTTCACTATGTTTCACGTTTTGTTCTACCACTTGAAATTAATACAGTGGAGACCTTTCATCGCGTTTTAAAATTCTCAATTCTCGCCATACAAAACCCAACGCATTGGGCAGAGAAGCCGCTGATTTAGTTTATGGTCAAATACCCAGAATATCAAGGCAAATGATAGTTGATGATTTAACATTGTTGTTCAAACATCCTTTGCTGAAAAATTAAAACGTGCCATGTCCACAATTCAACCAAAACCTCCAAGAGAAGAAAGTTTCATTCACAGGAAGATATTTGATGTAAACCCATGATAGGTTCGCGTTGTGTGTATGCCACGAAACTATTTTATTCTGGATTATAAAGGACACAATAAATTGATGTTTTGAAAATTGAAATTTTGATATTTTCTTCTTTATACGAGAATAGTTATATGGAACCCAACTTCTGTATTAGATAGTTATAATACGATTACACTTTCAACTTACGCAGTTTTTTGTATTTGATTGATGTATTGCTTATTAGGTTTGTATATAAGTTTCGCAAAGAGAAACCAGTAACGTTGGTATCTGCTCTGAGCAAACACCGGTCTTGGTATAATTAAACAAATTTTTTAATGATAAAAAAAAATTACAAAATCCCATCTATCGTAGTATAGATGGTCATCCAATTAAAACTTTTGTATATGCAGATAAGCAACAAATTTTTTATTATGATATATGTGTTGACAACAGACATAAAACAAACATAAAATGACGTCAAAATTTGTTAGTTAGTTTTATGTAAGGAAGCATACATATATGTAGGTTCAATATCAAAGCATAAGAAATGTGTGAATTTACATGTAACTTTTTTAATGATGTACATTGTTTGAGAGTGAAATAAAATAAAACCAACTTCAGGCATTAGATAGCAAAGCTGAACCTTGATTTTCCTTTACACAATGCGGTTGTTGCTGCGTAAAGTTACCAAAGCAACAGATATCTTGATTTCTACTGCAAATTGACAGTACTCGGAACAAAAAAACGTTCTTAGTTACGAATACCGAGCCTTCGAAGGCGGTAAAATCGAGTGTTAAATGAAAATATTAAGGGATAAAAACGAGCACAAATAATTAAAATTCTAATCTTATATTTAAAATGTTATCGTTAAAATCGCTTATATAAAAATACAGTTGCACATACACAAAACAAGCTAAGAATACAATTTTTTTATTCCTAGAATTTTAAAATCTACATCGAGAGCATATTTCTTTGTATAATAGATAAATAACATTTATGAATGTCTTCTTTATATACGATGAACAAGAAAATACGAATATGTACTATTAATAAATCAAACTAAATCAGATTTGTATCAAGAAATGTATTCGTATTATAGGGATACACAACAAAAAGCTCCTGAGGAAAAGCAATAAAATTAAATAAAAGGTCAAGTCATAACGTTTATATGACTTTTTTATTTTTATTCAAAGCTTTCCTTTTATATTGATGTTTATTCTGTTGTAAATGATCTTTTTAAAAATTTACTGGTGCTGCTTCTTGTTTTTTACATTTTCTTGGTAGTTGAATGTTTACTGTGTGTTGTTTTCATCATCGACGTGTGTAAGATGAACACAACCTCTTTTAAAACTTTTTGTTGCTGTTGGTTTTGTGTTATTTCGAAAAAAATTTAATACCGAGTGGTTTTTATATATAATTTACACAAATGGTAATACCTACCCTCATGATATTTGATTTGATAAAGCTCAACATGTGAGATTTATGTTCGTTCATGTATGATACATTTATGTAATAATATTGTTTGTTACAAAAAAAAACAATCGATTGGTACTTCTGACGAAAAACTAAAATATTTATAATGGAGATTGGGCAAACGCCTGATTTATATAAAACTCTGATTTATTTGTAAACTATATTTCAGGCCTATTTTCAGAACAGTTTGAGATATTCCGTATCAGAAAATGTGGTAAAGATGGATGTTAGATTACATTCCCTCAAATTCATTAAAGTACATATTTTGTAGATGCGACTCGGCATCAGCAGATGCATTGTTCGATTTTTGTTTCTGTCTATATTGCAAATTTATGTATTGAACAAAATCGCATCAACTCACAATACAAAACATGCAGGAAGTGAATTGTGGCAATTATTTGATAACCCAATGTGTATATTTCCTCATTGTTCGCATATTTATTGACCAATAAGTCAACAAAAATTAAAATAAAACAAAATATAAAAAAAAATCCATTTACATTTTATATAAAAAATATTTCCATCATTTCCTCTCGTCATCATTTTGAACGGAACATGTTTTATGTTTTGTTATACAATTACTATTATGCTTTTTTGTACAAATTTTGTCGTTCGTATAAATAAATACAGTCATGCACATAAGTATTTGGAATTACATTTTTTATTAGATTTGAATTTCTCAATATCATATTGGGCCTATGACGCAATTAAATGATTTTGTTTCAGTTAGCAATTGCACTGTACGGTTACGAAACGGATACCTGACTACTTTGACAGTTGTCTTCAACTGAAAATAAAGCGAATCGATTTACTGTCCTCTTCACTTAGTTGTCACACAAAAAACCTCGAATTTTTAAAATCTACAAAAGGTCTTGGACTTTCCGCTACTTTCCAAATATTTTCTAGGCTTTCTGTGGCTACTACAGAAATTCAAATATTAAAAAGAGTTCCTGAGGTATTAATATCATTTAAAAAACGAATTATGGCTTTAAAAAATAAATTTAAACGAAATCCTTACTTAATATACACATCACATAAACAACTATTAAACAAATTGGAATATTTGCAAACCTCTTATAAAAATAACAACAATATTTTAAGTAAATCAAATCAAATGGTAGTGGGGTGAAAGGATTAAAATCTTCTTCGTTTTCATCACATTTTCAAGAAAACTCGTCATTTATTAAGCATTATAAAATATTATCAAGTTAATCTAATAAAATTCGCTCGCAACTACATATAGCTAAGTAGTTCTATAATAAAGCTTAATATTTACAAAGTTGTTAGGGAAACTCGAATTT
This sequence comes from Nephrotoma flavescens, assembly GCA_932526605.1. Taxonomy (NCBI): domain Eukaryota; kingdom Metazoa; phylum Arthropoda; class Insecta; order Diptera; family Tipulidae; genus Nephrotoma; species Nephrotoma flavescens. The sequence goes on along the minus strand of OW052221.1, from coordinate 324,346,902 downwards.
ATTTTGGAAAATTTAATTTAAAAATTTTATCCGGTTCTCCAGCTTTCATACTTCAGTAAAATACACATAGCAGCAGAAGACTATCAAAATCTAAATAGAAAAAAAAAATAAAATAAAATGTTACAGTAAAAAAGCTCGGAAAGCTACAATAACAAAATTTACATTGGAAAATGAATATTAAATTCCTGACATAGAATTTGTGTGGTGTTGAAAAATAATATTTTTCAAAAAAATATAAATATGTATTCTAGGAAAAAATTACTGACTGTCAAATTTAATGTGTTAATTTTCTATTTTTAACAAGCAGAAATGGTAAAAATTTTATGGGATCGATTTTCCATACTTTTCCAAACAAAAAATACAAATTATTTTGCGGATGATTTAATTATTAAATATTTTCGGTATCTTTATTAACCCACATGCTATAAAGTTAATTTTTCAGGATGTACACATATAATTAAATTATTTTTATAATTTTTGTGTAATATTAATTACATTTTTTCTCGCTTGGAAGTGAAAATGGAGCAAGAAGGTGGAATGTTATCGCAAAGGTGAATATGTTACGTGTGGTATGCTTTACACACATGAGATAATTTACCGTAGCAAAATTATAAAACGTGATGTTGGTGTTAAACTTACATTGCTGGTAATTATTACGTTGAAATTAAAATTGAAGGTAGACTGTTGTAGATCTGTAGACGTAGTTGAATGTTGAAACTATGTTGTGAATTTCATAATATTTGGGTTGTTAAATTCCTGTCTTGCATACATTCAAATATGCTGTCATCAATAATATCAATTAGTGGTACTTGGTTCTAAATTCATCGAATTCTAAAGGCAAAATGCAAAACGAAATTTACACCAAATAATTAAGCGTAAAAGGAATTTAGAAATTTACATAAAATAATTAATTTCAGGTAAACTAATTGCATTATTAATCATGTGAGGAGTATGCTAATCAAAAAATATTACAAAAAAATTTAAGGATATGATCGCTCCTTCTCCTTCTCTATAGATAGTGAAAAAGAAACTCTTTAAGTTAGTTGACTCTAAAATATCAATCTCATGATGTCAAGCCATAGTTGTTACATTTTCCGTAAAATATTAAAGTAACAAAACAAAAAAATATTAAAGAATAATAATTACTACTTAACGATTGCATTGTTGTTGCATTTTGTGTATTTCGTTGACGAAATTTTGAAAAAAAATCAACCGGACGAATTGTTTTTATTTTTTTTTTTTTTTTGGGAAAATCCAGAAAAAATCGTCATTTTTGAGCAATATGATTGGTCGTAAAAATTGTCAGAATCAACGAACGAACGCAACCATAAAGGTGACATAATGTATTGAAAAGTGAATGAAATGTCGGTTCAAACTCAGGCAGCTATGGAAGTTTGAGTTGTTTTTGGGTGTTTTCTCTCCGTGTGGAAATGAATTGGATTCAGTTGGAATTCAAAATAATTCAAATGTATTTTGTTCGAGTAGGATTCATTCAATACAATGTAAACAATATTTTTCGGTATTATGTCCGGCGCGTAAATATATAACGATGATGGTTTGTCAACTCCCGAACACGTGAAGTACAATTGACCATGAGAAAAACACTTCTTCGGGTTTTTCCGGAAGTTTGCGGCTTGCGAGATTTTCCAATATTTCTCTTCTAAAAGACCATCTGGATCGGATACGTGAGAAATCTTGTACAAAAAAAGGTGGTGGGAGATGGTGTTTTTACGAGAGAAAATGTTGAAAATCCACCGGAAAAGTCGGAAAATCGAGAAATGATGTTTTTTGCGGAATTGCACACGTATCCGATCCAGCTGGTCTTTTAGAAGAGAAAAATTGGAAAATCTGATTGGAAAACTTGGAAGCTTCCGGGAAAACTAAAAGAAAATTGATTTTTTTTTCTAGCGCATCATTTGGAAACCGCTGAACCGATTTGGCTCAATTTTTTTTTGCTGTGTTTCCAAGGTTCTACTCGATTTAAAAAATCCATTAATGTTGGCCAAACTCAAAGCAAAAACTGGCTAGAAAAGGTTTAATTAACTTCTCTGTTGGCAAAATGTAGTGTTTAGATCGATGAGGGCTTCTATCATCATGCAAAATGTACAAATTTACAATTGAGAGTTATTCTTTGGTTGGCTAAGACTTTGGGCCGTTTGTAACCATAACGGACCTTAGGGAATACACTTATCTGTAGGTCTGGTGACTAGCCCACCTAAAATGTTGCTGCTATTGCATCTTTTTTACTTAAATACCAAGAAATCTAACATAAAGTAGACTGTATTGTATCTAGTTGTAAGAGAAAACACCTATCACAAGGGGTTGTACGCTCTTAGATAGTTTGCAACCATTATGGCAAAGATGTATACAACTTTTGAAGGGAAATCCGCGTGGTATCCTAGTATTTCCGGAAAAGTCCTGTTTATAGGCTGAATTGGGTGTAGTCAAAAATTGAAAAGCTCTAAATGGAAGCTGTTACGTCTGGTTGACCTGTTAAAATAGTACCAGATCTGATGTTCACTAAACAATTAAATTCGTATACATATTTCAAATGTAATGATCATTAAAAATATGTATAAGTTCATTGTTAAAAGCAGAAAAGATTTTCTTTATTCAAGAAAAAAGATAAAAGAACGTTATACTTTGAGTTCTTATTCTCTTAATGCCTTAAGACCACAAAACATATGTCGAGTGATTTGCAAGAAACATTTTAGGTTTCGGGAAGGTTCTACACTAAAATTAAATTTCAATTGCGTAATATATGTTTTATTCAATTGAATTGTGAATATGATTCTCCGTGCGATTATTTGGTATCCATCGGATATTTCAAAAATTACTGATAGCGGTCATTCAAATTTTTTCTTCGCACTGATACCAGAATGGCACATTACGTTACAAACCCGTAATGTTTTACGCTTTCCATAGAAATTAAATTTTTTACAATATTTTGTTATTTGTTCCCGAAAAAAATAATAGGTTCGAAAAAATATTGAAAGTAAAATGTTAAAATGTTTTTTTCTCAAATTACTACTGTCAACCGCCATCTGCAAGAAATACAAATATCAGTTAATATCGAACTACCTGTCCCACCTACCTTCGGCAATATTAAATGTTCCATGTACAATATTTTGTAAGGTCTTTAGTAGAATTGTAAGAAATTAGTAGTTCGTGGATATTCTGCTACAGTACTTCTAGTGTTGCGAACAAACCATTTTTCACAAAGCTTTTGTTTATTTTGGACGACCTCCCGGCACTGATCATCGAAACAATCATTGCTGTTATGGTTTACTGTATAGGGTCCTGGATGTTTAGAGAACTTTCTAGTGCCAGCCGATTGGAAACTCTGTAAATCTTTTAAAGCATCGACATTCCATCGAACGTGCTTTTGTGCTTGCCTATTGAACGCAGATGACAGTTTGCACTTATATTTGAATATCGCATGCAAATGATCGCTGTCAGGCATGGACATCAGCACCTGTATCTAAACCCGTATATGCTGGTGGAGTATCTTTTAGCTACCATGACGTGATCGATTTGGTTTTCCTTTTTTTTTAAGCATTTTTGTTAAGAAAATGATATATGGTTTCGGTTTGTCGTAACGGTTTGCCGTTTGCATCAACTTAATATCTTCACTAAAAGTTCAAACAATTCATGGGATAGAACTCTATTGATTTGGACATTTCTGTGTTTAGGGTGTTCGGGGATATATAGGGTTTTGTTAAGCCCCCTCCTTAAAATTGATAGATTTTTTTTTTTGATTTTCTATTCTATTTTGGTTTCATAGAGCATGTGAATGTAGAATAAAAATATATATCGTGTGGATGTGGGTTTTGGTGGGTGGTGTGGTTATGGGGGTTGTATAAATGGTGGTATGGGTGGTGGAGGGGTGGTGGGTTGAGGTGTTTTGGGTTTGGTGTGGGAATTTTGGATTTGGCGGACGAGGTTTGGGAGTGGGTATGGGAGGTGTTAAAGCGTGATGATATGGGTGGTGCGGTATAGGGGGTGCGGTTGAGATGGATTTTGGGGGTTTGATTTGGATAGTGGGTGTAGGTGGTAATAATGTTTAGGTGTGGTGGTTTGCTGTTGATTGGGGTCGGTTGAGCTATGGTGGATTGGTGTCGGTTGGGCTGGGTGTAGATGGGGTTAGGTGTGTGTGGGTGGATGTGCATGATGGAGAAACAGCAATTGACGCAATTTTCGTCAATTTTGAATAGCATTTATTTTTAGGCAACAAAAAACCTCCGAACCTTTCCCATATTTTTTAATATACAGCTACTGAAACTAAAATCGATTACAAATAATTACAAAGTTAGTTAGGAGTGAACGAACAGTAAAAAGACTAGAGGATTTTATTATTGACAAGAACCTCGCATGGGTCCATTGAATTTCACCTCAACTTTGCTATCTCTATTATTGCGTTGATTTTTTTGTTACCTTTGGCTCTCACGCTGCCGTGCCTTTCTACAATTTTTACCGATAATGATTTCGGACATAAAAGAGAGGGACGATTTGCCAAAGGAGCGCTAGTGATTGAGTTAGTAAACATTTTAATCCCGTTTTATCTCTTATTTTGCTATTGCGCTTATCAATTACGAAGTAAACAGCTGACTATTGAGCTGACATTTATTTTTAACCCAAAAATAAAAATCATTCGTATTGTTATTAAACCCCTAGACAATCAATCAATTTGTTTTAAAAGAAATTCGGACGTTGACCACTACTTGGGAATATATTATGTTGGGGTAAACAACAATTTTTTTTTCTAATTGCAACACTGCTTTGAGTGTGTACTTTGACTCACTCAAAAATTATATTTTTTTGTATCCACAACAAACAATCAACGCCACTCGAGTCCGAAATACAATGTGAAGAGGACTTATACACTTGGGTGCAAAAAAATCACACATTGCTCAATTTTCCACAAAAGTTCAAAAACATCAAAAAAATCCAATACGTGTTTAATTTTTTTAATGCAGTTTCAAAGTCTATTTCAATACCTATCCATTAGTACCTTTTTTGGGGTCAAACATCTGAGGTACACGTTTTTGTGAATTTGTCAGCATGAAAATTAGGGGTAAAAATCGAATTAAAACATGGAAATAAACACAAAACAAACAAAAAAACAGTTTTATTAATAAGAAGTATTCCCTTCTCTGGCTCGAATGACAGCTTCTATTCGATGCTGCATTGATTTCACCAAATTATTCACACAATCTTGAGGTATCGCCTCCTATTCCTCTACCATCGACTGTTGCAGTTCCTGAAGACTCGTTGGAGCAACATCTCTGACTCGAATCCTTCTTTTCAACTCGTCCCATAAAGGTTCGATGGGATTGAGGTCCGAGCTTCGAGCTGGCTACTCCAAACAGGCACATTCACCTCTTGAAGGCACTGGTATACTACACCAGCCGTAAGCAGTCTCGCATTATCCTCCACAAACAGAAAATATTCTCCAATAAACCCGGCAAAAGGCACGATGTACCCCTCGAGTACTTCCTCAATGTACCGTTGAGAATGCATTCCTCTTGATCGACAGCCAGTATTGGCTCGTGTGATGAATACAATATTTGTCTTCGCCTCTAATGATATGCCTCCCCAGAACTTGCACGATCCACCGCCATATGAGACACGTTCTTCAAAAAAACATTGTGCGTCCATCGGTGCATATAAACACATCCTGCACTCGTCAGAGAACAGGACTGTTCCCTATTCTTCTTCAATTCAAATGCTCTCGAGCGAACTCACGACGGGCTCGTCAGGAGGCTGCGGTCAATTTTGGCCCGTTTGTTGGTCAGTGTGCAGTCAGACTAACTTCTCGAAGTCATCTTCTAACTGTCCACCAACTGACTTCGACTTCACGAACTTGTTCGAAACGACGTCCCAGTTGAACCGCATTCATACGGTGATTTCGCAACAAAGTTGGTACAAGAAAGCTGTAGCACGAGGTCGGCCAGATCCTTGTCGCCGTCTGAAGCCACCAGTTTCCTGATATCTCTGCCACACTCGATGAACGGAGAATCGGACTTTGGTGCTGCCCCGCATAAATTAGTGCAACCACTTGTGCGGCTACCTATGTGCCCTAATTCTCTAAAAACCTAAAAGATAAATTGTAATGTGTGATAACCTTTACACACGAAAAAATTATGGTAGAAGTTTAGATTTATTTTGGATATCGTGATGTTTCACTAAGTTGTCATTCACAAAAATTTTCTCAAGATAAAATGTAAGGTGGCAAGATAGATTTCTGTCAAAAAGTATCACCAACAATTTATCGTTGAATAACTGAATGTGTAAAAGGCTTGTGTAAAATTTTTTGATATTTTAGTTTATAGTTTTATTTTAGAATTAAATAAGCTCTAACAATTTCATTAACTGCGATACCTTACAAAAAAGTTAAAAAAAATAATTCAATTTAGTTGGAATGAAAATATTCTTTCATTAAAGTTAAACATTCGAATATTTTACTCGATCTTCTTCATTTTTGCCTATACTTTTGCTTAGGTTTATTTCCCGTATTTTCACGAAAATTATTTATAATTTTATATTTAAAGTAGGGCATAAATAATGTACCTAAGAAGACTTAAGGGGTAGAATATCCTAGAACAAGTGGTTCAAGTGTGTGTTGATTTGAAAACATCTAATGGATCAGTTCTCCACATGACAAGCAAAGCTTTCACCTTGGTGTCCACTCGTAATATTTTACTTGATCATTACACTTGCACAATTAAGAAAACTCACGAGTACAATAAATATGATGGCCTATAGAAAATCTAAACTAGTTTCAGTTTGTTGTTGTTTAATATTTCATTTAGAGGCGCTACAGCTCTCAACAATCTTTAAGATCTTACAATGCTTTAATCTTAGACTATTTATCAAGCTTGTGTTTGAGAAATTGATAATTAGAAGAAATTTAGAACAATAATGAACGAATACAAAATTTAATTATGTTATGCATTAAAACTAACTTGTAACTTGTACTAAGGTCAAACAAACAATTCGTTGCTTAAAACGCATAGTTTTTTGTAGTTTACTCGAAATTCTAAAATTCTAGTACCGCAATCCCGGGATTAAAGAAAATATTAGAGATTCCAAGATCTGATTATTATACTTAGCGTTAACTCGCACGAGCTGAAAGTGTCAAATAGGGCATTTCGTCTTCAACAATGAAATACACTGAAATTAAGATCTGCTTAACACAGATTTGATTGAAATTCAAAAACGTATCGTAAATAGTTACAGAATAATGTGATTTTGTACTTAGCATAAAGAATAACCATTAAACGATTAATATTAATCAAAATTGAACGGATGAATTGTAAATAAAATAAGAATTGTAGACGCCTTTACCATACGAATTATTTCTTTACCTATTTCACTGTTGTAATGTTCTTTCTAAACATTTGATTTGTTTTCTAACCGTATCTTCATTTTAATACCAAATAACTTGCGACTCCGACTATTTTTCAATATGACTTTTAGGGCTATGTGTGATTCTAGGTGGCTTTGATGTATTTGCAAGAATTTACGTTTCTAGAGATTGTATTTTTTGAGTTATTAAGGATATAAAATAATTAAAATTCCCTTTTGACGTTTAATGTTATCTTGTTCACTTGACGTCAATAGTTTTGTCTTGGGTAAAAAAAAATGTTTAAAGAATATGATTTAAAAATGGTAAGATAATTTATTGTATAAACTTTTCACCTGTAAAATTAGCCATAATACAACCCAGAACAATTTGAACTATTGTATGTGCTTAGATGCTATTTAGAATAACTTACATCCATAAAAATAATTTTGAAATTTAAATGTAAACGGTAGTTATGGGTCCTCAAAGTCTAAATATGAATCGACGTAAATCATAAGAGTGTGTTAAGTTTTGACATTTATTTATCGTAACCGTTTTAAATTTTATCATGAAGTGCCATTAGAGAATGCGAATATTGTAAAAAGGCAAGATAAATGATAAATTATCGTTTACACGTTTACAAATTATCTAACTGCTTAGAGAATTGGGGCACTGGGGTGGTATAAATTTCTTTGCTCCGGTTGAAGACGTAATCAATAGAGGATCGTTCAGACTTGAGGCTAAACGTCGATATGCGAATGATCACAATTCCGAGCGAGATATTTCATGGCTTGCTAGAGTTTTGCTAGTATTGATCTTGTTGAATTATTTTTAGAATTTAATTCGAAAGCCTGCTATATGCATTTGACAAAAATTCACTTTGTTGGCATGGTACAAGTATAAAAAAGGTATCAATGTATAGGTATTGAAATAACCTTTGAATTTGCACTACAAAAAATTAAACAAATGTTGGATTTTTTTGATATTTTTGAACTTTTGCGGAAAATTGAGCAATGTGCGATTTTTTTGCACCCAAGTGTAGTTTTAACCTGCTTTATTAGAACTATTATTATGCCCGCTCTCGAACGTCGTGAATTGGAATGTTTTCCAGCAATTAAATATATTTAGTTCATTACCAATTACAAAGAGCAATAAAATTCAATATATGCACATATTCGAGCTTTCAATTATTTAGAACGAACTTTATATTAACTTTTGTTTTATTCTATTGCACAATATAATTTATTATTACGAGTATTTGTTTTAAAATTTTTATTTTAACATTACAGTAATCATATTTCTTTACTTGTTAATTTATTTATTTATTTATTTTTATATGCACATAAAGCTAATATATTATTTTGATTCTGTTTTATTACAAATTAAATTTAAATTTATTTCGTGCCGGAACAATATTTTTATGCCGCGGGGCATAAAATACTGTGTTGTTGTTGATAACACACGCACTTAGCGTTTTGATGTTTTGATGTTATACTCGTATATGATGATATATCGATGCCATTAATATGAAAATATGATTTATAGATTTACAAAATTTACTACACATGAAAGCAAAGGAATTAAATTTTTTATTAATAATTTTTTTTGTTATTGTTTTAAGTTTTCGAGTATTTTCTTGAGGTTCTTAAGCAATGCGTATACACGTATATAATTTGGAAGCTTTGGAATATGATCTAAGAAACGGTTGTACGTTTATATTTTACTTTTCTCGCTAAGAAATTGTCATTGTAAACGAAACTGTTTATGTAAAAACGGTGTTTGCAATATGATCTTATGCTCACGATTCAATAACCGCAAACGTAATTAGAATGTTTTTGTGCGTTATTGTAGACAAAAACGAATTTTTGATTTTGACAAAACAAACATTTAATTCAAAAATTTCTTTTATCATTTGACTATAAAGGCGGATTCAGGTTGCGTTCTTTCCTTCCTTCCTTGCTTCTAAAATATTTTTAAACCAATTTCATTGGTTAAAAAGAACGTTTTCTTTTTTTCTTATGAATTTTTTTCAGCAACTTGGTTTGATTTAAAAAAAAAAATTCAGAAAGAAGGAAGGAACGAAAAAACGCAACAATGAATTCGCCTTAAATACATATTGTTGACAAAGTTCACGGTTACGAAAATTCCATAAACAATCTCCACCAGAAATTTTCTAAGAAAATGATAAATGAAGCGTACTGGGTGTAGCACCCACATAAAATTTTAATTAATTGTAAATTAAATAAACAAACAAACGCGTATTAATTAATAATAATAATTATAATATTGTATATGTTAAATAAAATCTGTGTATTGATGTCAGCATAATTTTCTATTTTAATAATTAATTTAATAAACAAACTAGGTAGTTAATTAAATATTTGAATCAATGAATTAATTAACGTCTCTATAAAATGTTGGTCCCAATGAAAATTAATTAATATTTTTTCATATTAAATAATTTAATAACCAATATGCGGACAAAAAAAATTATTAAACTATTTTACCCCCCTTTTCCGCTAGTCTTGTTTTGGATTTATTATTATTTTTTATAAAATTAATTATAAATTAATTTTATTTTTTATTCATTTTGCGATTACAGACATAATATTTGGTTTTTTATTAACCTGATTAACTTGATTTTCCGGGTTTCGATTTAACCTTAATAATAGTTAGTTTGTTTAATTGGGTTATCACAATTTGTAAATAGCGATTCATTAACCTTCTACTAATTTAAAATACGTTTGTTGTTAGTTTAGCAAAAGCGGAAATACCTCGACTCAATATGTAAATTTTGAAATCAAGCAAGAGTATAACAAATTGGGTTATGATAATCTTATCCAGCTTTCTCTTGAACTTGATGGAAATGCAACAATCCAATTATTGACATGCACATAATTGATTAGGTTCACAAACTGTTTTGATACCTCGAGTTTTAGCAAGTTATATACTAGAAACGCCGAATTATTTTGCTTGTACTATCCCTTCTTCACCTTCCTATCTGGCTTAAACTACCGAAATTACATTCACACATTAAAATCTTAAAGTCTGTTGTTGCTGTGAGTGGATTGATGAACTACCGTTTATTACCCCATAAAATAAAGCAATAAAATTAAAATTTATCTTTCTATTTCTATGAAAAATAAAATTTTATACATAAATTGCCCGAAACGATGTATTGTAATAGGAACCATCCAGCCAAGGTCAGATGTACGTGAAGCAATATTATAAAATCACCATGAAGGGGATAAATCGTCGTTAATTAGGAAATTTAAAATTGAATTTTCGGAAATGTGTAAGTGGCACTGCGACAACAGACATCTAGTTTTTGGAGATGGGTATACACCTTTGGAGAAGGTGACGATGACAAAAGATCAAAAGATTGTGAGTATAGAAGGTGCACGTGAATGGGATTATGTACAACGCAACATTCTTTGTAGCATTCCAACAGTTAAGTTAGGCTTACTTGAATGAATAAAATTTTTTATTGCAGATTCCATATGTTTTGGTTATTTTGAGTTATTGATGTAGTTTTGAGTTGATCTGAGTTTAAGTTGTTGCAATATGTCGTCTTATTCGCTTGCAATCCAGGTTGATTACAAAATGTGACCGTATTTCAAAATACGATTTTTTCAATAACAACGCTTTCCATGGGCAACCTACCGTTAGTTTTTTTCTAAACCAGAAATTCAACGATAACATTTTGAACGGATAAAATTTATTTTATTTATTTATTTAAATTTATCTGTTCCAGTTTGTCCGAGTAAAATTTCGATGTGATTTTTCCCTGGATGGTTTAATTGCAACGGTCTCCAGTGGGAAATCGAAAGTTTGCAAAACTTGTGTAAACTGGAAATTTTGTGGTTGAGATATATAAAACAAATTAGAAAAGTGGAAATGAAAATAAAATTTTGAATGTTGACGGTGAACTAAACGAATGCGAGAATTAGCGACTATTGTACAGTGCTCGTGATTAAGAACGGGGAGAAATATACGGAAGCGGAATAACGGTGCACAAGGTCAACAGGTGAGTTATCCTTTTCTTTTCGTTCTACTAAATTTTTATTAAATTTAGGAGTTTCGTTCTGTTATTTTTCCTTGTGTGAATTGTACGGGGTACCGAATTAAAAAAGTCTGAATTAAAAAAGTTCTTTTTAAATGAATTAAAAAAGTTAATTTTTGTATGAACATCTGCTACTTATTTTAATTCATATTTTTAACTTAAAATTATGAATTAAAAAAAGCGATTTAGAAAAATGAGAAAACTCAAAAATGAGTTAACAAAGGCTTACACTATTTCATTTTTAAAACACCTACCTTAATTCATTTTCAAAATGAATTAAAAAAGATACATTTTATTTCATTTTATAAATTAAAAAATCTTAATTCGACTTTTAACAAATATTCAGAAATGTGCATTATTTTGGGCTAAAGTTTAACCCACGTATACATCGGGAAAATCAGCTAAGAAGTATAAATTTTTAAATGTAGGATTGTTTATCAACAGTTTTTAGGAGGGGGAAGCTAAATTTTTCCGGAAAATTGTCCCTTTTTCCAGGAAAATGTTCACTTAAAAAAAATTGCGTATTATTCTATTCAAAATACATAGAAATGTGTAATCTTTATAAAAATTTGGATATAAGAATTGTATCTTAATAGTTTTTCAACAGTACAAATAATTTTTCCGGAAAAATTTTTCAATTTTTGCAGGAGAATTTTAAAGTTTTTTCAGTTTTTTTAGTTAGTTTGACACTTAAAGAATTGTACAAATTGTGGAAAAGGGGGGGTTTGGAGGGTATAAAGTTGATTCTTTTAACATTTGTGGCACTATCAGAAGAAGCGATAAGAGCGATAGAAACTCTTTGATCTGTGTCTGCGAGGTTGACGAAGCAATTATTGTTAATTAAAAAAGCATTTAAAAATTTCCAAAATTTATATTCCTTACCTGATTTTACGCCTAATTACGCCTTCTTTTGCATTGCCAAATTTTCACATGCCAAATTCAAATTTAAATTCCAAAAAATTTTCATTAATGAAAATAACATTTTTTTCATTTTATAAAGAGGCTTATATTATTTCATTTTATAAACACTTATATTAATTCATTTTAAAACTGAATTAAGAAATGCCTTTTTAAATTCATTTTATCGAACTTTTTTATTTCTTTTTCAACTCTGATTTTAATTCATTTTTAAAATGAATTAAAAACGCTTATTTTAATTAAAAAAAAAAACTTTTTTAATTCAAACTTTTTTAATTCATGTAGCCGAATTGTACGAGTTCGATTGCGCATTGCAATACAAAATTTATTGATCTCTACTTTAAATAACGGTTAGTTTGGAAATTAGACTGCCCGCGTACCCCGATAACTTTAGAGCACGCGTACATATCTAGAGCATCGCTGAAACGACTTTTAAAGAACTTGGCTTTATTTTTAATAGTTAGTAGTTAGAAATTCAGCCAGAAATGCCATATATCACGTTAACAGAAAATCCATTATTAAACTCCGAAGAACCGCTATTCGTCCACTAGCTAATATTAGTGATGGGCGGGATTCTTCGGATAAAAATACAAACATATAAAAAAGTATTACAATCACGAAAAGCGAAACATAATTGAGATCACGATTACTCATCCCATTGCCCTTTATCGTAAGAGGTAGAGATTTAAGATAAAATATCATGTTATTTAACTAAATTACGGCCGTTTAAGCCGAAATTATCCCCTCATCATCCAAGCTCAACAGCTTTAATAATTCACATTCCTTCCCTTTTGTTATCAGATGTTGATCAAAAATTACAAAATGAGGTGAATATTTCGTTGAATCAGGCTCCACATTTCACAAAACACAGGTAATTTTAGGAATGAATTCATCCCAGAGTTTGAGTGATTATCACCAACATAAGCTCTTAACTCTGACAGACTAGGACAACAACGCGGAAAAGATGAAATTGAAGCTTGCGAAAAAATCTGGAACTATTTGAACGTAAACTGTAATCCGTTGCTATAAACAATGTACTCCGGTACAGAAATCGAAATAAAAAGTTCTTTCTCTAACAATTGTATGATGTCCCAAGTAAGTGATTCCGGAAATGGTTAGCAGAACTAATTTTGAATAGTGGTTCAAAACGATGAAAAAGTACAATCTTTGACATAATTTGGTATGGCCAGTAAAAATACTGCTGTATTCGCTCAAGCATTTCCGAAAGAAGAATTGTGCCAGAGGAGCGAACCGGCTAACAAGGGAGGGTTATAAGCTGCAAGAAAAAGTTTCCAATTAGCAACATCTGATAAAGTAAATGAAAATCTTTTATAACCGGCAGTATAGTACATATCTTGTCATCAGCAACCACAAAACTAGAAAAACAATAATCGCTGAAGACGTTATAATTTGGGCAATCAAATCAGACTATTCTTCAATCGAGATTAGCGTTAAATCATATAAAATAATCTCATCCTCAAAAGATGTCGGAAGTACATCCGGCACAACGTTCAGTAATCCACCTACCTGTAGCTAAGAAATATTGAAGGAGCAACTTAGCTCGTTATGTGGTAGAAACTTCTTTACGCTAATCACTGACGCAAAACAATCTATTTCACTGACTGAGTAACATTGTTGTGCTGCGTTCAATTTCTGAGACATATGTATAAGCGTTGGAATATTCCCATCCAACATCATCTTCCTGAAAGCCTCCGATACCTGTTGTAATAGCGTCACATTTAATCACAAACGGTTTGGAGAATTTATCATGTACCAGCACTGAACCATGTGAAAGTACCAATTTGACACTTCCAAAAACTTTCTGGGCATTCTAGTTCAAATGGGTGTGTGAGCTCTTCTTGGTGAGATGTGTCGGAGGAGCTACAACAGAAGTAATACATTGAATAAAGTCCTGATACCCTCCCGCTATTCTCAAGATAATTGATAAGTTTAAGGAGAAAATCGGGTTTCGAAGGTTTACTGCTAAACAGGCATCAAACGAGATTTTTCTCCATTTGATTACGATCGGTGATGAAAACAAACACAACTATGACCCCCTGTCCGAGTGCAAAATTTGTGGGGATCTCCCAATACTAAAATCTTCGAAATTTTGTAATCGCGATAATTTATATATTTTTTAATTAAATTTTAGTAATAATATTTTAGTGAACTATGAAATATAAAATAAAATGTTTAATAAACAAAATATTACAAAAATACCCATAGTAATATAAAATATGTTGCATATAAAATATGAGATTAAAGTGTGGTTCTCCTACATAAATTAACATAATTGTGGAGCTCTCTCTGCTCCCAAAAATTCAAGGGCCAACCCATGCTCCATGACAGAGCCATGGGCGGACATGCATCTATGCAATGCGCAAATGGTTCTCCGTAAATCGGGTAGATAGGTATCTATTGTGAGAGTGTTGCGGCCTTAGAATAGATTGCAAAGATTAAAAACAAACAAACAATATATTGACAAGGACAGACGGTAACCCGAGATACATATTTTTCAAATGTTCTGGAAATTATTAGATCATCCAGATACACGAAAATGCGATTATGGAGTCGGTCACACATTGTTCAAGTGTCAGAATTAAATAAATTTGCATTGATTTCTGTTCACCATTATAATAAACAGAACCTGTAAAATCACCAAGACCATGCTGTTTTAATTTTTGAGCGTATACGCTATAAATTTGTATATTCAAATTTAAGAGGTGTTGTCAAGTGAAAAGCTAAATGAAAACTTTGTTTAATCATTATCATCGGGATAGAGTTGAACAACAGGATCACTTCACCCAATGATCTCGTGACGATCGATCTTTAAAGTTGATAATTTTTGACAATAATAAAACATAAATTGTGAAACAGTTTTCCCGCGATTGAGCTACAAGCTTTTTGTGGCTGATTATTCTTGGGTCACAGGCTCAATTACTTTTCCGTTTTCCAAAGCCTACTAAGCAACATTTCAAAGAATTCGTGAAAATAGTAGTGACAGTGGTGTCGTCTCTATGTATACGCAAATGATACCTACATGACAAAAACTTCAACTATAGAAAAACTGAGTAGTAACTGATTTCTCCCAAAGGACAACTTATAAATTTTTCATCATATCAATTTAAACAAAAAAAAAGTTTCGAAAGTATATTATGTGTTGTTATAAAGTTAACCTTTCGGTTCCTAAGTTACAAATACACAAAAAATCACATCCTTAATACTTTTATTCGTAATATGGATACGAGAATATCGTTAAACAATAATTTAGTACCACACACTACACAACACAAAACAAACTAAAATAAAAATAACAAACAAAGGTCATTAAAAAATTTTCGTTTCTTTTCCCAATTCCGAAACAAAATCATAAAATGACACTCCAGATTTCTACAAGCTACAAAAAAACAAAATAACGAAAGTCCATTTACAAGAAATTCCTGAGAGACGCCTACCAAAAACAGCTCTGTATTACCGGAGAAAAGTTTTGTTATGGTTTCTTGTTTTTGTGTTATGTTGCTACATTTAAATATACAAACCTCTTTGTCCTTTGCTAATCATAAAAAATATTCAAATTGACAACAAAACAAAGGAAAATAAAAAACGAAAATGTTAGGTTGGGAAATTTATTCAAAAATATAATTAATCAAATTAAAATAAAATAATTCGGATTTCTTCTTCTCTACAGCATCTTCGGGCTCGAAACATTAGACAACATACATTATGTGTATACACAAACAATGATGGTTGTTAATTAAGTAACGGAATGATAATAGAGTCAATTGTACATTTAAGGAGCACAAAAAATGGTAGAGATAAAATTTTTATCATCAATCAAAAACCCAAAAATGAAATTAAAAAAACTTTGAGAATTTTCTTTTTAGGTTTGTTGTTTTATGTATGATTTACATTTTTCGTCTCTTTATTATGGTGAAAATGAGACGGGAAATGATAGAAATTTGTTTTTGGTTCTAGCTTTTTTCATATATTTGTTACGCTTTAGGATTTAATTTCAGAACAGGGTTGCGTACTTTTTCCAAAAATTATTAAAGAGAGAAATTTTTTTTCACGTTAAACAAATCATAATTCGCAACGAAAAACGGCTTGTAGGGTAAATGGGTAAGAATCTAGATTAAGCATAATGTTTAGTTAAGTGTGAGAACTCCCAAGACCCTGGATGATCTCACTTTAAAATGGGAAATGAAAAAATATTGGCGTATCGAAACCAAGAGAGTTAATTTAACGCGCAGTTCGAAAAGCGGAGGATAGTTGTGTTAATGCGTTTAAATGTAACATTGTTGTTGTTTGTGACCTAAAGCCCAGAGCTTGGTGTTAGTGTCACAGTTTGTTGGTAAAGCGACACCGACACAAAGAGAAATTGAGCGTTAAGCTCTAGTGTATCTCACGAAAGCCGGTGGCCCCTTTACAAACGGTCCCCAAATATTAATAGGTTGTTTAATATGTGGGTTCCACAAATCTGCCGTAAATGAATAAAAAAAACATTAACTATTAGGTTAACAGATAACAGCCTCAAGACGCCTATTCAATTTTGATGGGCGTAACACTAACCGAAATGGAACAAACAGTGTGCAACTTAATCTCTTAGGTGTTCGCTGGTTAAGGCAAAGCTCATAGTAATAATAAATAAATGTTGTAACGGGTCGCCCATATGTCCGAGGGCTAACGTTAACAAAAAAATGAAGAGGAAAAAAAACAAAAAAAAATAAAATAAAACTGTTTTCAGAAAAACGAGATGAAACGGAAATCAATGCTTCTACGACTAGAGTCTGCCACCGTTTTGCCAGCTCAAGGATGGTGGAGGTAAATTTGGTCGTGGAGTTGACTCTAGCATAGTCACTCAACGAAATTCAAAGGACATTCTCGCCTAGCATCATTTGTCTCACTTTATATCATTCCATGGTTCCCCGATCGAAAGAAAAATTAACAGCACATTTTAATAAAAAGACCCTGAACAATTAATTTGTGTATACAACCACAAATTTTATCATATTATTTATTATTATTAAATATTTAATTAAAGGAAATATAATTTACAATTTTATAAAAAAAATATTTGATGCTTATTCATTGAGAAAAGAAATAAATCAAAAGCAAAACGAATATGAAACTAATTAAAGTTTATTATTATTATTATTCTGAGTGAAAAATCAACCGCCCCGGTGGCAAAGTGGTTAGCATGCTTGCTCCAGCGACCGGAGGTCCCGGGTTCGATTCCCGGTGGTGACAAGGAAAAAATTTCACGGCTGGTTTAGGATCAATGAATTAATCACTCATTATCCGAAATGAAAATATGATTATGAAACCTCATTTGAGGCGGCCAAATCCCTTGATGGGATATAATGCCAGAGAGAGAGAGAGAGAGTGAAAAATCTACCCAGCAAAAAAAACAAAACAAAAATCTCTCATACCTGAACAATAACCGAACTGGCAAAGAAAGCGCTTCCTTGACCTGGCTACGTTGTATGGCAAATACGAGCATACGAAGTTAACAACTGTTAATTAAATATAACTGCTAAATAAATGTAAAGGAATAGTATTAATAAACTTATAAATTTAATGATAAAACATATAGGCAATAATAACAATAATGTAATAATAATATAAATCCAAAGAGCAGGAAAACTTAAAAGATGTTTCCTATCATTTTCTAAATTACTTGTATAAACTTAATTTTTTTTTTTAATTAGAAAAAATTACTTAATGCACTAATCCAAAACAAAAAATTAAATATAATCATAAATAAAAGGAAAAAAATAATTCAAAACTCAAACCACGATGCAACGCAAAGCCGCGTTTCTGCGGAATAACGGTGTCCTAACCGCACCCAACTCCAAACCGCATATAACTCCAAAACACAATAACTATACTCACAATTGTGTTGGTTATACTTCAAATCAAGCGAAATATTTAATCAAAAACGCGATTACATACTAAGATTTTTGACTCACACATTTGTGTGGTTTGGACTTAAATCGAGCCATTTTCTTTTTGTGTTGGTTAAAAAAAGGATATCTGTGGTAATTCAGAAAAAACATATATCTTTTTTAAGCAAATTTTCAGGAGATCAGGAGCAAGATCGTACTTAAGATCAAAAAATTTAAACCTACTCAAAAATATTTTCAAACATACAACTATTAACTAAGTTTGAAAATACTTTTCAATCATTTCAAAAATTTACTTTAAAATGATAAGTGCTTGTTCTGAATTGCCACAGAATGAGAGATAGTTATTATAGTTGTAGTTGTTTTCATGAAAATTGCTTAAATATGGTTTTCCAGTAATAGAAATCTAGGAAGTACTAGACATCGATTTCGGACTCGGGTTCTTTTTTTAATTTTTGTGTTCTGTTCAAACGACTTTCAAATTTGCTAAATAAGGGTTTTGGCAGGGATCGATCGTGACGAGTCTTGATTTTCAGAGCTTCAAGTGCGATGGAAATATCTAAAATGAAATTTTCGAGTACCAGAACTCTGGTTCTGATTTTTTTAATCGACTCGTTTTTTGTGAAAATATGTGAATACATTTGCGATTGCTAGGAATCGATCATATCATGAGTCTGTGTTTTCGGAAAATTCGGTTTGGCAGTTCTCCAGTGAAGGCCGCTTTTTTTTAGTTTTCTCGACTCAAATGATTTTGATACAAATTTGTGACCGTTGGGACCTAATGTTAGGCCGCTATGTTCAGTCATATTGCACCATGTTGCGTGATAATGCATCATGTGTTTTCTCTTAATTAGGGACCTTGCCATATGTTGCATTGAAGAGAAAACTCGGCGAATTATTGCACCTTCGAGAGGTGCAATATTGATAAAAAGGGGTTGTCGAGTACAACGTATCGATGGCAATGGGTCTTGTTTGGAGGGAAGTTCCGACGATGGAGCTCAGTTTCTGTTTTTTTTCATCGACTCATACGAATTTCGTGAAAATATTTGCAAGTGTTTCCGATTGCCAGGAAACGAGTATGGTGAGTCTGTATTTCCGGAAGAAGTAGAGGATTCCCAGGAAGAGTTCGTTTTTAAGGTTACTCAACTCGAATGATTAAGATAAAGACTGTTGAGGTATGGTGTCCTCTTTGGGGGATTATTTTGCGTGCGGTAATACACCATGTAGCATGAGGTAGCACCATGCTGCACCACGTTTCATCATGCTGCATCACGTGTTTTTCTTAATTAGATACCTTGCGATATGTTGCATTATGTTTCATAATATTTTGCCATGTTGCATTGGTTGCATTACAGCAAGACACTGCTGGTCTCGTTATCCACGTACTTATGTTTTGCAGCAATTTATTGATCTACTAGTTATGAACGCCAGAAAATTGTATGTTTGTTCGATGAATGTATGTGTGAATCGATTGAAATGAATAATTTATAAAAAATTATTTTTAGTACATACTTGCTCCTTTAAAGCAAAGGAGCAATGTATGAATAAAAATCGTATGGACCAAAACTAGGCTTTTTAACTGATATTTAATGGATTAAGATGAAATTAGGTCCCGTCCAAGCATGAAAACGATTATAATATTTTTAAAATGAACTCGTGGAAATGCATTTGTAAATTAATTTTGCTAAATTATCGACTAGTGGATCATAAAAGATGTTTTGAACACACTTCTGAAATGTGGCCAATTAGGGCGAAAGAGCTTAGCATTTTTGGTGAAATGTAAAAAAGCTTAGCACATATGAGGGCCACCGGGTATCTCGGTCTGAGAATTAATCTAGGATTTGAGTAGAGGCCCGATATCATTTAGAACACGGGTATTTTTATTTGAAGATATATGCGGGATTTTTTTAATATTGAAAAACAATTTGCAATATTTTGCTCCACGAATTGAAATAAAACTACGGTAATTGTTCTAATATTATTGGAGTGTGGTAAATGATTTTCGCGGGACGAGCTGTTCAAGATTTTTAGCTTAAGCCATTTTTGAAAGAAGACATATCGACGTAAGCATCTTGCAATGCATGAGCAACATTGTTCAAATAATGAGCTGAAGAACTACTTTAATAAGAGAGAAGTCAAAGATTTTGTGGTGCATAATAGGGCGAGGGCCAACTTTAAAATGGTAACTCGCCTTGAATAATTCAACGATATTAACTTGGCGACCGATAACTCCCACATGAAGTATGTATAAATAAAAATATTGAATTATTAACACAGGCGGTGCCATTATAGAAAATCAGGAAGTTTAAACCCTACGCAAAATCAGCAACCATGTTCCACTATAGGATTAAATCTTGATCTGAGTAAGATGTTTATAAACACTCTTAAATCTTAAATATTAAACATAAATACATAAATTTAAATCACTGCGGCAAACTTTATGCGGATTTGTGTTGATTTGACCGCTACTACTATCGAGCCCTTCCTAGATATAGTGACACGACCGGCACGCATGCTTTCGTCATTTTAAGACAATAAATTTAAAATTGTGGGAGTTATTGAGTATGTTTTGAATGGCGGTCCGTAACACTGAATCTCCATAAAATCATATAAGTACGCAATCGAGAATTTTTGTAGGAATTGGGTTGTATATTTATGCTTGATATAATACGCTTACATAAAATGAATCTCACAAAAAAAAAGGATGTTAGAAGCAAATTATCATTACATTATCATTATGTTGTTTATATTTTTGTGAAAAATAATTTTCTCATTTTTCGGGTTTTTTGGATTTTACTTTCTTTCGTGTGTACAGTTGTTGCTCTGTGTTTACGATTTTAGAAAAAATTCCGAAAGACGTTCAACGGAAAAATTTGTAAATTTTTTTTTTGGTTTTTCCGTTATACGGAGAAAATATAATTTCTAATATAACAATTTGAATGGTAATGTTCTCTGAGTGAATCATTATTTTGGTCAAAATAGGAGTTGGCTAGCAAGATGGTATGTATAATACTTGTATGGTAACCAACCCGAAATATATACGGTTATGCGTGTGAATGTAATCAATGTATTCAGTAATCAACATTCTTGTTATCGGTAATAACTTAGGGCACTCTATGTATAGGTTTATACTGTATACTCGTATAGATACTCAGGAACATTATTATAATATCTTAGAAAATTGTATTTTACAAGTAAAGTTTATCGTTATTGTAGGGACTGTTCTTTATACAATGTAAGTAATTTTGGTTATAAATTTCCTTTCTATACACATACAAGTATAGTTTGGTATTTTTCGGTTATTGTTTTAAGTGGTAAAGAAATCAATGAATCAAATGGAAAATACACCATAACTGGGTATTCATATTAGGGTCGGCTTAAGATACAAATAGGCTACCGCAAATTTTTATTTCGGAAAAATCGAATACTGGTTTTGCCTCATCAACAGTCTATACATAGCACAGAAAATTGCTTCATTTACGATACAGTTCGTATTCCGTATATACTCGACTCGTATGTACATATAATTTTATGTACGGCATATATAGAGTTCCATATATGTAATTAATTTATTTTGTAGTACATTTTGCTGGCATTATCGCCTGTGAAAATTAGATTAATGGAAATATGTAGGAAATTTTTTAATTTAATTTTTTCGCATTAAAACATCAATCAATCAAAATTAAATAAGAGAGATCGTATGGCACACAAAAAAATTTCAATATTTTAAATCCCTGTGCATTAATATTTGAAGGCGGGGTTACACATGCGATATTTCGTACAAGACTAATGATTTTCTATTTGTGATACTGTAATTGGCAACTAGAACTTGTAGCAAGTCACCCTCTTATCAAATATCAATCGTAAATACCGTATTGTCACTTAGTCATAAGTGCTACCAAGTTGGCTTGGACTAACTGATTTGAAATGCTTACAATTTTTTTATTTTCAAATTTTTTTATTTTACTTTTGTTGCAGATAATAAAAAATTTTGTAAAATTTTATAATGTCATCATACTCAGTGCAAGCACGTGTATATTTTATTATGTTTCCTGATTATGAGCGATGAAGCATATTTTCATTTGGATGGATATGGTAATAAACAGGACTGCCGAATTTGGGGTACGGAGAATCTGAGAGCATTGCACCAGCGACAATTACACCCTCAGATGCACTGTTTCGTGTGGAATCATAAGTTATAGAGGTAGTGGTCCATATTTCTTCGAAAATGAAATTCATTCAGGAGCCAGAAACCGTCTCTATGGACGGGGAGGAGGGGGGTATACCGGTGATGATGGAAATTTTTTTACGTCCGGTAATTCTCAATAATCGTGACATATGATTCCAGCAAGATGGAGATACAGGTCATACCGCAAGAGCCACAATGGCAATTCTGCGAGAACTTTTCGATGACCGAATAATTTCAAAAAAATGCAGATTCGCATGGCCACCTCGTTTTCTCCAGATTTGAGGGAACCAGATTTTTTTTAAGGGTTTCTTGAAGGAACGAGTTTACGTCACCAAACCATAAAACGTAATGCAAAATGTCTTAAATAGAGCCATTAACTGCCAACGGGAGAATGGACGCCATCTAAAGGATGTCATTTTTCAAACTTAGCTTTAAAAAAATTATAATTTATACTTTCATTTAAAAATAAAAAAATAAAAAAACTTTAAACAATTAGAAACATTTCAAATCAGTCAGTCCAACTTGGCCCACCCTGTATATAGAAAAAGCAAACCTATTATCTATATTTTTGTAATTGGCCGAACGACGCACGGCAGATACTCGTTTTTAATCGTCTACAAAATATCGAATTTTATCGTGACAACGTTTTATATAACATACTAACATAGAAAAAGCGATCAGCACAGCAAACTAGAATCTTGTTGTAATCACCCTTAAAACCATAACTGATCATATTACTGCGCTTGCCAATTTTACTCCATCGTATAATTTGAATAAAAAAACGAAAACAAATATAATTACAAGCAATTGCCTAAATTGGAGTGTCACTGTTTTCTCCTGTCCGGGTATTCCATGTCGCTCGTCGGCAATATATCATAGTCCTCCGAAATATTATCTGCTATGGCTCAACATGCGTGTTAAGTTACCGTCCGACCACAAATATCATATCCGAGCTTGTGAGGTTGTACGGAATAACCTGTACAATAAACAAAGAATAAAAAAGGAAAATTAGTGATAGTAAGCAACCGACATTTTCTATTTAGTTGTGTTGATTTGTGAAAGTGCTTGTTTCTAAATTTCCAAATATTGTATGTTCCATTCAAACGAGTTTTCCCAGGTTTTCCACATGAAACGTGAAATGAAATTTTTACCATGAGTAATTATTACAAAAACCTTTTATGTCATCTGCTTTCCAACCATGAGACTTTAAACGTTCAAGTTTCCCAATAGAAAAATGAATTTTTTCGAACAATTAATCATGCTTTTTAAAAATATAGTTTAGTATTTTAGATTTAACGGTTCCAGGTGAAAATTTTTGATTTGTTTGATTTGAAAATAAATATTTTTGGGGTAAAACAATTCTTTCGGCTGAAAAATGTCTGCTGATAACTTTCGCCTGAAGGCTGAAACATATTAATATTTGACATAACATATCGCTCATTTGCTGCAATAGTGACACTAATAATTCATATTTTTATTATTTTGTATCAAAATATACTCTCTTATGTAGTTATTTCTGGCAAATTAGGTAAAATTCCATATAAAAAATCACTCAATTCGCGAAGGGAATTAATATTTTAAGATATTGGAAACTATCTTAAGAAAATTTGCTTAATATTCGATTACTATAAAAATTAAGATCCGATTGAGGATGGAGGAACAGAAAAAAAAATATTTTAGTAATCAGAAAGTGTTTTTATTTATTTTTGAAAAACACCGTTTTTACAAACAATTTTAAGTGATATTTTCAAATCGCTATACTGAAAAATTAAAAATTTTGGATTATGTCACTTTTGAAGCAAATGAGCGATATATATTCGGATAAGGTAGCAAAGACGCTATCTGCATTATCGATTGTTTTTTTTACCTTCGGCTAAACTAATAATAATTAAACCAGCCATAACTATTAAAATTGTTACTTACTTGGCCTGTTAAATTCTGCTCGTATCACTGGTTTGTGCATAACATTACAGAATTGAAATCGTATCGAATCTCTCAATTGACTCACAACCGTATTTATAAACCGATCGAATATTATAAAACTACCTTCAGTGCTACTACTCAACCCCAGATGTCACCAATCTCATAAAAAAGCTTAGTAATAGTCAAAAAATAACGCCAGAGTCAATGTTGCGTTCGTTCGTCCCTTCGTCCCTTCCTCCCTTCTGAAGTTTTTTTTTAAATCAATCAAAGTTGCTGAAAAAATTTAAAAAAAGGAATGAACGAAAAACGCAACACTGAATCTTCCTTAAATAACCAATTGTTGTTGAATAAATGCCTCACCAATGCCCATCAAACCAATAGGAGTGATCGTAACAATATCAACAAAACTATAATACATTTGTTAATAGACAATAATAATAATAATTAAATAATACTTAGAACTATTATCAAAAAAAATCAATCAATCGAAAATCAAAAAACTTTTTATTAATTTTTAAAAAAATTATTTAATAGCAAACAAATAATTTTTAAATACGCACGTCTCGAACGATTCCCATTCCATAGTGTGACTTTACAAGTAGAGGTGTTACGCAGAATTCTAGTTGTCATCGAGTTCCTCTTTGGTGGTTTCTTGAGTATTATGTTTGATTTGTGGTTGATATACATACGAATTTTATGCATGATTAAAGTATTTAAGCTATCATATAAAATATTTTTTAAGACTGCGTTAACATTGCAACCGTAAGAATAACATAATAAACATAATAAACTTAACAAACATTATAAACTTAATAAACACATTTTTATTAATCACTTGTTTTTGTTTCGCAGAATATTTTTCAAAAAGTTTAAAAAATCACTCGATCGATTTCGACTTGTTAGGTCATCATCAGGAGTATCTACTGAATTGTATTAGTAAAAATTTTTTGTTATATAGTAGAAAAAAGCAAAATATAAATAAAAATAAAAGAATGAGGGGAAAAAATAAGCAATAAAAATTAATCTACGGATCGCGCAGGTAGGCGATGAGTCATAGGTTGAGTAACAAAATTCAAGGTATATTATTGCGTACGTGAGAATAGAAAAGGGCGGGGTCTGTAATTGGTGAGAACCGGATTTCTCTCTGTTCGTTAAGGATATTTTGGTTAAGAAATATTGATTTTCGAATTTCGTAAGATTCTAAGGTATCTAAACGTCTGCCTTTGGGTTGTATATATGTAATATGTCTAAATTGTTCAAGCTAGCTGTATGATTTTCTGAAGTTAAATGGTTATGGAAAGTTGATTGATTGCAACCAGATAAATGTTCTTTAGCTCTAACTCCAAAATTGCGCCCAGTCTGACCAATATAGGAGAAACTATAATCATTGCAATTAATCCTATAAACGCCAGATTTGGAAAGGCGATCAACTCTAGGTTTATTGTTAAAAATCATTTTCTTTATTGTGTTATTATTATAAAAAGCAAAACTAATATTGGTATAATTGGACACGATGTTGCTAATCCGTTGGCTCGTTTTTCCTATATACTCTAAGCGACGCCAATTTTCCCGCGTTGGACTATCCGGTGGATAAATACCCGTTAGAGTTTTACGCTTTAGCTTTTTATTTAATAACTTTAATATAGTCCTAGTTGCATATCCGTTATTCGTTGCTATTTGAAGAATTATGTTAAGCTCAGTGTTATAATTTGAATTTGACAGAGGGATGTTTATTAGTCTATCTATGAGTGAGTGGAAAGCTGACATTTTAATATTATGGGGATGGTTTGAAGAACTAGGGATAACAGCGTCTGTATACGTGGGTTTCCGATAAATTTTGAAGTCTAAAGTAGAATTAATCCTGGTTATTGTTATATCTAGAAAATTAATACATTTATTTTCTTCTTTTTCTAACGTAAAATCAATGGTGGGATATTGAGAATTTAACCAAGTAAGGAAAGAGTCTAACAGTCTATCAGTTCCATTCCATAGACATAATATGTCATCAACATATCTATACCAAAAGATTATATGACGAAAACAGGGATTATTATTTGATATGATCATTTGTTCCAAGAAATTCATGAAAATTTCAGCCAACAAAGGTGACAGAGGGGAGCCCATGGGTAGACCATCAGCGAATAAACATTATAAACATAATTTCTTTAAGTAAAATTCATTTTATTTTTAATTCACGTCTCTTTTTCCTAAACTGAAATTGTCGACTGTTATGAATTATTTATTTTCTATTGCTGTTACAACCTATACTAGAATAAATATGAGTAGTACCTCTTTCTCCAACTTCGTTCAAGTATCGAAAACAAATTATTTGGTGATAGAAATAGAGTAGAAATATCACAATTTTTTAATCTGGTAGGCTGGAAAATGAAACAGAGACACTCATTTTATTCTCAAGAAGCGAGACATAAACATCGATAAATTATCAAAAATGTGATGTTTTAACATGTCACCGCAGGTGATTATCGAAAGTTCGAAATCCAATTTATCCATTTGAGGAGAAGCATGTGAAGTTAGCCCAGTTTTCCATCCCAAAAAAAAACCTCAAACAATACTATTTCATCTCATCCCAGTTTTTTCTATTTAAACTTGTATAAAACGGAATTTTAATTTAATTTAAATTTAATTTTTTTTTTTCTCAACAACAAAATATCTATTCAAGATTTTTTCATTTCATTGTTGTTTTTGTACTCTGCGTATGAATAAATGACTAAAAATAGTTTTTCTAAGTAAAATGATAATAATTGTTTGTTTTATGAGTCAATACTTTCAAATTGCTATATTGTTTCAAATTGATAACATTAAGGGCTTACAATAACTAAGAGGGTAGTACCAGCCGTATGGCAGTATTGGCGCAATTTGCCAAGTTCCATATAACAATATATAAGAATAAGAGAAAATTGTGCCATTCTCCAAGAAATATGATTTACCAGAAAAGATTATTCTTTATGTTTTGAATAACCACGAATCCTAACATACGGTGGTACTGTCCGACTATTTTGATGTTGAGAAACACAATTAAATTAAAATTCCGTCTTATACAAGTTTAAATAGAAAAAACTGGGATGTGATGAAATAGTATTGTTTGAGAATTTTTTTTTTGGATGAAAAACTGGGCTAACTTCACTTGCTTCTCTTTTTCGTTCAAAATGCTTAATAATGATGCATAATATTTACCTATGAGTGTTTTACCCTTCTCAAGGTGTTCGCCTTGTCCACCTCAAAAAACAGTGGCCATAATCTTACCACCTGATGCAACAACTTTGGCATTCATTGAAGCACTTGAACCAGCTTCACAAATCAATAATCTCATTAAGTTCGAAACTGATTGTTGCGATTCTTGCAGATCTTCCATCTATAATTCAAATTAAATTCTAATTTATCCGCGATCCAGCGTTAAAGGAAAGAAAAAGTATGGAGTGGTTGGGAAGTTTATTGTGTATAAGTAAGTATGAATTATCATAGTCGTTGTCATACAGATTTGACGCCAAATGGAAGAATTTCCTACGAATGTGTATTTAATACTAGATGTACTGAAATAGACCAATGTACGGAACAATCACAACAAAACCATTACAATAAAACAATAACAACAAAACGTAAAATATAAAGTTTACACTTGGCCAAAAAATTCATTTTTATTCAATCATCGATTAGTATTCTTGTTTCTTTTCTACTATGAAGTTATATGATGTGCGAAATATCCAGGAAGACTAATTTTATCAAACTTTCACATTTATTAGGATTATGAATCGACGAATTTGTGAAACATTTACTTGTCTGCGAAACTTTTCTGTGCCTACCAGTTTTTTTCGTAGTGAGGATTTCGTTACAGTACATTGTCATTTTGATGCTTTTGCCTTTATTTTAAAAATTAAGCAGTAAGTATATGTAATCCTCTTTTTAACTCAGCTATCTGTATTTATTTATTTAGTTAGTACCTAACAGCTAAAAATATAGAAATATCAATTTTTTGGTAAATGCTATGCCACCAATACGGCACAACGCTGTTTGCAATCAATATGAATTTTATCACGTCGATTATAGAACTCACCGAATTTACTGCGGCGGAAGTCCAAACTCCATATAAAAAAAATCATTAAATTCAAACAAGGTTGCGTTGAAAAATGGGTTTATTTTCATATAATTCAGTTTTTACGATCCGCAAACCATTCGTAATATTTTCCCCCTCGATTCTAACGTACAGTCACAGACGTATTTTCAGTCTTAACTTTTGTCTTAACGAAGACTAGATACTTTAAATTCGTATTCTGCACTTAGTCTTATCTGTCAGCGAAATAGGTGGTCTTAGGAATCATAATTTTGACTTTTAAACAAAAACAATAATTGTATGTATTTGACTATAAAAACCGGAAAAATTATTCAAAATACAGTATTATGTACTCTCTCAGCACTCAAATTTATGTTATATATAATTGAGTTTTTTTTTAACAATTTCGAATTGAACTGTCGCTTTTCGTTCATAAATTTGAAATAATATGGTAAATATTTGGTTTCGACAGCTCTACAAAAGTCTTTGGAGAGTTTCTAATATATTATTTAAGACTACTGTCTTCAGAATTTCAATGAAAACTTTAGTCTTAAAAAAAGTCTTAACAAGAAAGTTAAGATAGTCTTAGTAGTCTTATCGTCAGAATCGGGGGGTAGTTGCGAATTTCGAACGAGTGTTTTTGTTTGATTTGTGTAAAAATAAAACCAGTTTTACATGCAACCTTGATCGAAATTCATGATGTTAATTTTTTTTTATATGGAGTTTCGACTCCCGCCTCAGTAAATCCGGCGAGTTATAACCGATGTGAATATTTATAACGAAATTTTGATGTTGCGTTCTCTTTTGATTTTATTTTCATTTATTTAGTTATATATCCAAAGCAAGCGTTACAGGTGATTAATGTAATGTTTTCGGAAATGTCAACCCACCAAGCTGGGAATTCCGAGTTCCGAAAACGAGTTTGTAAAACAAGCTTGAACAAGAAACGGGCATCTCTTGAGGTAAAATCGGGCTTAACCGTTCGACCAGTAATTTTTAATTTAACATTTTATGGGTTGAAAGTTTAACAGACGTGGAAAAAACGTAAAAGGCTCATTTTCAAATCAAGCTGGACCAAAAAAAAGGTCCGCCACTTCTTATACAAAACGGTAATAGTATAAGGACTAAAATAAAACGAGTGGATACAAACACAAGTAGTTATGTTTATTTTCCGAGAAACATATCTAAAAATCTAAACTTTTTGAGATCCCATAAAACAGATTCTCAAGTCGTAATCAATACTATTAGGATATCGATCCGAGAATTTACTTTGTACAACATGGTTGAACTCTTGAACGTGTATAAAGTAAATAAATAATTGTATTGTATTTCTATTTAATTTCTACTTATAATTTTATTTATATTATGATTATATTCTACATGTTTATCTTCACATTTTGTGGAACAGCTACCAACTCTTTCCTCTACAATCGTGTACGAGTATTCTTAAGGATATAATACTCCGTGTTATATCAGCGCGTCTATATATGAATATGACTATTTCTCTTATCATCATCATTATCCTATCTCGTATCTTTATATGTACATCACTCGTATAATGTTGAGTGAAAATGATGGAAGGAAAATTGTTGAATTGAAACCCCTTTTTGTGTTGCTGCCAAAATATATATATATTTTTTTTACCCAAAAATATTGTTACGAGTTGTTTATTTAGCGTTGTATTGATATTTGAATCGGGGTTGGTTTGTTTTTTTTTTCTATTTTTATATCGAAAATTTGAAGGGTTTATTATGTATACAGCGAGAATGGAACGATATAAGCTATAATTGATGGTAATTTATTGAACAAGTGGAGTCTATTATAATTGGGGTGCGTGAGCGGTTGTGCGCTGGTATGGAGTGCATATGCGGTGTGTAACCAATTTTCGTAATTAATCCAGAATGACAATGGAAAATATTCTGTTTCGAGATTTTCCGTGATTGATTATAAAATTTGATTGATGATCGAAAGTATGGTGTGTGCTTATTTGGCTAATTACTTAATATAACATATAATATTTTATCTCCTCGTATACATTTTTCAACCTAAGATCTTTAGAACATCCGATTTCATATATAAGATAAGTTAAAAGGTTAACCAGACACAAAATTCTAATATGTACGATTTTTTATTAGCATAACGCCAAAACCGTTCAACCATAAAGCGAACTCCACTTACGAACTACACTGTGTATAACCTAAAAACTTACAAATGTGACTTATAAATTTTCTTATCAACAACACATTCATTAATTTACAATATATTAAGACCGGTAAACAAATTACCATAATTACATTAATTGTAATGGTTCGGTATATGATAACATAAAAAGGTTGTTTTTAATAAAAATTCGTATTAGTTCTAATTTTAATTTTAAACTGCAGAAATGTTAATTTTAATAATATTTGGTAAGCTCTGCTATTTGTTTATGTTTTGCCCAAAACCAAATGACTCTGGATAATAATATCCCTTCGTAGGTAGTTTAATCGGATTATCGGTCGGACAATTTCAAGGATGTGATTATTTTCAAAAGCTTCAGCCGGGTGTTACTTACAACATTTATTCACCAAACTATCCAAATAATTATCGGCCGGGAATAGCATGTCGGTGGTCGGCTACTGCTCCATCGGGTTCAACAATACTTATTAATTGTACAACGGTTAAAATTCCGTCAACATCAAATGGTTGTACAATTGATCGATTATCGTTATCGTTGAGTGGCAGTCCCACATTTCAAGATGAACGTGTATTTTGCGGTACTGGCACTCTTACGCGATTTTCAGAGGGAAATAATTTAGTTGTGGGATTGTATGCTGATCAAATTTCTCCGGGTGGTCAACTATTTTGTACCTTGACTGCTCAAACGCCTTGTTTATGTGGACGGAAAAGACAAACAAAAATTGTTGGTGGATCGCCAGCCCTGGTTAATGAATTTCCGTTTCACGCCGCTTTAGTTAGTAATGAGACAAGTTCTATTCAATGTGGTGCAACTATCAGTAAGTTTACAATTATAAAGTTTTATTTATTTAATTCAATTAAATTTATACTTTGTAGTTTCAAATAGATGGGCATTAACGGCTGCCCATTGCTTACCAAGAAAAGCTGGATATGGTATAATTACCGGAGAACACGATACTTCAACGGGTAGTGAAACATCATACACCAGGGCATATTTGATCACCAATATCACAAAGCACGCCAATTATAATACGCAGACTGGAGATTATGATATCGCGCTGGTTAAAACTTCAACGGATATTGAATTCAACGTTGCCGTTGGTCCAATCTGTTTACCATTCCGATACGTTGGTCAAACATTGCAAAGTGCTAAAGTTGAGGCCGTTGGATGGGGAACATTAGAATTTGGAGGACCAGTACCAAAAATTCTCCAAAAAGTACAACTTGATGTTATTTCCAATAGCGTCTGTCAAGCCACCTTCCCAGAGATAACATTCCGCCAACTTTGTACTTTCACGCAAAATAAAGATACATGTCAATTTGATTCGGGCGGTGGTCTATTCTACACCGAACCCTCAAATACACTGTCATACATTGTCGGTATCACGAACTTTGGCATATCGTGCGCATCAAATTCGCCTAGTGTCAGTTGTCGCGTCTCCGAATTTTTGATATGGATCCAAAACAACACTCCCGGCGTTGCCTACTGTAACATATAAATAAAATCACTGTTTTAACATTATTTGTGGTTATCCACTGTACTGTACATTTTTCTTTTTATTTTGATTGTGACCATTTTCATATGATCGTCAAAATTCTAAAATTAGATCAAATTCGATCGACTAAAAGAAAATTTACGAATTTTTTTTTTAGTTTTGTGCGCCGGTTCGAAATTTTTTTTGAACGTCTTAATAAAATTCGTATTGACCGACCGGTTTCGAATTAAAGTAAAAAAGCAAAAAAATACGAAAAATTTGGGTGTTAATCTACGAGTATATATTTCACATAAATAATTTATATCAATTAATAAAAATAAATTAAATCGCGTGAGGAAGTGGAAAAATGTCAAAAGCTGGATGGGTATTAGATGAAAATGACGAAGGTAACGGATTAAATACCAAAAAAAAAAATAAGAAAAAATATTTTGTACAGTGTTTTTTAAAGAAAAGAAAATTAAGTAATTAATTATGAAATTTTGTGTGGAAATTAAAAATATAACATAAGAGTAATGTTTGTGTGAGAAAATAGAATGTGTGTGCGTGTGTGTGTGCAATGTAATGTGTATTTAACTGTTATGACTAAAAATATGTGATTTTTCTCATCTTGTCGCGCTCTCTGTTGTTATATTTTTTTTGTTATTTATAATTTTGCGTCTGTGTTGTGCAAATACGAGTTTACATTGGAAAAGTGAAAACCCACTTTATAAATGGAAAACTGTTTAAAAAATGTATCTTTGTTGTGTGCCCATTTATATTTTCGAAAAGCTTCAATCCAATTAAAATTTTGATTGCTTTTACACACAACCAAATATTAACAATTTTATTTTTTATATAAATGATATATAAAATCAAATGCAGAATATGCAGAATTGGTAATTTTTTGTTGTTGTGTTTAATTCACGATATTTCATCCAGAAAATATAATAGAGTGTTTTACTGTGTGGTATGTTTTATGTATATTCGAGTACGTTTACGTACATAATTGTAATGGTTCTATTTATATGAAATTGAGTAATGATGTTTTAAACGCCCAATCATTCCAAACATCAAGGATCAAAATTTAACACGTAGAATTTAAAGAAGATATAGCAATTTGAATTTTGAAATTTAATGAGCTTTCGTATAAGAACTTGAGGGAATATTTAAATGGTGGCCCCTCTAACATTTTTAATTTAATTTGGCTCTAATTCAAAGACGAATAAATATTTTTTAAAGCGATTCGTTACATTAGAAAGGCTAAAGAGTATGCATTGTCCTTAATTTTGGAACAAAATTTCATTCAAATGAATTCCACGGCTGGCTTTACTACCCATTCTATCAACAAAATTTTTCAAAACATTTTCGATTGTATATGGGCTTCTATCCCATCAACTTTGATTTAATCTCCTCGTCCAGATGATTATTTGATCTCCGAAGACAGTGTGCAAAAGATCGATTGTTGCGTTTGCTGTGTGGTAAGTTGCGCCGTCCTGGTTTAAACCAAATGTCGTGTGTATCCTCCTCCTGAATTCTGGTAGCAAAAACTCGTTTATCATGGCTTAGTAACAAAGATCCTTGCTAATTTTCAAAAAAAACGGACCAACGATGCCGCCTTTCCAAAATCCTCACAAAACACTCGTGGTGGGTGCATCGGCGTAAAGCAACAATTTTGCTTGTTGTCAATTTGCTTCAGCTATTGCACTAATTGAACTATGCACACCTATATACCAAGGTCCTTATACAAAATTATCATCACAAAACTGCGTGAAATGTTCAATTTTTGGGCACGATGACGAATTGATGTTGATGGAAGCTCAGACACATCGAATGACAATCCAGTTGCACGAATTCGCTTTACAAATTGTGCCACAAATTGCCTTGTAGGCATTTCATTTCTACTGAATTTTCTACGTAAATTTCTTACAGTTTGAGTAGAAGACTTACCACTTTGAAAGTAAGTTTTCAATATTTCTCCATTTTGTTCATGGTAATGGTTTTATTTATGCGAATTTGAGTCATGTTGTTTTAAACCGCCCAATCATTCCAAACATCATGGTTCAACATTTAAATTTTGAATTTTAAGGGGCTTTCAAAAACTTTAGGGAATACTTTTGCACGTATCAATGAACGTCATTATGATAAAAAAATAGATGATAGCTTTCAAAAGAATAACCTAAAAGTAATTTGAATCTCACTTAACAGCGGAATGGGTGCATAACCTAAAGATAATATGCTTTGGAACCGTTTAATATTGTAAGAAGACCAAAACCCAAATATTCCTGAACTTAAACATGATCCAGTTATTATAGAAACTTTTTAAGCAGTTTCGATGTTATTTCTAAATAAAATTTGCGAAAAATTGAATTGATCATCTCCTAACCGAACACTGAATTATGTCGGCCTTAACGGTCAGTTGACTAATTAGTAATATACCATACCAAATAGTCACTTTAAACGTAACATTTAATTAATGGTATAAGACTCGGAAATTGAAGTGAGTCGGAAAATGATTTTTTTATGTATATGCTGGAGCTTTTTCAGTCCAATTTCACAAAAATTTACAGAACCCTTCGTTAAAATGTAAAATTAAATATACAGTTAAATTTTTAAACCAAATCAGAAGGTTAATGTACCTACTACAATGTTCAACATCATCACCACCCAATAAAATGGTAAAGCCTAAAAATGTGTTCAGACAAATAATGATCATAATGATCAAGTTTCTCATATATGTCATTCGCCAATTCCAGAACATTGAGTTTCTTTGTTAATCCCCACTGTAGCACTATCTAATTTTCTCATGCCCGCATTATCCTACTCTTTGGCTGTTACAGTATGATTCAATTTGTTTGCCTTCGTACTGAACTCGATTCTGAATTCGATTAACTTCTTTCGGATGCCCATTTCACAAACACAAATTGCACATTTCACAAATTGCGTTCTTGTGCCGAATGAACGTTCGAAGTCAATTAAGAGTAAATTCAGTATTGAATTTCAATCGCTAGACTGCTTAATGATGGTGCGTGTTGTGTTAGTATGATCGGTGC
The DNA here is from genome assembly GCA_932526605.1 of Nephrotoma flavescens. Lineage (NCBI taxonomy): Eukaryota > Metazoa > Arthropoda > Insecta > Diptera > Tipulidae > Nephrotoma > Nephrotoma flavescens. The sequence goes on along the minus strand of OW052221.1, from coordinate 324,311,789 downwards.
AACTTTACTCTTATATAACAATATTACTGGTGTTAGAGCCCTTGCAGCTGTCGAAATGTATCCTTTGAATATTTCAGCTTATGTATATTGTCCGTTAGTTGTCATGTTATTCTTCATTTTGCATATGACATTACATGGGGCTATGCTATGCTGATAGTGTCCTAAGCTCTTTGAAAGTCTACGAAGAGTCTCTCAACAAGGATCCTTTTTATAACATTTTACCTATATAATCCTCAAAGTGATGGTTGGATTATTGATCTGTTTTGGCGAAATCTACAACGGTAGTCGCCCAAGATGCGCGCTCTTACTATATATCGAGAATTTTGTTGCTGCCACAAAACTATTCCGCGGTACTTGTTGTAACTAATTCGATCTCTCTTTTTATGTCTTTCACTCTTCTGCGATTTCCTCAGTAGGCCATATACAGTTCATACAACCTCGTACATCCGATAGAACATTTGACTGCCGTCCTTATTTAGCATTTTCCATAAAATTTCATCTTCAACAGCAGCCTTGTTGCTTCTCCTTCTTAACAGCACGTTACGTACTTACGTACTTACTGGTGTAAGAGAGATAATTGTTCGCCATCAAATGGTGGTACTGGACAATTTGAAAGAGAGGCAAAATAATTTCGCCCCACTTCAAGGACGTTTTGGTGTCCAGTACTAACTCTCCATATTCGTTGCTAAGGCTCTAAGGCTCGAATTTTCAATGTTAAGTAAATTTACTCTCTATGAATCATTATGATGTAACTTTATTGGTTTGTATTATTCGTTAATGTCAAAGGTTTCGGGAATTGTTTTTTTTTTTTTTGATTGCCAAGAATCAATTGAGATGATTCCTAATTTTAAAAAAAATTATTTCGGTTTTTTTTCGAATCGAACTCTCGTTTTATAAAATCTGGTGGTAAGGGTTTTCGAGTGAGTAATAACAAGAGTAAATAAGGTGGATTGAACGATTTTAAAGAAAAAAATGAGAAGGGATTTTTGAGTATCGTGAAACGATTACAATGGAGCGTGATTTTGGAAAATACGTTTTGAGCTCCTCCGGATTAGCTGTCATTTTGCGTCTATTCCAAAATAGTACTAACAATGTATTAACCGATTGGGATAAAACTGAGTTTGTAGTTCCGGATGACTTTGGAAAATGAGTAAATTTAATGGAACGAAGCCGTTACTCAAAACAAAAATATGAAACTCGGTTGGTTCCAATGACCGGTTGGTCTTGGTATCGATGCTTAACCAATGTTTTAATATTACTGCTCATCGAGATGAGCTCCGGCAAACTACTTGTTCGAAAACGACGGCGATTCCATAAATTAAAGCAAAGAAAACGACGGCGCGTGAAAATAAAAGGAATGTGTTTAATCGTTTGGCGATATGCTTATTTATCATAATTGTTTTATAAACAGAATTGAATATTGAATAGAAGCAACAGATATTTGTTTCTATTTTACAAAATGTTCAAGGACAAAGGACGCAAGTATAGAATATAGGTCCGATTTTTTATCACCATCTGCACATCGCATTGCTCCATGCCAGCCTACACTAGCGTGGAAGATGGGTCGGCCTATGAGTTTTGCACTCCGACATATAGATGTGTTCCATTTCATCACAGATCGTAATCTGTATAGATGAAAATTCCCTTTGAGTCCAGCTCCTATCGGGATTCGAACCCGTTACCTCACGATCCAAACACCAAAGCCTTAATCACTGTACCATTTGGCCGGTAAAATTTAAATTTACAAATTATATCTGGATTTAATATTCGATATTTCAACAATATTAACATGAAGACAATTTAAACAAATTGGTATTCACGTGTACGAGTGTGTATTTATGTATGTACTGTACTGCATACGTACGAATAAAGCATGTACAAATTTTACATATTTTAATTAATTGGCGACAAAAAATGTTTTATTTGTTTTATGATATTTCAATAAATGCAATATGATACAAATACAACGTACACAGCTCAATTAACCAAAATAATTTTAATTTAACTCCTTTTTAATTAATTTGTTTTTTACTTTATATTGCAAGCATGTTACATAGACATCGAGAATAACGAGGACGATCCAAATCATGAATATTCACAATGGGACAATTTACCTGATTTATTGTTGGAAGAGATTTTTTCATATTTGAGCATAAAACATCGTTACTATGCCAGTTTGGTGAGTTGATTTTGAATTACATCATATATAGTTTTTTAAATAGCTTTTTGTCTTAAAATCAGGTATGTCGAAACTGGTATCGTGCCTTCCATCTACCCGGAATATGGGCAAATTTTTTAGTCGAAGACAATACGTTAACGCGTGCTAAATTTAATTACTACTCCGGTTGGCAATATGTGCTGGATCACATGCGAACACAAAATTGTTTTACAGCGGTGGGCCACTATATAAAAGGACTCGATTTTCGACCAACTCACAGTTTTTATAATTTATACCAATTCATGACTTTAATTACGTGGCATATACAAGAAGGCCGAAAACCGAAATGTGCGAAGGAGTTTCGAGGAATTGGCGAGAACATAAAAAGACTGAATTATATATTTCCGTGCAATATGGCATCGACACAAGATCCAGAAAGCATAAAATTATTTGGTACTGGAGGACAACTACTAGCAGGACTTAAGCAATTATTATCCGTTTTATATAAACTAGAAACGTTAAAATTAGTCGACCTGCTGCTTGAACGGTACGAAGCCAAACATTTACTAGACGAAGTGCTGGAATCGTGTGCTCTTAAATTAAAAGTATTACATTTGATAAACGTAACCTCTGTACATTGCCCAATCATGCACGTAGGATTATTTTTAAATTTAAAAGTTTTAGTTATCGCACCTCAAAATATCGACGATGATGTATTAACACTACTCGCCGATTCGCGAGTAACCCATCTATATTTGCTGCAAAATCGACACGCTCCGAAATCCGTGGCAATATCATCATGCTCCAAAAAAGCTTGGCTTGTTGTGAAACGTGACAATCCTAAATTAAGAGTACATATTCGGGTTGAATCCGCATCCCATGAAGAAATTGTATTCCAACCAGAAGCCCCCGTACGAAGTATTTTGTATGCAACACCAAAGACTAATATAAAATCGGACCTAATTGTAAGAATTTGTGATATTTATAAAACGACATTGCAAACATTTGGTCACGAAATGCTACCGAAATTTCAAAATGCCAAATCTTTTAATAGTCGAGTGGACAGTCTATTGCTGTTAATGGCGCGACAGTGTTGCTATTTAAAAACGTTGGTGGTGCGCGAGAAAATATCAACTTCAACCGTGCTGTTAATTGCAAAGACTGCCATAAATTTAAATTTTTTTTATGTCCGACAAAATGCCGTGATTTTACGATGTGATTGGCCAAAAAATCCCGAATGGAGCGATGAATTCTATCAGTGGTTAAAAATTAATTCACAAAGTTATGCAGACGCAGAACGAGAGGTTTCACAAATTTTAGGTTACAGTTGGCATATGCTGAGCGATCAAAATTTTAAACTGATTGAAATGCATGTAAGGGACTGAATAGTGGAAATCTTAATAAAGACTAAATATATTTTAATGATGGTATATTGCTGACCTAAACTTATGCTCCTCAGCCACCCACAGACTATAATTATATCTTAAATTAAATTTAATTTTAATAAATGAATAGAAAAATTAAAATTGAAAAACAAAAGCAATTATCTTTTCATTTCTAAGAAGAGAGGAAAACAAAAACTGCATCGTATTGTGTATACGGTTTTCCCAACTTGCTTTTTATGCACGAGTGCAATATTGCGCTCTTGCTAATGACACATTTTAAATTAACAAAAAAAGCTTTCCTTCGTATGTTTGTTGTAAGCAAAAGCAAAATGAATAAAAACAATAAAATAATTTATCTAATATTAAAAACAAAAATCTACATAAATTACAAAAAATTGAAATATAAAAACGAACCCCACACAACTTTATCCATATGAGAAAACTTTGAAGAAAGCACAAAATATTAATTTAAAAAATTATTTGTTCGGTGACAAATTCTCATCTGTCACAGTAACAATAAGAAAATGCTTATTATCTTAATGTAAAAGCTAAGAAAGGTTCGTTCATCAATCATTACATAAGACCCATTATGTCTTGCAGTTTGAGTAAGTGGAAAAGTAAGAAATGCTGTTGTTAACATTAAGGTAATATTTCAGGTCTTCTTGCATAACCAACAAGGATTTTCTTGTCGTAAGTGCAACGCTGCCGTTGCTTGCTTGTTGTTCTATTTTGGTAATTAAATTGTAAGTTTAATTTTAATGTACAAAATTATAAAAAATTAATTTTAAAACCGAGAAAACTGGACCGTTCTTGTGAACAGAATCACTACAGATCATTTAACTGCCAAGTCTTGCAATACAGGAAATTTCAAGATACATAAGTTGCCATTTTGCTTCTTGTGCTTTTCGTCGGAATCAGATATGCCACTCCACCGTCTTGTAAGAATCCAGCTCGAAACAATACATATAAAATTAAACATAAAACTGAATTATAGACCTTTTTACTAACCAACACTGTCAAATGGTTTATGCGAAGAAAAATGAAATTTTTGTTTATTTTTTCCATACAATTTCAAATGCTAATCTAATACCACACCATCTATTAAATATTTACGGACCATGTTCCCTGTAGGACTAGTTAGAACTGTCCTTGGAGTTGTAGTGTGAATGTAATAGCAACAACGCTCTCTGTAACGAAAAAGGTTGAAGTCTAAGTATTATTCTAATTTTGCGTTGATGTTCCCGGATCTGTATTCCCCCAATATTGATACGAGATTGGAATTTACGATAATATACAATCTAGGTATAAGGAACTTGGATTACAAAAAGAACTATGTCTCCATCATATATTTTTGGTACTTAAGTCGTTAGAGTTTTGTAATAAATGCCTCAGTGCAGTAAAAACGGCTGCTGCTTCCAGTCGAATTTAGACCTTGAAAGAAAGACCGTAGCAATGGAAATTAGTCCAGCATAACTCCGCATTTACTATATACAAAAAGCCTGAATGGTGTGTGTTTTTCAAAGCCCACTTTACGCGTTTTCTAACATCCATTTTTACAAGCCCCCTGCCAGTTGTTTAGCGGATAGCGTGCGACCGAAAATAAAAATTAAAAAAGAAAAAAAAGTATCAAAATTTAAAAATATTAATTTTTGAATCCCACGTATTTTCAATCTCAATGGCAAGTTTCTGAAACTTTGTTCCGCCACAACTCAGCCCAGGAAGAACCTATCTGTGTAATTCCAACGTCTATGAACTTTTCTCACCGAAGCAACTGCTATGAACTTTTCTACCTATTACCCTTCTTGTGTTGAAAAAAGCTACGGACATTTGTGCCACAATATATTAATAAGATATTGGAAGTAAATGTTTACTTTGGATACAGAAATCATATATTCTTCTCACAATATGGGATATTAGTAGAATGATTTAGTATTTCGAATCATGTTGACTCGTTGAATTTTGCAATTTTCCGCCAACCCTTTGTAAATCCATTTAAACAATAAATGATTGCAAAGGATTGTAATACAGCAGATGATTGTAGTTATATGCAATGTTTTCTCTGGTTTTCTGTATCTCTTCACGTAATTCGATATTTTTTTAAACTAAACCACTTGCTTGATTGAGAATTTCAGTGCTGTCATTGTAGGTGACGCAGTTTTTTCTAATCCAGGTTTGACAGCGCATTTGCTATGAGTCTGTTGATAAAACTAGAACCCCTTATTAGCTGGCCAAATGAAAAGTTCTGGCTGTTAGATCTTCTATTAAGTGATCTGTAGTTGAGTAATGCACCGCAGATGGTTCTTCGTTTCACTTTTGTAAATTTGTGAAATTGGATTATATGTACAAAATATATATCACATCGCAAATGGGACAATGCACTTTTTAATTCTAACCAAACGTAATCTTTCCACCACTATCACAAATTTAGTAGTTTTATGCTGCATACATGACATCGGAACTAAAAAGCACCATACTCGCACCCGAACTCAAAACCAATCAAATTTCAAGTTGAAATATTTTTAACTTTGTTGTTGTTTTAATACATTTTGTGTGATACCATGGTATTTTTTCCGAACTAACTCACTATCTCATGTACGCAGTCTAATTGGAAACACTTGCTTGACGCATGATCAGCTGGAGTTTGATCTAATTTAATATTTCTGCATTCCGTTTACCACCGATTTTCTTCATCTTATTGGTTGATCTGACAACCATGCTAGCACTATTTCTATTCAATAGGTCATTGATGGGTTTAACTGCGACTAGCAATTTAGATAAAAGATGAACTCTACATAATTCAATCTTGGAAGTCTAACACTTGTTTTACTGGCGCAGTCGTCTTGAAAACAAAAAAGCGTTTGAATTAACATTTTTGCAATAACTGTAGAAGGTGATATCCATGCTAACGGATCAAAGTTAACCGTAATGTTTCTATTCTCGAATTAATGTATATGATTAGTAAATTAACGCCTAGCCAAATTCTCAAGGCATGGGAACATGCGGTCACCCAAATTTGTACTAACGCAAACGATAGCTTGACGTGGATGGTACATAGTTGTTATCGCACTAACAGAGGGTTACGCATATGAAATTTAATCAGGGATCATGTTTTTTGATTATGTATACAACAGGATTACAAAAAATCCGTTTAGTTTAATGTTTCGCTTTAGAAATCAAAACCGGTGTATTCGAAATCTACATGTGTATGCATTCGTCTGGTGTCTGCCATAACATATTCGCTGTTCCATTTCATTTACTTCGGCGATATAATGAATCGTAAATCTGCAAAAAAAAAAACCTCGAGGTGAATATTTTTAATCATTACTATTACTAGTACTATATATTTTATTACGTAAAAGAAAGTAATAAACTATGGTAAGCATGAACAATTTCGAGATTCTTGCAGATATACCATTTTAAAATTGTCTGTGTGTGCGTGTATGTATGGTATTCCAAAATGTCTTTTGGCGCTCTACAACACACTTGGATTGACTGATAGGGGTGAAACTTCGCAGGCTCAAGCTTTTTCTATAAATTAGGAATTGCAGTATTTTTGGTTGAGATCGGTCGAACGGAAATGCGTACATTTGGCTCCACACAAGTTAGTGACACAACTCTAAATCGCTATACAAATTTTACATTGATCCACTCATCAACTCTATGGTTTTTGTAGTTTGGTCAAAATCGGTCCACCGGAAGTAGAAGCTTCCATAAGAGATGTCCGATCGATTAACTCAAAAACTACTAAACCAATTTTGAATATACATTCTATGGGTAATGAGGGGTGTGTCTTGTTTAGTTGAAATCGGTCCACCGGAAGTGGCAGCATCCATAGAAGATTATTATCTTAAGAACCGCTGATCTGATTTTGATAAAAATTTACGCTTATGATTGATGGGTCGTGAGCAGTGCTGGGGTAAAATAAGGTCCAAATCGGTTTGCTGGAAGTGACAACTTCTATAGGAAAATTTTGATAAAAATGTATGCATGTAAGTCTGGGTCGAAATCGGTCCACTGGAACTTGCAGCTTTCGTAGAAGACTTTCCATTTAACAACGTTTACGCTGTTTTTAATAAAAATTTATATATATATGATCTATGGGTCATGAGAAGTGTTTTTGCAACGTTTGTTCGAAATCGATCAATAAACCTAAGAACTATACTGTACCGATTTTGATAGACGTTTATACGTATATGTTCTATCTGCCGTGAGGATCAATTCCAGACGAGCAACACAAATTTCTTCAAAAATATTTTCTGGGAAATAATGATCACGAAGTCGACACAAGATGAGCAATTACTTCGGGAATACACCGCGATATTGTACAGTCTTTGCAAAATTTAATTCATCAGCAATCGTGAATTAGTAAAATTATTTAAAACTACAATTGATCAAATGCCCTACGACACTCACGAAATAGTTATAAGAGCTGATAAAACACCGGTTGGTGAGCATTCCAGACGAACCAATGCTCCAACAATAAATAAAGTCGCCATGGCCATTGTTGGCGATCAATTCGAATCTTGAGACATCACTTTATAACGTCGAAATGATCAATTGCAACGTGTATCTGAAACTCACAGATCTTATGACGCACTTGGCAAGGACAGGATGGGTATCACTTCCAACTTAAAATGATTAATCCTATACTGCTAAATAGTTTTTTACCACATAAACAATTAATACAAAGAATTTTTATTTAGTTTTATATCAATTTTACCGGTGCAATAACAAACAAAAAGAAACTACTATGCATACAGATTAATGATTCGCGAAAAACCGCAGACAATCACATTTTAATATGTCGCCAATTATATCATAAGTACATAGTGGACGATTACGCCAAAATAGAAACAGAACAGTTATTGTTCATCCATCTAAACCAACGACAATTGCGATCAGAAGAATACATTCATCTCCGACATGCAAGTAATAACGATGGCAATGTAAATGACCTTGACAAAATTACAATTTTACCAGCAAACTCTGGAAGTTTATAAGACACATGCATGAATATGCGCAGGATGCGATGTTATGAATATGCGCAGGATTCGACATTTTACATGCAATCCGTATTGGATGGACATGGAAATTAGAAATTGCTTATTGCCGGGACAATCTCCTACTAATCGACGTGCTTAAACAGAAATTAAAATCTTCGATTGATATTAAAACTAAACGTTTTCGGCTCTGTTCGATGTTGGATGTACTCAATTGGATGGCAAAAGCGGGGACTGCCACATGCTCATGGTGCGTGGATAAAATTAAGTTCCGAATTTGAAGTGATCCTGAACTTTTTCAAATTGTTACTCAAAATATGGTACATGGCCCATGTGGAGCATTAAACATAAATTCGCCATGTATGATCGATGGTTAATGCTCTAAAAGATATCCCAGGCAATTAATTCCTGAAAAGATTAGAGGCAACGATGGATATCCATTATATCGCCGACGAGCCTTTGAAGGCAATGGATGATCAATAACAATGCAAGTTCTAAATACTAACGTTCAAATTGATAACCGTTGGATAACCATATTCACCTTTGTTATCAAAAATATACAAAGCTCTTATAAATGTTGCAATTCTGTTAAATCAATAAAATATATTCGCAAATACGTAAATAAAGGAAGCGATATGGCTGATTTCGGAGTAGCACCTGCAAATAACTTAGATGAAATTAAGCAATATCAAATGGGAAGATACATGAACAGCAATGAAGCAGTATATGGTGCATATTCAATTTTCCAATTCATGACAAATATCCGACAGTAGTACATTTGGCTGTTCATTTGGAAAATGGGCAACGAGTGTATTTTACAACAGACATTGTTATCGAACGAGCATCACAGCCACCAGAGACAACATTAACTACTCTTTTTTGCTTTGTGTCGAAATGATGAATTTGCTAAAACATTACTATGTTCCGAAGTTCCTCGTTACTACACTTGGAACGCCGCCCGAAAAAATTTGAACGTCGAAAAATATGTTAAGAGAAGTAGTATTTCGACATCCAATTCCAGAACCGTAAATAATGTATTGAGCGAATCATATCGCAAAGCATGACAACGTTTAGGTTTACTTGAGAACGATAAGCATTGGGATAATTCATTAGCAGATGCCACACTTACTGCTTCCGCCAGTCAAACTTGAACATTATTCTCAATAATACTTAAAACATGTCTACCTTCAAATCTCTTAGCATTATGGCCAAATTAATAAAGTGGTAAAAGCCCCAAAAAGATTTCAATATAAAGTTCTCTAGCAAAACATCATGTCTTATTAATCCAGGTAGCTTTTTCAACAATTTTTTCACTTGATATCAAATCAAATAGAGAAAAATCGTTTACCACTTAGAAAAAAAAACGAAGTCTCTTAAACCATTTTAGTTTATTATGTTTAGGTTCCCGTCCCGTGTACCCTAAATTTAAACGTAGCCAAATTCAATTAACTGTCTTATCCTTATTCCTTTAATAATACATGCTAAATAGAGAATTACATACGAATGCCACAAATAGTTTTACACTAAGCCCTAATCGTTCAGCTAATTAATATCTCATTAAATCTCCAAACACCAATTCTCCCACCAATAATTTATAATATTACCGATAATTTGGTGTTATCCATGGACAAAAACTTAGGGATAATTCAATTATCTAAAATTTCTCCATTAAATGCGAATCCAAATCAATCGAAGACATCTGCTAGCGAATGTGGGACACGGAGATAATTACGGTAATTTCATTTCAAATTTTCCGATTTAATTACAAGTGTTTGCGTTCGAGAGTTAAACGGAATTAAGGATACACATCTAAGGTAGTTCAAATCGATGAATACATGTACATTTACGTATGTATGTATCTCATCGCACTGAAATTGTGTTATAAATCTTTTCTTATTTATTTTTTGTTAATTTTATTAATATTTTAACTCCTTACATACAATATCATGATCAAAATTGTTTTGTGGAATTATAATGGGGCGCATCATAAAAAATTGAGTTGAGATAGCATAAAAAGGAAAATTTTTAATACAACGAACCAAAAGCAAAAAAAAACTTTCTTTTGTAATTTTTAAGAATCTCTCTCAGGAGAAAACTCTAGTACATAAGAATGATTTTATGTACCAGTACATACTCGTATAGTACCATCAGAATCAAAACAATTTGGTATTGTGCTATATATCTAGATGTTGTTGTGTGGCTTTCAAAACATAATCAGATATGGTGTATATACACCGGAGAGACTCATGCTATATTTTGAGATGATTCTATTTTAGAAATGTGTAACATGGCATTGATAAAGATCGTACTTAATGAAGTGACGTACATATTTGTATCCCTGATGAAGGAGTACAAATAAAGGTTAACATTTTCATGATTTACCATATATTATTATGAACGTAGTTAAAAAATTGGTCATCTTCTCAGAATATATGAAAACCCTATTTGATAGTAATAATAATCTCCCACACAGTAAGTTAAACTTTGCAATTAACTAATCAAAGGTTAATTTGGAAATCTCTGAAACTATTCTCCTTTGACCTAAATTTAACAACAGGGCAAGAATACCGAATAAGAGTTATTTTCGTCTTCAAAATACTAAAAATTAATTATGTTAGATATATTTTTTCTTTTGGTACTTTGGTGATAAAAAAAGCTACAAAAAAACTTTTTAAATTGTTTAAATTATTACTTAGAATACAACAACAAATAATACAAAAAAAATACAATTTTGTTGTTGTTGTGTTGTTTATCATCTTTTAGAGAAGTTCAAGTAAAAAATAAACTTTCTTCTCGTAACTCTGTGTCTAATATGTATTCGAAATTTAGTTCTGTGAATAATGTACAAAGAGCACACAAGATACTATTGCCAGATAATTAAAAAGTTTTGAGTTTTTGGTTTTTATTTTTTTGCATTAGATCAGCACTGTTTCTTTTGAGTATGTACTCACTCTGAATGGGAAAAAGTGAAATAACTTTTAAGAAGACGGGTAAGAAGTACGTAATATTATGGGGAATTTGTGTATATGTAATCTTAGGTTGGAATACTATTTATGGCTTAATTAAAACTGAAAATAAAGCAGGGCTTCAACTGAATTAATTGGGCCAGTTGGGTTATGTCACAAGTGTTACTAACACAAGCAAACGTTTTATGTATCAGCGGTATTTCATTATAATCTAAGACATTTCTTCAAATCAATAAAGAAATTCAAATAACAACCCCAACGATCAGTTACCCCTCCATGAATGCACACGGGAATCACCATCTGTACTATTATTATTTTTTAGAGTTTAAATCAACGACCTCAAGCTGCTGAACTTAAAAATTAATTGAAATTTTGAGAATAACGATGAACTTTAAAATAAAATGAAACATGAATTATGCTTTAATTCCATGGAAAAAATTTGTTGACAGCAATTTTTTTGCTGATAATACGCAAAAAAAAATTTTAAAATTTCATGAGAGTTGTTTTTTATTTCATTTTATAGTAAAATTTTATGGTTTTACATTTTGGCATAACCTAAATATTTCATAAAATTTTTAATTTGTACATTTTCACACAATTTGATTTTTTTTTTATATATTTTAATTTTTATATATGTATATGTACCACAAAAAACCAGTAACATTAACTAATTTAAACACAAAAAAAAACAAATCGTCATTTGACTAAAAAAATGGCGAACGACTTCTTTTTGACACATTTTTGACTGACATTTTTTGCAGATGAGTGAAAAATGGTGCCATAAAAAATACTCCAATTTACATTTTTATAGCAACATTATGGCAGCAAACTACCACCATCACAACTATTCTCTCAGTAAAATTTTACTGGCAACATGTTTTGTTTCGTACAGAACCAGTAAAACCTATATTTTTTTCTTGCTTTTATTTTTGCTGACAGCAGATTTTTTCAATGGAATAAGGCCATTATTCACCGCAACAAGATGAAAGAAAATTGTCAGTTGGGTATCCTTAGGTTTAATAATGGGAAACGTCAATAGTGGAAAAACGATTCAGAATTCTAAAAACAAAAGTTAAAATTTAAAGTTTAAACTTTGTACACTATTTGCCGTAGTAGGGCGTGTAATCGTTTTTCGATTTCGTAAAAATTAGATTTTTGAATACTAATTTTAATTAAAAAATTTTGTTCAAAAGTTTAAAAAATCGCTCGAACGATTTTGACTTGTTAGGTCATCATCACGAGTATCCACTGGAGATATTTTAAACTTTTGAACAAAATTTTTTAATTAAAATTAGTATTCAAAAATGTAATTTTTACGAAATCGAAAAACAAGTGTTTAATAAAAATATTTTTATTAAGTAAAGTTTAAACAATGAATAAAACTGAATTACAGATGACAGTAAAATGACAGAGTACTGTAAAGACGTCATTTCAAAGACCGTAATTTACTAATGTTAAAGTCAAAAGCTCAAGGTTTTGATTAGTTTCGCAGAGCATTCGAGTAACAGATTCATTTTTTCCAAAGTCCGTTTTGTGATATGTGATTCTGAACGCAGGTATAGTTCTTAGGACACGAGAGTTGATGTATAAATTTAATTTACCAATTCGCGGTTGATAATATTAACACAATGTGATCCTTAAAGGAGGTGCATTATGGATTGGAATTGGCTTACGTTCAACTTCAGGTTTGTCAAAAATTTGAGACAATGGGGATTGAGATGGATCTGTAAATCTTCATATCTTCGGCTTATATGGAGATGAACGAATACTTAATAACACCAGAACCGCCGTTTGTAGATAGAATGAAGGGAATGGGCCCCAAATGCCTACCCTGGAGTACTCCAGATATATCTGTGAAAGCAGATGGTATGAGTCCAGCCACAGGTGAAGTTGCGACAGAAACTCTAGAGCTATTATAAGTAAATATAATAATTTTGTGAGCAAATAATTTTGTGTGTTGAAAGACAGAAAGCAAAAATGAAAGTATAGTGATTCATAAACGATTCTTTCGACTGTTTTTCTTATGGATAAGAATAATAGAAGGGTCTTACCAGATGGACGGAAAAATTTCTACGGAGAGTGATTTTTGAAAAAGAGCCGTAAGTGGGTTAACCAGACTACCACTGCGTTGTTCAAGATGATGAACGACAATCCATTAGGGCAGCATGAAAAATCTATACTTTTAAGTTTGTAATTTTCCTAACCATAGTGCCGTAATCAATCTGGATGGAAACCAAATAACATTGAACGATATTATTCATATACTTGAAATATAGTCAAGGTCGAGATCCAAATCGTTGTTTGAGAAAGCGAAACAAAAAATTTAGTGAACTGGTTAGTAATAGCTCTGTACCGACCATATATATAACCATAGAGGCATCAAAATGCAACAGATCTCATAGTGTCTACCGAGACATTGTGGCAAATATTGACATATGGATGAATACAAATATAAGTAAATAGACAGAAATTCATATAAGGATCATCTATTCTCATAATACTTACTTGAACGTATACGATTTTATTTGAAAGACTTAGCAATTTCAACGTCTTCTCCAGTTCATGTACGGTGCAACCAACTACGGTGTTAGTTTATTGCAGAACATTTCATAATTTTAACACTATTTCACTATCACTTAATAAACACATTTCACTCAACAGTTGTTTTACTATTTCGCAAAAAAAAAAAATATTTTTGAATATTTTAATTAAAAAATTGGTTCAAAATATTTAAAACATCACGCGATCGATGCGATCACTCGTAGATACTCCTGATGACCTAACAAGTTGAAATCAATCGAGAGATTTTTTAAACATTTTGAACCAATTTTTTAATTAAAATATTCAAAAATAATTTTTTTTTGTCAAATGGAAAAACAAGTAATAAGTGAAACGTGTTTAATAAGTGCCAAATATTTGTAATTATATTTTTTACCAGATCTTGTATGAGGTAAAGGGCCTCGTTATACCAGCCCAAATATCACCATCATACTTGCACGTAGTGCTCCTTGCTAATTAACCAACAAGAGCCTAGCGACCGAGAAACGGCGGGATAGCAAAACACTGAGAACCACGCAAGCGATGTTCTCCCCATTAAAGCCCCCATTAAAAAGTATGTGAAGTTATCTCAGTTTTTCATCCCAGGAACTTCTTTTATTATTATTTACACAAAACTATTCTATTCCAACCCAGTTTTTTTCAATTTATACCTCTATAAGACGATTTAAATTATAAACACAACAACAAAATGCCCCATTGCAGTTTTTTTCGTTTTTTTTTTGTTGTTCATGTAAAACAAGTACTTGGAAATAATGTTGTGTTTTGGCAATAGTAATTCTGTATATTTTAAGTTCGAAGGGTAACACGTCCTGGGGTCGGAAATAACGATTGACGTTTTATGATGATACGTGTAATAAATGATTGCTGACCAAGCGGCCAGCACCAGCCGTATCTTCAAATTTGAAAAAATGACCAAGTTCCAAAATCTTAGATTAAATTAAATTAAAATTTGTATCTCTTAAGTACTTTCTAGTTTTTGTGGTTTTAGTCCGTGAAAATGATGGACTAGAATAGTTTCGTGTAAATAATAATAAAAGAAATTCCTGGGATGAAAACATGGAATAACTTCACATGCTTCCATTAAAACTAATAATAAGAAAACATTGATAAATACGCAATTCTGCGGAAATTCCCGATATTGACGTTTTACCAAGGCTTCATGCGGTCAGTACAAAACGCATACATGGTCCTTCCTTTTAGAGAGTAATACCGTATAACTCACCTTACATGGTCAATCGAATATGCAGTAAAAAATTTTGCAAAAGCTGTCAAAACTATTCCACAGTTAACTGTAAAGGCGTAACCAGCGAGTCTGTAAGAAATGTTGTTAAAAATTTCTTTTTCCTTTCCAAGACCCACACCCGGATACGGTTTCATTATGTGCGGAGTCAGAGGAAACGCTGCATCCGCAACAAAAAAATGTGGTACCATATTTAATGTCTCTGGTAGGGTTGTTGGCTTTGGGAGCAAAAGTTTGCCTTGAGATAGGCGCCGACCGAAGCTTGATTTGCTGAAAATTCCTAAAAAAAAAGAAAATTTGAATAAATGTAAATTTTGTAGGTCAATAAATTTATAATACCCCCGTCGTGTTGTGAACCATATGCTCCCACATCGACGTGTGTAAAAACATACCGAGCATCGCATGCAGCCATTAATACAATGCTGTAAAAGCCTTTGTAATTATAAAATTGGCTCCCGGTATCGGGAGGGCATTTTAAGGCAACGTGCTTACCATCGATGGCACCTACACAATTAGGGAAATTCCATAGCCATTTAAAATCTTCGACTGTTTGCGTAATTTCATTGAGATTAAGTTCTCTTGTATATATCCCACCAAGCGCGCTCCACAAAGCTTCACACGTTTCATATATGATTTTGCGTACCGTTTCTTTGCCGACTTTCCAGCTCCAAGCCAAGCTTTGGAAAGAGCAACCTTGAGATAAATATCTGCAAATTTAATATTAATACATTAACAAAGATTTTAATCTATTAAACACTTACAATAAAGTTAGAGCAAGGCGAAATTCACAGTTTAACAAATTTCGATTGTTTTCCAACATTTGTGGTCGCACAAGGTCTAACAGCATGTTAAAAACCTCACGTGTCATGCGAGTGTGTATAAAAAATTGCTGTTGATCCTGCATCTTAAGTTCTAAAAACGTTACCTAAGATAAATTATTACATATATCTCTAAACACTCGTAATAATATTTATTATATTTAGTTATAAGCATTTACCTTGTAATATCCAAATCTATCTCTTGTGCGATTTATTTTTCGTACCGCACAAGACCGCTTTTTTTTTATTTTGCCCCTTATTTCATTTAAACATTTTAATCCTTTAAATAGGATAAAAAGCTGTTCCATCTTTTTAAATGGATCCATATTTAAAAACAATTCTAATATA
This sequence comes from Nephrotoma flavescens, assembly GCA_932526605.1. NCBI lineage: Eukaryota > Metazoa > Arthropoda > Insecta > Diptera > Tipulidae > Nephrotoma > Nephrotoma flavescens. Next base: position 324,295,315 of record OW052221.1, on the reverse strand, counting down.
AATGTCATACCATCGTGGCATGGTTGATTTGTAATTTATCAATAATTATAAATAAATGGATATTATCTATTCAATTTGTTCTGCCGTTTTGTAGGATGTACAGTAAATTGACATTTAAAAATTCAATTGACAATAATAATCGTTACAGATTCGCTGGTCAAACTGTCAAAGATTCTGTAATAAAACATTTTCCTTAAATTCTGTAAGGTTTCGTTACTGACTCTTACAGACTCGCTGGTTACGCCTTAACTCGTATCCAAAATACAAACAAAGCGTTTGCGATTAGTGCAATAATAAACGGTAAGACAGCGTTTCGTATAATCCACTTTAAATTCTCCAATTTACCTGTCCTATTAAGGTCGAATGTTGTGCGTCAATTCAAAGTATAAAACACTTATTAAAATATGTCTACAAAGAACATAATTGTACCAATGTAACCTTCGTTCAGCAAGGTACTTTGGTGCATGATGAGATTAGAACGTGCATTGACTCGAAATGCCAAGAAAACTCAATCCTCACAGCATATTTAAACTTAACCAAACTTAACAGATCATACTGATGAATGCACATTGTGAGATCTTTGGTTTAAAAGATTCTAGAGCCAGAAAAATTTTCACGGTAAAACGATGTTACTTGTTGGAGATTTTAAACAAACATTACCTGTAGTTGTACATGGTAGGTAGGTAGTAGTGTACAAGGGTTGAAGCAAGCTTAAAATTGCATGGCCTGTGGGAGAAGTTTAATATTCTCAGGCTCCACAATAAACTCGCCCGGTATATGTTACAATATAGTAAATATGGTTATTTAAATTAGGTCATGGGACTTTAACTTATACTTGAAATTCCGAGCAATTTTTTTTGCGAAGGCTCTATAATTACAGAAATCTTTGGTGAAACGCTGTCCTCAGCAGATGCCGAATGTTTTTCGAAAATCGTAATTTTATATTCAAAAAATGCAGATGTGTCATAAACGGAAAGATGTTGGCACGTTTTGCAGAAAGCTTCGTCACGTATTACACTATTGGATCGATTGATGATGCAAATGATGAAAAAATCTCAATAGAATTCTTAAATGATTTAACGCCAACAAGGATGCCGCTTTATAAATTCAACTTCATCGTTGAAAGTATCATAACTCTATTAAGAAATCTGTCTATCAAGAAATCTGTCTAGCAGTAATAATCATCTCGTCTTCAATGTTTATACCTTTACAATATCGATCGTTTTCTTCAGTAGGAAGTTTTGAGTGGTTAGTGGTTAACCTTAGTGCGGTTTACAATGATTTTTACACCTTTTCCTAGAAAATTAATTTAATTTACCATTTGGGCTGAAGGGTATAGCGAGCGCAACTTTGACAGACGCAACATTCTGGAATCTTGAAATGTAGACGTATTTGACTTTCTGGATTTCCTTAATCCTAGCATAATAAACTCCGTCATTCTTGTAGTTGTGGGATTGCTCCAGGACTAAAAACTTTTTATGCTCAACGTATTAAGTTAACCTATGTTTGAATTTCAAAGCGTTTCGATTTTGAGAATTCAGAAACTCCATAAATCAAATAATCTCCTAGAGACTGGCACTTCCAGTGAAATAAATTGGAGAAAAATAGGAGCTTGTTGAAAATCAATATTTCGAGCTTATGCAGTGTTGAAATTGGTAAGAAAAACATGAGATCGAAAAACTTCACCCTAAGTACAGTTGTAGAACTATGTTATTTCTAATGGTACTCTTCAAACAAATTCGAAATATCAATTAAATATAGCCAAAAAAAAATATTTTTTTTCTACAACTGTTCTGGAAAGTGGGCTTTTGTACACAAGTTTTAAATATATCGTAAAAAGGATTCATTCGTATGAGTAAATATAATTGATTTGCCATTAAAATAAATTATATGTATTTGAAATGAAAGTTACGGATTTTGATTATTATTAATCGATTAGAATTGCAAATTATATCACAAAAATCGTTACCACAAAAAATTACTACGATTCGAATTTAATTAAAATTTTAATCGAAGAAGCGAAAACTGCTAAATTTATATTTAAACAATTTCTAATATTTAATTCGATGAAATGCTGAAAGGTACATTTTTCCTGTTATCTCAATTGCTAAAATATATTCCACAAAATAATGATTGATCGTTCGATTTGATTTTGACAAATCATATACAATTTTGTTTGAACAATACACAACATTTTTATACGCCGGACAAACCTAATTCCAATTCCAACACCACACCACATACAGTAAACGAACATTTCGTGGAAAGTGTCAATTATTTAGATCCCACACAACATAAAAAAAATATTGAAGGAAAGCAATAAATCTCCACACTGTATGTGTAGGTAGGTAGGTATATACAATATTTTTTTGGAAAAAATCCGAATTTCCCAAATTTAGGTCACACAACATAACATGTACGAGTATAAAGAAAATTCATTTTTTTCTTGGTTCGTTATCAGTTGTGTTTGGAAAAATAACAAATCGATGACAACATGAAAAATTGAAAATTGATGTTTGTTCTTATAAAATTCTGATTTTTATTGTTTTTTGTGTTAACCGTATTAACAACAGAAAACTAACGGTGTAACAGCACTAACAAAATGCTAGTTTATAAAGATTTTTTTTCTTGTAAAATATTTATTCTTCCAATACAATAAAAATACCAAATTTAAAAAATTTGAGAATAACATCTAACATGAACGTTTCATTTTCTTACATCACGAGAAATCCGCCTGATTTTAATAATATTGTAGGCATCGTTGAATTAAAGGACCGTAATATTAAAAGGTGACTTTTACTATAAGAATGTACGAAAAAAATAAAAATAACCAATTTTTAAATTAAAGTTTATGAATAAATTTTAAACGATAATTTTAATGTTTATTTTAAACGATTATGCAGTTTTTTTTAGCAAGCCACTGTAGCACCAGCACATTATGAATTTTTTCTTTCCATATACACCGTGGTGCACCGGGAAGTACTGTATTTTTCTTTTACAATTTTTTTTGTTTTATGTTTTAGTAAAACACGTAATAGTTAATTTGTTATAAAATTTTAGCATCCGCAACTGATTGGCCAGTAGATATTATATTAATTTATCTCAGGCCATTGAGTAACCGGTAAATCATAATGGAATGTGCTCGCATTGTAAAAGGAATTGTTATATAAATCATTTATATTCGGGGATTCACCAAATATAATTTATGTCATATACTTGAGTGCAGTTGCAAACAATTTTTTCCCAGTCGAGAGGGAAAAGTTATTTAGTTATTTCTGTAAAAGTTTGGGAAGATGTTGAAAAAATTCCTAACCTGTCCGAAATAATAAAAGTAAGAGATTCAATAGCGGTTTCTCAATTTGATGACGAAATGATGATTTGTTGAAAAAGTTGAGACTCGGAAAAAATGAAATGTTAGACAAACCAAATATGTAGATTTATTTCAATCAATCGCCGATTTTTAGGTTTGAAGTTCTATACTTAAAAAAATGCAAAAAAGTCAAAACACCTGGTAAATATTGCAAATTTTACGTCCGGATGAGGTTACCAACACCAAGACGTTGAAACTTTGTTCGAAATCGAATGAATGAAACATTGGGCGCATTCAGGTTTCCTATGCCTATCATAATCATTAATGAAATCATTGCCAACTTGATTTGAAAATTTCACAGTCGTAAACATTTTCATAACGTTGGGTTGGCTTCAATTTTACTCATCATATGTTCTCAACTGTTGGGTACTCTGAAAGCCTATTGAATTCTTTAAATTAAAAACTACAAATCTATTGAAAATACTTTTTTATATACAAAGTATAATCACAATGCCTTAGCGAATTATTATGTTTCGCTACGCAATTGTTCTTCATAACCTTGAGTTTTATTTTATTTGAAGCGTACATGCGATTTCTATATGATATTTTGCGTTATTCTGGCTGAAAGCCAGATATTATTTTTACATCGAGGTGAGCGAAATTGCGTGAATTATAATTAAGTTCAAAGTATTTTCAATACTTTTGTAGTTTGGTCACTGCAATCTGAGGAGAAGATCGATTTTTTTAATTTAAAGATTCAATGTTTCATTAGTTTGAAACCAAACTTCCAACGTCATGGTAATAACCTCACCTCAATAAAAATAATATTATTATTTAATAACATTTTGGTTCTCAATACGTATAATAATTATTTGTATTACACATTTTAGGTAAAGATTTGGTTAATAATGAATCAATGATTATCATTTCGCCAATATCTTCCAGGAAAACCTCACAAATATGGTGTCAAGGTTTTTAAAATAACAGATCCACAAGGCTATATTTACAATCCAAAATTTATACGGGAAAAGAAACTGTATGTCAAAATTCTCTGTAGCCACATCCGTTTCAATTCAGCCACATCCGATCAATTAAAGATATTAAAGATCCATTGCACCTTTGTAGCACGTTTAGAAAACTTTTAACTGTATAGTTTTTATTTACGACCTCCTCGCCATTAAAGAATCAAATTTTCCTAAGCCTATTCAACTGCCGAATGCTAAATTGATTATTTTCTTTGATATGGTAGAATTGGTGGAAAGATCAAATACTCGTAGGGCAAAAGCCCTTCTCAAAGTTCATCCTGATATTTATAATCGGCCTACGTGATAATTTAAGCATTGGTTTCTCTCACTCGAGCAGAATAATTGGAATACCACCTTGGGTATAAACTTCATTTTTGTTGCATACTCACTATTTTTAAGGAATCATTGACCTCCCATCCTAATCAATAATGTTGGTAGTGAATTCTTAAGAGAGGAGACCATTTGGTAATTTATAAGATTTTCGGTGCTTGACTATCCACCATTTCTAGATCACCCGTGCAGCAAATGAGCTGCACGTTTGACCTGATATATTTAGATCATTTAAACCTACAGATGTGATACCACATCTAAATATAGTAATTAAAAAGGAAGGCAATATGTATGCGCTGAATAAAGCCAAACAGCCAAAAATACCATTCCGAACAACAAATATACATTTTAATTTACTTAAAATATTCCCAACCTTTCGGTAACGGAGGTTTCAAAAATTTTGCGAGCCCATTCACGTTTGTTTGATCCCAGAAATGGCACTTACAAAATTTTTCAACCCGTAAACTTAAATGGTTTTTCATAGTACATAACATAGTACTAGAATTTTTCATTTCAACTTTAATGTTGATTCCCCTATGTAAAATGAAAAACCGAATAATAATTATAAAAGCTTTGTTTGCTTAGGTTGTCATGAACAGCCATATGTGCACTTGCATGTATACCTTTTTATATAATACACACACACACACACAAACGAAAACGACTAACAAATTGTGTCCCACTGTGAATGTTCAACATTAGGTTGTGTAAATTGTGGACAGTTTCAATTTTTTGCAAAAAATGTATGTAGCTACTCATACAATGTACATACTTTGTTAGTTAAAATTTGAAACATTTTATACAATATTATTTTGGTGCGAAGAACTTAGATGATTAATTTGTAAATGGAACTAGGCATTTGCTTCCGTGTAATTTATTCACCTTCATAATAATATAGAAAAGCGCTGCTACTCTAGTAAACAATATCATGTTCATTAATAATTTATTTGATGTAACCCTCTTTAGATTCGCCTACCACACACCGAACTACCATCAAATGGGAAACAAACAAAAAAATCCTACCATTTTAAGTTGTAACAATTAGTAAAACTTACTATTTATCTAATTTTAGTTAATGAACAGTAATTCAAAATATAAAATTTGCAAAACGCCCAAAACTGTCGAACAATCAAATTCTTATAATTTACAAACCAAGAGCAAAACTAAAAAAATTATAGTCATTAAAAATTTTTTGTCTAATTTAAAAAAAATATCTAATTTAAAAATTGTACAAAAAACTATCGGGAAAACCCACAAAACTTTCTAAATTTCTAATTTCATTACAACAAACATAAAACAAAAACAAATTCCAACCACAAGAATTCTATTCATTTTCGATCTAATATTTTCCTCCGTATACAATAATCTCTTTATATGTCTGTATGTCGAAATTCAAACAAATTCACAGAACAAAAAAATAATAATAATTAAAATTGTTTTTGAGAACTTACATACATGTACGAGAGAAACCAAACCGTACCCAGAACACAAATTTTTATAAGTAGTTCAAAAATTGAAATGGCCAACACAAAATTAATTTTCCAATTTTCATTTTCCCTTTTACTCGTACGCTATACACAAGCATATTGTTTTTCTGGTGAACTGTTCTACTGTTTTACAACAAAAAAATTAATTTTCCTTCGATAAATTTTTATTGGAAAACAAATATCATCTGGTATTTTTCTTAAAGTTTATTACAATACTAACAAATTTATTTTTGAATTTATAATTTCCACGCAAACCAATATTGGAATGATTGAACTTTAAAGCTTTTAAAAATTTCGCATAAAATGGCGCTGTGGTCGGTTAAAATTTGTGTACGAGCTAAGGTTTTAAGAGAGCTCCACTGTATTAACAGCACCAAAATGATATAAACTGGTACTAAACGGAACGTTTTCGGTTATCAAGAAAAAATGGCAAATAAAACTTTGACATGCACGTTTGTGTAATTTATCATTGGAAAATGCATTTTAAAACAGAGAATGTTATCTGTTTGGGAAAATTATATATTTGTTTGCTGGGTGCTTCAACTTTTGTTTTATTGTACTATGTAGATTTACTTCAATTTGTCATTTTACCTGGGAGGGGTTTACACATTTCATAGACGTTAGATTGAAATCTAAATAAGTATATTCACTCGGTGCACAGGTGAATAAATAAAATAACAGTTTTGTTATGTCGGATTCTCGAAAATCGGTATCGATGTAGATAGGTATATATGTACATATATCGTTCTGTGTGTGACAGCACACCATTCCAAAGTTTTATATTGTTTTAATAGAAACAGTATTTATGTGCTCTTGCTATTTATGGGAGAAAAATATATCACGTGCTGGTGTCGAGTTGTGGTAATAAGTAAATGATCACGTTTTTTCGCTTGTTGGAGCTATACTCGTATACATTATATTTTATACAATATGTGAGATTCATCACAGACGTTTACACATGACTGCAACGAAAAATTAAATCATTCGAATAATTTTTGATTTAAAGTGGTTCTTGTAAATGGTATTCCTTCAACAATCTGTTATCCAAAAAATGTATACAATAATTTTCACAGTGATTCTACTTTAGCAACAGATGTACAGTAACCACATCAATACATCATATAATTATGTAACAGTCGAAAGACACAATGTTTTTTTTTTGTCAAATTTGAAAATATTTTATATCTAAAATATTTATAACTACTTATATTTTCTTATTTTTAGTTTTGTTTACACTGATTGTATTATTGTTGGCCATTTTACATTTTTTACATGGGGGGTTTTTTGGGTATTTACATTTTCTTTTAAAGGAAATATTATAGAATACATATTTACGATTTGTATATAAAAGATGGTAGATTATACCGCATTATACGAGTCACGGTATTTGACTCGAATAGAGGTTATAAAGGTATTCATTATGGAATAATTGTTGTCTAATGCCTTTATGAAATGAGAATTAAATTAATCAAAAAATCACTGATAGTTGTGGTTAATTTAACTCCATAATTTCCATTTACTGGTACTTAGACATTAATACGTTGGTCATTGGCATTTGGATACCACAAAATTTGTCGACCAATGCAGCCTAAGTGCTCTAAAGTTGGCCGAGAAAGCTTAAAAAAATTTTCATATAAAATTTCATCCAGAAACAATACGCAGAATATAAGGAGAATCAAATTTTCATGGTAGAACAATGTGGAAAAAGCCATATATCAGTGAAGTTAATCGTAAGATGAAACATTCTGGAACATGGTTTTATTTACTGAGGAAAGCAAATTTAACATTTTTGGATAAGACGGGAGAAACTACGTATGGAGCAAGCTAATACGGAGCTAGCGGATAACCGCCCCGGTGGCAAAGTGGTCAGCATGCTTGCTCCAGCGACCGGAGGTCCCGGGTTCGATTCCCGTCGGTGAAAAAAAATTCATGGCTGGTTTAGGATCAATGAATTAATCACTCATTATCCGAAATGAAAATATGATTATGAAACCTCATTTGAGGCGGCCAAATCCCTTGATGGGATATAGTACCAGAGAGAGAGAGAGAGAGAGAGAGAGAGGATAAAAATTTGCAAAGCACTGTTAAACACGGTGGGGGTTATGATATGTTATGGGCATGTATGGCATCTTCCGGAGTTGGAAATTTAGAATTTATCGAAGGCAATTTGAATAAAAATGTTTATTTAGACATACTAAAAAGAAATTTGGAGGAAAGTGCTGAAAAGTTAAATATTAAGGATCATTTTCGGTTCTACCAGGATAATGATCCGAAACACAAACCTCGAATTGTTCGAAGTTGGCTCCATTTGGAAAACACCTGTCTAATCACCGAACATCAATGTTATTGAAAAATTATGATCTAAACTGGAAAGTGAAATCGGAAAACATGAGATTAATAATGTTGTGGACTTAAAAAAGGCATTGTTGGAAGAATGGAGTAAAATAACTCCACACGAAAAAAAACTCGTAAATTCGATGGCAAAAACATTCAAAACGGTTCTAAACCAAAATAGATATATTCTACCAAATATTAATAAATTAATTATACAATGTGGTAATATTAGTTACAAACATATGAATTAATTATTTATAGAATTATTACAACTGCATCATTTTAGATGTGACATGTTTTTACGTCGAACTTTTGATTTTTGTTACTATTTTGTTATAAACTGAAATTTTTTTTTTGTTTTATTTTATGAAATTAACCATTAATACTGAAGCTTATAATAAATGTTAATTAAAAATAGATATTTGTTTTTGTTTTTTAGATATTTACTTTAATCAAAATAAAATTTACCTGCATCATTTTGGCTGTGACCCACTGTATATGTATTTCATTATCAACATTTAGGCGTAAATAAGAAAAGCAAAAAATCTTAAACTTATAAATTTTATCAAATATCCCACAAACTACAATTGGCATTACCTTCAAACTTTGTTGGTATATAGAGAAGCTACAGGTAACAACATAAATTAGCAACAAACTCAAAGTTCAGAAAATTAAATTGAGTTGGTTATCACTGAAGTCGCAAGTGTATAGTATGTAATTTAAAACAAAACATAAAATAAATTTCACATCTTAGATATTTAATTCATGTTTTTATTTAACGTTATTCCGAAACCAAATTAACATGGAATAAGAAGTATCTTTTTAATGATGATAAAGTAAGGTTGCCATGTTAGTCATACAGGTGTAAATATTTGTGTACCCAGATTTCTTATCAATTCAATCAGTGAGAACCTCTCAAAATTTAGAACCGATTGGAAAATAGCACTAATCTGTCCACCACATAAAATAGGCGGGTTGAATAGCTTTGCTCAATATCTAGCAAACTTTACTTTAAGGATTGGGTTGGAAAAGTGCTAAAAGCCTCGGAGGCTTTCGAAATAAAACCAGAAGAGCGATAAGGAGACCCAATATTCATTGGACCCAAATCTATTCAACCTACCATTAGAATATGTCATTCACCAGCTCAAAATAGTATATAAGAGGATAATTTGCATCCTGGGTCGCACCATCGTGTATCTTTTAATGATGTCTTTCTCAGTTTTGTGAAAATTGGCGTAATTTATCATATTTTTATATTTTGTACGTGAATAATGGTAAAATGCGGTAAAAAATATAAATACTATAATTAATGTAAATAATGGGCCTATTTTTTAATTCAACCTGAGGAGTTTACTCTGCACCATGGAAATGAATGTAAGTTTACGAAGAGTATGCAAAATAATAAAACAAATTATTACTCTATGCACACTGATTCATTTGGCACTGCACAACCTGTGGTCGGTGTATAATACCCAGGGCAAGCCTACTTGCTCGGGTTGAATTAAAAAATAGACCCAATTTAATAAACATGAAAAATACAGTGCCATCTATCATAAATAAACAAAAATCACAATATTTTAAAAACAATAATAATAGCAGTACACGCCAACTTGATTAACCATAAAGTCATTAATTTAAAACTAATTAAAAAAAATTCAAGTAATCATAAATTAACATTTTTTAATTTAAAACGGTTGCTGTCCCGTTTATTTTTATTGAAGATGGTACTATATTTTTATATTTACAGCAAAATATATCATTTTTTACATGAAAATGTTAAAAAAAATACTAAATGTAATTTGTTTGCGCGGTAATGCCCTTCTGCCGTTGGAAACAACTGCAAAATTCAAAACATGGCTATTGCGGGAAGGCAAAAAACTGGAGAATTCCTAACAGGAGACACACTATACGAAAATGTAAATGAGTTTAAATACTTTTGTCAATGGTAAGAAAACGCAGTCTCTGCCGAAGTGCCGACATAACATCACAAATTTCAGCTGATTTTAAAGTCCCGTAATATATCGCACAAAACCAATTAAACATCTGTATAAAATCGATATAATTGGAATAATTAAATCGTCGTACCACAAAACAGACCTTGGAGTTGGTATATACCAATGAAGACAAGACTACGTGGGAACCCTGTTCAGTGAATGAGCTCCGTTGAATAGGACCTCCAAACAGGTGGTTCTCATGTCTGGCGTCCTCTTATTGCGAGTTGGTAGGTGAACGATGATACTGTTTAACACAGCGGAAATTTGCCAGTGCAAAATAAGACATTACACTACTTGCCACAAGTGGCAGCACTATCACATGGATATTTTATAACCATTGGAAACTTTTGATCCAGTTTGTATCCCTTTTTCACGGCGGAATAACACCGTAAAAGTGTTCCTTAAAATGAGAAATTGATTAGCCTTCAAAGTAAAGAAACTCGGTATAAGAACTTTTGAAATTTTACAATATTCCATCTTTCTCCGCCATTTCTTATCAAATTGCGATGAAATTTCGTTAGTAAGATTAAGATTTTATTCCGCTGTGGTGTTCTATTTTGAGAAAAAAGAGGTGGGCAATTAAAAAAAATCCGCCAGGTATAAAATAACAACAGATATACTCTTTATACTATAAAAATATTGATAAACAGACGTGAACTTACGTTTATTTATGGTGAGCCACTTTCTGTTGAAGTTCACTAAAAATTTAACCCCGAACTTTAGCACAACTTTACTTATTTCGTAATTGTAAAAGCAAAAATACACAAAATTTTGTCTTATGAATTCCCTAACCTATTTCTAGCCCAAAAACCCATCACCATCATACGTAATCATCTTATTCTCATATATGTAATAGAATATGTAATATCCGTATCCGTTGCCTTTATATGTATACATAAAGATATACATATTCAAAATATTTTTTAAAAATAATAACAATAAAAAAATTCCTCTTTTAACAAGATGATAAGAAAACAAAAATTTTGTTGCTCAAAATACCTCCAAAAAATCTGATTACAAATGTTAAAGTTCCCATATGAATTTGGTGTATATGTACTCGAATATATGTATGTATATTTTCAGAGCGATTCTGGATTTTGCTATTTTTACACATCCACCATTGAAACCAGGGTATACACAGAAGGCACATAAAATAGCTAAAAAGAAAATCAACTTGTATGAAATAGGCAAAAAGACGACGACGAAATCTATGTGTAACATCAAGTATAATACGAGTATGTAAGAATACGAGGAGCGACAAACAAAAACTACATCAAACTACATGTAAGAAGCTTGAAAGGATTTCCATTGTACGATTCCCTTATTGCTTTGTGTGAAGACATAAAGAAAATCGCAAAAAAGGAGTTTCTATAATATGCTAAAACAATAACATTCTGAAGAAAACTAGAACAAGCGGCTAATAATAAAAAAAGGTGAAAGGATTTTTGTATATAGAATTTTATAAGATTTGTGTCCTCATTGTTTTTTTTTGTCTTCGTGAAGACTTAAATAAAATATCGCATAGGTGGAAGACACATAACCTCTGAAACGTTATATTTCGCTAGATGTTTATATACGCGTAAGCCATGCAAATTAACTTTTTGCCCTCCCTTTTATTCCAGTGATCATAAAGAGATATTCAAACAATATCACAGTTGATTCATTGCATGTCACACTAAATTATGAAATTCTTTTTCCGACCTAGACCGTTTAAATTACTTAAAAAATTGCATGCAAGTCGGTGTTTATAGCGCACAGCACAATACTAAATATTTTATTACCAAAAATGATAAAAATCCAACATTTTTGATTTGAATTCTTTACAATTTTGGTTTTGTATACGGCGTTTGCGGTATACAAGAATGATTCAAATAAACAGACACCGTCACGAAATGCAAGACACAATAATATGTATATGAAAAATATCGTCATACCTCATATCAATAAATTCTGGAATTTCGGTTGGTTTTATACGTTGCTCGAAATTAATTTAAACTAGGTAGGTAGCATTGTGTTATATACTGGGTATAAGAGGCGCCGTATATATATATATTGAACTTTACGGCTGCATGCAAAATGCTTTTTAAATTATATTTTTGTAATCGTGCTCAAATTTCATGCCAATTGCAGATTATATCAGCAAAAGTAAATTTGAATACATGTACATACCATTTTCTTGGTAACATAGAGCATTATATTTAAAATCGATATTTTATATTCTTTGCAGCACCTGTTCAAATCTTTAAAATTTTCCAAAGTATAATACAATAAATTTATAGACATTTAATGTTGTTGAGGCATTTTCTATTTGGTTATGTTTGGTTAAGAGATTAGATAATATAATTTATTTTTATATTATAGAAAACAAGTGGTTTCGTCGGTTAATAAGTTATTATTAATTTAAAACTTTCAACATAAGTTTTAAAGTGGCACCCGCTATAACAGTCATTTGCGGTTTATAATAATTATCTCAAAATATTAATAGTTCATCTATAAGAACTCATTCTATAGAGTTCGAATAGTGCACCGGACTAACAACTGGTACAGTGATGAACCAATTCAATTCCTTGAAGAAAATAAACCTTGATTAAAACATCACAACTTGTTAACCTGAGCAACACACTATAGTTAAACTCCATTGGTAAGAAACCCCATCACAAACAAAGCAAGTACGGCTTAGTTCACCTATCCGAACGATTGATTGGTTAAATACTGTGTAACTTGGCAAGAAACTATTTTAAGTTTCCAAAAACACATTTTGCTTTTTTAATTTGCAAAACAAATAAAGCAGCTGAGGCTCACAAAAAGGTATCTAAAGTTTATGGTGCTGATTGAATAATGGAACGCACTTGTCAGAATTGGTTTCCGCTCTGGAGATTTTTTTCTCGAAAATGATCAACGGTTTGGTCGACCAAATGAAGTTGATGACGACCAAGTGGAATACAGAGATATTGCACAAAGGTTAAATGTATCTGACACCACACTAAAGTCGAACGAAACAAATTTAACTGTTTGACGGGACTATAAACGCAAAGCGAGCTGCTTCCAACGAACCAGATAATCAATTCAGAAGTATACTGACAGATCAAACTGGATGAAGCAAAAATAAAACGGCCATAATTGGGAGAAAAGGAATTGTGTTTCACCATGACAATGGTAAGTCTCACGCGTCTTTGGCAACGCAAAATTATTGGAGTTGGTTGGAAAGTGATGTCGCATCCCCATATCACTCTGACCTGACGCCATCCGATTGCGATTTACTTAGAGTTTGCAAAACTTTTTGAATGGTAAAATGTTCGCTAATGACAATGACCTAAAATGGCACTTGGTCCAGTTTTTTGCTGACAAGGACTAGAAGTGTATGAACGCGGTAAAAGACAAAAGGTCCTCGAACAAAATGGGAATACATTGTTGGTTAAAGTTTATTCTTATACGTATAAAAATAGCTTTATTTCACACTACAAAACGGAAATTACTTTCTTGCCAACCTGTTATAAGCGTCTGGAGCTCATACCTTTGCCCTTGCACGTCGAAGGCTTATAAACTTAAACAAATTAATTAAACCAGAGTCCTTCTTGTTTAATTTTAATACGAACTACTAATGCATAGTTAATTGTCCTCTTTGCAAAGTTTTGGGCATAGTTTTAAGATCCTCATCATGAAAACCTTAAAATGCAATGGATGTCACCCCATTAGCTTTCATACCGCACGGTTATTCTATGTTGAAAAACCGTTAATTCCATATTTTCCAAGCTTGCATTGTCTAACTATATTGATGCTAATCGAGAATATTTTGAAATAATTATTGACAGATTTATTAGGGCTGATGATGTTAAAACATGTACATTCATCACAATAACATGCAACATGCTTACAAGAAATTTATCTCCCTGTGACAACGGCCAATCCAAATCGATTTAAAGTAGGATAATATAGAACTTTAAAAATTGGAATAGAGCTTGTGCCAAAATAACAAAACATACACTACGAATAAGTACATACATAAATTTCGAATACTCAAAAAATGAACTTTCATAAAATGTAACGTGCCAGAATATTCACAGTAGACACGTTCCAAAACTAACTGTTAATCGTAACACAAAGTGGGCGCCAGTCTACCTGTACGTCGAAGGCTGTCTATGCTGAAATATGAGCAGGTCAACACGACGGAATTCACAGAACGGAAAATGCAGAATAAATAGTAGGAATTGAAAGTACAATGAAGCAGGATGACTCATCTGCGTCACCTTGAGCCTCGTTGTTTCAGCGTGCACTTTCACTCTCCTTTCGTCATATCAACTTGAACCGTATTGAAGTTTCTTTTTATCTTAACACCGGTTTCTCGATCTATTTGACTTTTTTCTATTAGATATTATCACTAAAGGAGCGCTTTACTAACGCTTCGACAAGCCAATCTAGATCACATGCAACAGTAAATGCAAAGTACGCTTAACGGTTCTTGTTTACTTTCTTTTAGTCCTTTTAGACCTGTTGTATATGAGTACAAACTTTTCAAAGAGATATAAGCGTGAATTCCACAGTGAAACAATTTTTTTCAGTAAAATTAACACGAGATAAAAATATAAATTATTTACTTGTCAGAGAGAAACAAAAAAAATATTCAGTAAAATTTACTGGCAATAAGCCAGGAAAATGTTGCCATAAAAAGTATGAAACTCAATACTTTCTATGTGGCAACATTTGTTTGTCTTTATCACTCTAACGTAATTTTAATATGTATACTCTCCTCTTTTCGGTTTCCCAGCATGTTTTACAGAAAACAATTGTTTCACTGTGGAATAAACGCAGTAGTATTCACGGAATTTAAATTTTCACACAGGCGCTTGCTAGATTTAAAATCAAAATTTGTGATCTAAAACAAAATTTGGATCATGTTTTCCATATAAAATTTGAACTGATCCGGATCAATGAGCATCAAGAAACAAGGCAATTATAGGATGTTTATCAGATTCAAAAAATGGCCATTGCGAGTAACGACGCATTTTTTAGATTTTACAATCAGCGTAAGTTAGTTTAAGTATAAACTACGTATGAAAATAACAAAATATACCAGCCAAAGACATACTAGATTTGTTGGAATTACGGTTACATGTGTCACTCACAGGGCTTCCCATCTCATTCAAATTCACAAATCGAAATTCGTCCAATCTCGAATATTCGGCATGATTTTATTTATCATTTTCCTGAATTTAGTGGAATAAAGCGCTAACTAGATACAAATTGGAAAGCTGTGCGTTTTGCACGCGCGTTTACTGTGGAAAATGTTCCATACCTCTTTGTTTACTAAAAGAAAGGAATTGTTTTTCAAAATTCCATAAAAAATAAAAATAATGAAATATTTAATTTTTTATTTATTTGATGTTAATTTATTTATATTATATTTTAATTTGTTATATTATTAGTCACTTTTGCTAGAAGCAATTTACGAGTATGTATTCATAATTATTTTTGCATTTTAAATACACATTTTTAAGTTTGAATTTGAAATAAAAGTGTATAAACTTTTTCCTTAATAGAAAAATTAGTTACTTTTGCTCGATTTGTACATGTGCGCGTAAAACTTATTTTTTAAATTTTTATTCTTATTCTTACTTAAAATGGTACCCAAGCAACCCAAAACATGTCATAAGAAAAATCTATTTGGCTCAGTTTTAAATCAGAACTGAAAAGGTTAGATGGTGAAATAATCCAAAGTAATGATGAAAAATTTTAGCATTTCCCAAAATTAAGCGAAAATAACAATTTTCGAATAAACTATTTTTTCAATAAAATATTGGCCCCTGTGGACTGCTTGATCGGGATGAAACTTCATACCTAAGCTTTTTCCACAAATTGTGAGATCCCAGAAATGGCAGTTTCTGTAGAAGATTTTCCGATTTTTGTTAAATATTTTGGAAAATAAATAGCATTTACGATAAAATGATTAAAATAAAAGGTTGTAAATTATGTGTGTATTTGAGATCTATGTACATTTATCGTAGAAGACAGTCTGGTGTTGGCCACAGCAATTACACCTTTTAGTTAATTTTTTTGTTTTTTTTGTACATTGGTTAAAAGTTGGTATAAACTGGTGAATATTTTTACAGATTCTACTTTTGACGGATCGGGTTACTACTTCTTTCCACCGATCAAAATACATGCTTCGTTTTTTTTGGGCAAAATAAATCTTCCCAGGCTGTATCATATGTTTGTAATTTCCACAGGTGATCGTCTAGCTCATCTGAGAGTATTAGCAGGACGTCAAAATACAAAAACACTCTGTCTTAAAGCTGGGTTGAAATTACTCAATCCATCATTTGCTGATGGTTTGAGGTGATGCGATATTGATAGCGAGGAAGAATTTGCCAAAAGGCTTAGTTTAGGTTTAATGTTGTATAATGAAAGAAGCCAGCTTTTAACGTTACCATCAATCAATAGAAACCAGGGTGCCCATTTGTTTCTTTGTTTTTAACAGAACTAGTCAGCTTTTACAAGGGCTATAACTGAGCTCTATGAACTCTAACTATAGGAATTGGGAAGAGAAATCCACATAAGGTCAGGCTGGAAACATGATTTTAATAAAAATAAAAACATAAATAAAGTGTTGTCGATACTTTCACTGATTTTCCATATAGGAAAGCTAAATTACTAATGCCATTGTAAATTTTAACAATGATGGTATAATCAAAATTGTTTTATAAATTTATGAAACCATTTAAGTAAGAAAGGTATGTTGTTTTAACCACAAATTGAAACATAAAATAAACTCCGTAATAATTTCCACACTTATCAGCATCTCAATCTTTCCATGTAAATATAGTGTATCTGAATCAAATGTAAATCACAACATCATCATTCGTACAAACAATACAAACGCTGGCATACATTCACATACACACACACCACAATCAAAAACTAATGTGTTCCACAATTTTCTATCTTTTAATCCTTTAATTGAGTTAAAATAAATACAATTAAATTTAATTCTTCTTAAATTTTCGTTTTCTCATCTCTCAATTTTCTGTCGTTTTGTGTGAAAATTTCGTCTCAAAATTTATTTTTGTTTTATTTATCTACATGCTATATACAAACAACAACCACTAAAAACCAAAACAAGAAAGCAAAAAAAAAATCTATTCAGTGACAAAAAAAAAATTGAAAGTAAAAGAATGTTTTCCGTCTCCTCTAGAAACGTTATTTATCTTAAATCTAACTAACTAAATGAAGAATAGAAGAAGACGATGGAAAAATTTAATTTAATTTTCCTCATCGTCGTTTACTTGTATTTCTTGTTGGATGCTGCGTTCTATATACATATTTAAAAATAATACAATTGTTTATCAACACAAAATTTCTAAAATTTTATTTATTTATACTTTATTGTTGTTGTTGTATAATAAGGAAATTTTTAGACTTTATTTTACCATCAGAAATCGGATTACACGAAATTTTTCCATTTTTGATGTTATATAGAAAATAATTTTGTGAGTGTATACATTATGGCCAACACTCGACTCACGAATTTACAAAAATCTCGATTATATTACGTGATTACAGCAACGAAAACGCATTTTAAAATTCAATTTTTTTTAAATTTTGAAAGGCCACTATATAGAAAATAGTCTGCTTAGAGACACAGAGAACTTTCTGAAAACCACTTGTTCAGCGCTTGGGTATATTGCGAGTTGCAAATAAATACTTCCTTTTATACTTTGTGGAAGAAAGCAAAATGAAAAATGTTAATAAATTCAATACAATAAAGAAAACCGCGATTGTATTTTTCACAAATGGTGAATTGCGCTGCGCGAATGCTTGTTAAGTTGGTGTTATAACTTTTTTTGTATTTTTTGGTTGTTTGTTGATTTTATTTACATTATAATTCTTTTATTCTATAATTTAAACATTTTTAATATTTCATTACGGTTTTCAGGAATTAGTTTATGGTACACGAGTATCATGTTATTCTAACTTTTGGTGATTGTTTATTTAAATAATGACTGTTTGTTCTAAGCCGCTAACTTTTAAAGTGTAAATTTTGAAATCTTACCAAAACCAATACAGTAGGGATATATATATAAGATGAAAGGGGTAATAACATTTGGGTTCATATTAGTTTCGAGTTGCCGACTGTGATGAGTTATGTAATAACATTTTTCAACCATGATGAATTTAAACATGTAATCGATTAACATATATTGCTGTGAATTTAGGGGGTTTGGTGGATTCATGCTTTTATAAATGTAAGTGACTTCAAGTGTGATTTTATTTCCATAAAGGATGAATTTTTTCACTGGCCAAATTATACCGAAGCCTCTTTTTCATTGTTAACATATTTTATTTCATTTTTACTCAATTTTCTAAATTTAAAGGCAATACAATGTTCGATCGTTTCTTAATCCGGCTACGTTGATATCACCCATCTAATTTTAATTTTAATTTTTGAATTTATTTGAATATCATCCGCCCAAAATTATAATACATATTTCGTTTTGTCAGAAGCAAAAGTATGTAAAGCTATCCCACGATTATATCCCCGAAATTAAAAAAAAAATAATCAGGCAACACTAACATAATTTTATTCCACTAACTCTTAACCGAAGTTAGGACTGCTCCGTTTTACAATATTTTATTTTAAATACACTCCATATGTGAAGTTAGCCATGAACTTTATTAAAAAAATTGTAAATTCGTTTGATTAACTGAAACACAAAATAATTTTTATTAACATAAGATATGACACAATACTATCTCACATTTAGAAAAATATGAAAAAAATGTACCGCCGGAACCTAGCGAAATAAGGCTTTTGGCAAAATATTTACATGTAATTCATATTTAAAAGTGATCTTACATTTTAATTTGTTCTAAAAAAGTATAAGTAAATTAAAATATTATTTTTGACCAAAAGAATTACCTTGTAAATATTTTGTTCGGGACTAATTTCATTAATTTGCAACGGCACGATTTTTTCGTATTTTACTAAATATGTGGTATGGGTCAGGCCACTTTAAAATAATGCAAATTAACACTTTTTACGTGGCAAATCAAAATGTGATTTTTGGTTAAAAATTATATTACGTTTACATATTTTGTCCAGGGCTTAATTTCGATAAGTTGCAAAGGTATGTTTTTACTTTGTTTTACGTAGTAAAATAAAGTATAGTTATCATGAATATATTTTGAGGTTTTTGCAGATTTATCATTCGCTATATCGCCAAAGTCAAAAGGAGTTTTTAAAAAATGTATGTGTGTATAAGTATGTACGTGTGGGACTGAATGTCTTGATATTCTATAGGCCAGGCGGATTGTCTGATCGCGCTGAACCTTAATACTTGATATTTTTTCATAAATTGAGAGACCCCAGTGATTTTTGACGGAAATCGGTCACCATAAGTGACAGCTTCTATAGGAGCTTTCTCGTTTTTTGCAAATATTTTGAATTTATGTCAAGAACAAAAAGAATCGATCTAGAACTAAAAAATATTAAATTAATTTTGTAAAAATATCAACCGAAACTAGTTTTCCAAAAATTAAACGAAAATGACGTTTTTGAACAAAAAACTTTATTTAGCCCCAAATTCCTGTGATGTTTTGCCGAAATCGATCCCCTGTGTGTGACAGCTTCCATAGAAGCTTTTTCGGCTTTTGGAAATATTTTGAAAGTATATCATTTATGTCAAAAACGATTATGAACTAAAAGATTATAAAGTAATTTTGCACCAATGCCGGTTCAGATCAGTTTTTCCGAAATTTAAGCGTTAACGATTTTTGCCAAAAATCCGTTTTTCAGCAAATGTTCGGTTTCTGTATGAATACGAGTAGGATTGGTTGAATGGGATGAAACTACATACTTAAGATTTTTTCATAAATATTGAGATCCCAGTGATTTTGGCCGACATCGGTCCACCGAAAGTGGCAGCTTTTTCGTTTTTTGCAAATGTTTTAAAAATTATATAGTATTTACGAAAAAACAATTAAAACAAAAAGATTGTAAATTAAATAGTTCAGATCATTTTTTAAATTTTACCGGAAATGACGAGTTTTGATAAAAAAAAATTCGTCTTCGTTCCTTTTTACCAAAAGCCCGGACAGTTTAATTTTTCACTTTAAAAATCAACTGTAACAAATAACAATTTTATTATTGAAAATTATTGTTATTATTATAAATTTTTATTTATTATTTATATTTTTATATTATTATGTTTTTTATTAATTTAACACATTTGATTTAATTAATTAATTAATTACTACCATTATTATTATTTTGAATTATGTATTTAATTAGTTAATTTAATTTATTTTATTTAATTAAATTTTGTGTTAGTAGTTTATAATTTTACGACATTACTAATGGCGGTGTGGATTGTGTGCGGCATGAGCTAAGCGAGCACTGGACGAACTGATTGAATAGTAAATTTACTTTTTAAATTAATAAATTTATCACCGTTTTTTTTTGGTTTGAATTCGTTGGATTCATACTTCTTCGTTCATTCATTCAAACAATTTTTCGACCAATCATATTGGTCCAAAATGACGTTTTTTTTCTCCTGCACTTTTTCACAAGAGATGGTTGATCGAAAAAATTGTTTGAATGAATGAACGAAGAAGAATGAATTTGGCTTAAGCTTCACAATGAAACATATGTTTTCAGTAAAAAACAAAGCGAGATAAAATACTAAAATGAACCAACAAAAAACTTCAGTAAAATTTTACTGCCAACAGTGCCTATGTATACATATGTGTTTGCAGCCGTCCTGCAGTATATGGACTTTGTATGTATGAGGCCCAAAATACATTAGAAAAAGCTTTCAGACAAATGGTATGAACATTTTTATTTGAATTTTTTTTTACTTTATTTATTTATATCTCGTAAATACGGCAGAAAAATAAATTTACATTCTTCCAAGCACGAGCTTTGTTTATTTATCATTAATTTTGGTAAATCGTTTTTTATTTTTACGGTAGCTTTCATTTAGAATTTTACCATTTTCCGCTATGATGTCTTTAATTTGATTATCGTCATATAAAATATTTAGAGCATAGTATGTGTGTATGCATGAAGGGATGACATAGAGAAGAAAAACGAAATAAATAACTAATATTAATGTAAAAATATGTATATATGATATAAAACGGGCCACTGGGTAGGGCACACTTCTCACAAGAGCTATCGGATATAATTATGTTAGTGTTGCCTGATTAATTTACATACATCGGAACTAACACATTCTAAACCGTTAAAATAAATTATAACCGGAACTCGTTGTAGTTGATTTAGCACATAGGTTAGGCCAAACTTCAAGTTCATCTAATTTTTTGAGTTTACTGTGCAAGACGTTAGTAAGAAAAAATGTGTAGTGTGTAATTCTATTCCGAGAAGGGTACAAAACATATTCAAAAGTTAAATCATATCAAGTAAAAAATATTTCTTTATTTTATGTTCTGAGTAAAGCTACAGTCGACTTTTAAAATCCAGGTAGGGTGAGGAGATGGAAAATTCATAAAATGGAAATGTAACATGAAAGTGGTATTCTATATAAAAATATGTATTAAAACTACAAGTATAAGAAAATAAAACTGTTACTATAATAGTCTGTATGTACATAATTCATATTATTATCTACTACATGTACTTACTAGAAGAACATTTCGTTTTTATATGAACGGTGGAAATTAAATTCCTTTTATATTAAGATGAGATTTTAATAACGCAAACTAAAGTAATAGAGAAGGTTGTGAAAACATTAGAAAATTGTTTAATTAGAGCAAAACTACTTGTAGCGATATGTATGTATGTATGTCTATTCTCGTACATACATACATAGAAGCTTTATAATGATAACGTTGATTATAGCGATTATGAAAACTCTATGTACATAAACTAGAATGATACTAATTTACTATTTACCTTAGTTATTCGTGGAATTTTTGGTATATACGAGAATATATAAGGTGGCACAAAATTAGTATTTTATAAGAACGCGGCAGCATAATTATGCTTATGAAAATATGTGTTTTATATTTTTAAATCACGCTCCGTCTAAATTGTTTTTAATTCGAAAATTTAATTTCCTGTGGAAAAATGTGTGAAATAGTTTGTGAAAAGGGTTCGAAACGCGTGTTCTGTATGATTTTATAATCTTAAGAAAACAAGATATTTTCTGTTGTTAGCATAATATGAATATGTATTAAAAAGTCAGAATCTTGTGAACATGACTATTTGGTGGAAACTGTATTATATTTCTGTACAATTATAGTATGTATAATGAGATAGGTTGGGGTTAAATGTATCCTTGACGGTTGCGTTGGGGTTATGCACTATGTATACAGGTATAATGTCGAGCTTAATTTTTAAAAACTTAAAACTTATTGCGTTGCAATTATAATATTTTGCCCAAGTTATACACGTTATTTTTTATAAGATATGGTTACGATTAACTCAGCAAAAAATCCGAAGTTCATTTCTAAAAACTCTAATTTTATTGCAATTTTAAAATCCTTAAGCAATTCCATTCCATCTACGCCAGGGCTCTATTCCACAATAAAACTGATCAACTTTCACTTAGCACTTTTCAAATATTTTATAATTTTGCGTTCCATTCTGTACCACATCACTAGAAATATGTCAACTGCTAAATTCAAAGTGCTAAGTAAAAAGCGCAGTTAATTAATAATTCACAAATTTTGTATTATCAATATGCAAAGTGAATACCGAATTTCGCTGTTTTTTAAAAATCTACTGTACGCTAAGTTAATAGATATGAATTATAAATAATTATTTTCTTTTTACTTATTTACATATTTGTAAATATCTTGAACAATGCTTCAAAAATGTACCAACTCTTGTCTTAAATTCAATTCGATTAGCCGCCATTTTCGTTGATTTCCTGTGTTGGTCAAGAATTACTTCTTAGAAAAGTTTTTCTTACACATATTTCCCTTCAAATTTCAAGCAAGTTCTGATTTGCTTTGTTTTAATTTTCCGAATGAGTTGTATAGCCAAGCCTAAACTTGTATTCCTGATGATGCCAGATCGAAAGACGCTATACACCCTCTTTACACATAACATAAGGAGGATACGACAGGTTTATTATAGTAATAAAGAGATCGACCAGGTTAGAGATACCTAACTGACCGATTAGTTAGTAAAGTTGTTTGTGAAATATATACGGGGTGTTTGGCTCATGGACCGACAAAATTGTTTGTCAGTTTTCTGGGGGTCATTCGGAAACTTACATCTCAATGAACTGATGTCCTATAAGTGCCACTGTAACTGAGATATGATTTTTTAATTTTTTTTTTTAAATCATCCAAAATCTCGCCGTAACGTAATGGTTATAACTTATTATTGTTTGTAGTCCTAAAGAAACGAAATAACTTTATTGTATTCTTGCAATGTGATTTTATTCTACATAAATTATTATTTAATAAAATTGGATTTAGAAAAATGGCTTATGGACTCCCAAATCCTAAGAAATATGTAAAAGTATGAAAAATGTCACCTCCTACAAAATTCATAAAAACAAGCTAAAGGTTATTTTGAATCTAGCTTTGCTTTCTACAGTTTTTCTAGTTTATGTCCTTTATGGTATACTATATATGTCATAGAAATCAAATGGTATACTATATACAATGGTATACTATATATGTCATAGTTAAGAAAATACTTGAATTGTAAATTTACACAATCTGCACCATTAAGTCAGGGAAGGCCAAAATCCACATCAAAAAGGCATGATTCTTTCAAAAGAAAATACAGCGTTAAATAGTCAGTCCAAGTGTTATTGGTCGAAACCTTACCAGCCCATATTTTTGCCAGAACGCCTTTGCGGAGGTATTTATCTCAAATATATTCAAAATATGCTACCTGAGCTGATTTTACCAGTTGTAGAAGAAGATGTGCCGACTGTTTTTCAAAAAACCGGTTGACCACCACATAACCAACGAACGGTAAGAGAATATTTGAATGATTCATTCCCGAACTCATGGATTGGTAGGGGTAGCCGGAGTGTAGGAGGTCATTTTGAACACAATCTAATAAATGAAGTGGATTAAAAATTTATCAATAACTTGAAATGTATTTTCTTAGCCCTGACACCGGCAAAACATTATCTCTTATTTTGTCCACGAAATGGAAATTTCTATGACATAAACTATACCATTGGAAAGGGCATAAACTAGAAAACATAAACTTGAGAAAAACAAAGCTAATTTCAAAATAACCTTTAATTTTTTTTTGTATAAATTTTTTAGGATGACGTTTGAGCTTCCAAGTCATTTTTCTTAAACCAACTGTATTAAATAATAATTCGTTTGGAATAAAATCACATTGCAGAATACGATAAAAGTTATTTCGTGTCTTTACGACTACAAACAAGAAAACTTTGACCAGTTAAAAGCGAGATTTTGGGTGATTTAAAAAAAACAACTTAAAAATAGCATTACTCTGTTATCGTGACACTTAGAATGACATCCTTAAACTGCCAAAGAATTTTGTCGGTAATTTTTTTAAGTACTAAAATACTTATTTTGTTATGCTGGTGATGAGCTGTGGCGCGGGTGCATCTTCCAACACGTCTAAAAGAAGAGAAGAATTGAGAGACTTTTGTTTTTTATTCTTTTGTAGTAAAAAAAATTTGTTGTTTTGGTATTCGTGGTAAAATTTATTTGCATATAATTTCCCACTGGTTTTTCTGTCGGTAGTATCATCTTTAATAGAGAAGATATACATGCAAGACTTGAATTTTTATTTTGTACCAATTTCGAGTATATTGAAATAATTATCACTAAAATGAACTACCCGTTCCGTGTATAGACTTTTACGGTTAATCTCCCATATTTCAATTGATTCCAAAGCTCTAATTACGTCATGAAGTTTCAGCCCCTAGCACTTTCTGTGGAAGTGGATTAACTAGGAGTTAGATAGTGGATTACCTAGGAGTTATTATAGGGCTCCTTATATATTTATCCTGTATGAATTCTATTGTTGTGCAATATTAAAATTGTATCATTTGTGAAACGTGGGGTTTCAAAAATCATCCTTTAAAGTAACCGGAGACTCACAAGTAGGTTAAGTAACTATATAGTCGGGGGAAATACATAAAATTATTAAAATCCAAAAACACCATGGAAATAAACACCCATAAAAGAAGCTTAATCCGGATTTTGAATAAACTGAACCATGATAACCCTGTTTTCAAAATCATTAGCGAAGGACCATATACCAGGAACAAAAACTTAAAAAGCAGAAACTCATTCCAAAAATCATTACGAGCTAAAGGAATACCGAGAAAGTGTTATAAATACTTGTACTTGATAAAACAAATTTGAAAATATATATTCAAAGGAAATTGACTGAAAATGATAAGCTCGATAACAAGAAAATCCAACTCATTTAAAAGCACAAAGCTAATCATTTATCAGTATACAAACAAACCACTATAATTTTCAAGAAGAAAATTGTTACACACAAGTATAAATTTTTCAATATAAATTTTTTCTCGTTAAATTTTAATTATAAAAAATATCGTTTTTTATTTTTTTAATTACGTTTTGTGTAAGAATATTTAATTATATTCGTTAGCCGGATGAAAGGGAAACGTTCTACCATACGTGTAGGACGACACAACGAAAAATATGTTTAATACATTTTTTTAATACGGGGAAAATTTCTGTAATAAATATAAATACATTAAACAGTTTATTTATATTTATTTTCAATAAAGTAGAATATTTTACGTACTGACTCGTATTATGGTATATATAAGGTATGATGTAGCCCACCATAATAAACACCATGTTTACGTTTTATAATGTCATTTATCTAACTTTTTGGAATGAGCTTTTATCCACACACACACACAACGATTTTGATTTTACTTTGCGTTTAACAAAAAATTGGAAAAATTTAAATTCAACTCAGTTGCTATCTGTAATGAGTTTTTACTTTTACGCTGTTATCTTTGATAATCAGTTTTTTTATTTCCAAATCATCATAAACGATAAACAACAACAACAACAATTTGATTTTGGTTCTATTAAGCCTTTCAATGATTCTTTATGTTATCGATCGAATTTTTGAATCAAATAATTGGAATGTTATTCGTATATCTTCTATCTGAAAATATCTTGTATTTACCCTAAAACTAGAGCAAGGTCATACATACATAATACAATATTTATACACATCAAGTTCATGTGCTTGTTTACTATCTGGGATGTAGATATGCTTGATTTATGTTCTCTTGTTAGTGGCCTACGCCAAATATATACCAACCAACAAAATGAGTTTAGTGGCATAAAAAGTTGGGATTAACAAAAAATTAAAACTTTTTGTTGGTTTGGTTTTGGATATTTTTTGTGGTATAATCGCGTAATAAGCAAATAAATAAGGAAAAATGTACTGAATTATAATCTTTAATCTTTATAAAGTGAAATGAATCGGTTATATTAGTATGATAGTGATGTGATCAGAAATATGTGAAATTTGTTTCATTTTTCATGTGATAAAAGCACAATTCACGTAGCGTATTCGTACTGTTAAAACATAACGTTTATGACATTCTTAAAGACTCAAAATTTCCGGAAACGTAACGTTTATGATAAACCCGGCTGAGAGGGTACATACACATATCAAACTGAAGAAGGTTGTACTGAAAATTATTTGGAAGGACTGGGTCATGAAGCTGATAAAAATTATTCTCTTTGGAAAGCTACTAAAAGATACAATAGGCCAATAATCCAAATGCCACCTATATAAGGAACATAAATGGAGAAGGGTTTGCCAGTCTAAAGATGTCCATCAAACATCAGAAGTGTCACCCCACTAGAAATTGCACAATAAATAGATATGAATTTGAATCCCAAAGAGTCACCTAGAATTGATGAAATTTCACCAAGGCTGTCTAAGGAGTTATCAAAGAGAGCAGTTATTATATTAACATATATATAATGCTTTCTTTCGACTTACATAATTATGTACATGAGTGTTTTAAGGTTGCACAAATAATCATGATAAAAAACCAGCCGAGCAAATTGCATCATACAGGCCGATCTCTTCGTTACCTACTATTTCAATGTTGTTTGAGTAGTTGTGATTGAAACGAGTAAAACCAATGATCATTATACCTGACTTCCAGATTGGATTCACGAATAAACATTCGACAATTGATCAAGTTCATCGCGTGACTGCGAAGATAGAACAAGCACTTGAAGGGAAGAAATATTGCCCTGCCGTATTTCTAGATGTATCACAGGCTTTCGATAGAGTGTGGCATGAGGGTCTTATCTACGAGATAAGTAAATAGTGCCAGAAAATTACTGCCAATTGCTCGAGTCATATATCTCCCAAAACGAATATTTAGAGTGTCACATGAAGAAACATACTCCAAATACCCAGCCATAGCAGGGGTGTCCCAGGGTAGCGTATTAGGACCCATCCTATATCTACTTTACAGTTCCGATATACCGACAACGTAAATAACCTTAGAAAGCGAATAAGGAAACGATATTCTTGTATCTAACTAACGTAATCTTAAATTTTAATACATATTGTTGGTACCTATAAGAAAAGGTGTTATAATTATTGGTAATCTGGCAAAAACCCCGTCAAACGTCTCATTTTTAAATGGTAAAATAGGTCAAATCATAATGTAAATTTTTGAATACCAAATTATTTAACTTATTATTAAACATAAATACGTACCTCATCATGGGTGGCGACTGAGTAAGACGTATAATGTTGTGCTGAAGTTGAATGAATTAAATAATAATTGTGCCAAAATTTAATTTAAATTGCAATAAATATTCTTGTTTGATGTGTCACTAGTGCTATAATTTTAGCGAAATATTATAAAATCATTATTAAAAATAAGTTTGATTTGCATTTTAGTAATGGCGATCGCAAATTGTGATAAATTGAATGAGTTGATAAATTCGCCTCATTCGCCGCCTTGGTGGCAAATTGTTCAGCATGCGTGCTCCAGCGACCGGAGGTCCCGGGTTCGATTCCCCTATCGATTTCCCTTGTGGTGACAAGGAAAAAATTTCACGGCTGAGAGAGAGAGAGATAAATTAATTTAATGCAAAGTTTGAACTCGTTGAAAATAATATTTACATATCTAAAAATGATATACTAAAACAGTTAAATGATATAAAATCAGAAATCTCTAGTGAAAATAAAATTGTGTTTATGATAACATTGTATTCATGGCTAATAAAATTGATCTCCTGGATAATCGAGTTGATTTCTTTTAGAGAGAAAGTGTCTCGTGTGACTCGGAAGTGATATCGTGATAAGTGGAATTCCTCGGATTGCATCAAAATCCATCAATTTTTAAAGAGATTTGTGAGGTTCTTTAATTTAATTCAATCAACTTCAACAACTTGAATGGATGCCGAACGAGTTACCTCCAATTTTAAATTGCAGCAACAACAAAATAAAGGTTCGCATTTAAAAAGCAAACGTTATTTGTTCGAATGAATAATAGATAGTCAAAAAACAAATTTTTCAAGAAATGATGGGTTGACAAAACGTAATTTAATTATATTTTATCGTGCTAAACAATTACAATTCAACGTATATGTCATCGTGCAACAGAATGACAATCCCGTTCTAATCAACAATTTAACTAAATTACAACTTGTATCTGATGGCAATGTTAATGCTGATGACAATAACCATAAAACTTACAAAAATGATGCAGCGATTAGTAAGGTCATTGTACCACCTGCTAATTCGGTGAACGGAATAGCAACAAGTAACACGTCACCTGTTTTAAGCACCAAAATAAATAAAGGCAATAAGTCTAAACGTGGTAAAGCAGTTGCTTCTAGTGTGGGCAATTCACCACCGGCTGCCGATGAAATAGGCCCTATACAACCTTCAGGTGCAAGATTGTTACGTATTACCAACTCTACAAATTAATTCAACTAACAGTTCCAAGTATTTTTTTGGTTATGAAAAAAAAACAGCTGAACTCAATTTACGTTATTGTTTACAAAATGTGCTTGCTCTTACATTTTTAAAGTTTTTATCATTGATTTTTCCTTGCTCCTTTCTTCTTCTTATTATTATTATTATTATTATTATTATTATTATTATTATTATTATTTTTATTATTTGAATCACCATTATTATTCATTTTAACTGTATTTACGATGTCTAATACCTGATTTTTTTTTTTTGATTTTTTAGATTCTACGATTTTTCCTCGACTTGCATATGACCGGCTAGTGGCTGTGTCAGCGATGATGAATTCTAATATAGCCATACCCCTAACATAACAATGCCCAACTTGGTTCTTGCGCTATTAATAAAAGGCCAGGCCCTAAACTTTGTCATTTGAATGCTCAGAGCATCGTGTTCAAATGGATCAAGTTAAACTATTATTTGATGACGTTAATTTGGATATTATATGTGTGTCCGAAACTTGCTTAAGAGACCATAACTATACGATTCTTCTGTATATCTGGATGGATTCAATTTTTATCGTAATGACAGTGAGACCATTGGCGGGGGTTTGTGTATGTATATCAGATGTGGTCTAAAATCAAAGGTTATATATAAGAGTAGTACATTTAAACCAAATTTAGAAATCCTGCTTGTCAAGGTTATAAGAACCAATTCATCTAAAATACTAATTGCCCTCATATATAAATCACCTCACAGAAAATTTCTTACTGAGCTTAATGATATTTTGGAAGAATATTCAGCTAAGTATAGCGATATCATTATTTGTGGCGATTTCAATTATAACATGTTGGATGATTCTAAGAAAAATACTACGAACTTATTAAGCCTACTGAGATCACATTCTTTATAGTTGTTCAATAATGAGCCTACATATTTTTATGACAACTCGGTATCTTTGCTGCACCTTGTAATTTCAAATAATCAGAAAATCCAGTTTTTAATCAAATTGGTGTAGGGTTTCTTGATCATGATGTATTGTTTTGGACTTACAATACTTTTTAGGCAATACTGGTGAACCTATAAGGTATGGGGATTATAAGAAAATAGATGTTGTTAGCTTATTAAATTAATGCGTGGCTTTGCGCCTGCATAACACATATGGCTTGAGCGAAGCTCAACTAGAATTGTTTGACGAGTTTGTTCTTTAATTGCTTCAAAACTACGTGCTACTTCGTTCTTTCTTAGTTAAACTAGCTAAGCCTCCGTGGCTTACGGAGGGTATTCAAAACTTGATCGTTTTAAGAGATTTTGCATTAAACAAGTGGAAGAAACATAGAACGACGACTAGTAGGAAGATATACTAAGATGCGCAATAAAGTTACCACAAAAATGTTTAACTCTGAGCTGCCACAAAAAACATTTTGGAATACAATTAATAAGTTAGGTTGCGGTAACAAAAAACAGAATCAAGATTGCCTGTTTTCTGCTAGGGAATTGTCCAGGGAGTTTTCTAGTCATTTATCTCATTCTCAGCATCATAACGTTTGGGAATCCGGGTGATAAGAACGCGGCCAAGAAAGCTGTTAGTTTAGTGAACGGTGCAAGTATTGGTCTTGATCTTATACCCATTAAATTTATTAAAATTATTTTTCCAGCTGTCGGTTGCTTTCTTTTGTTTATCATCAATAATATCATTACTAAGTTTTGTTTTCCCGAAGCGTGGAAGAGTGCTAAACTGATTCCACTTCCGAAATGCAAAAATCCTGCCACTGTCTCTCGAAAAGACATAGGACGTGTTCGGCTTTATTAAATATTGTGGATGATAATCGGCTCGATTACTCGATTTTTCGAATGCTTTCGATTCTATTGATCATAGTATTTTAACCAAGAAATTACATAGTAACTACCAATCTTCACTCTCCGCATGTAAACTTATTGAAAGTTATTAATCAAGCAGGAAGTTTACCGTCTTTAGTTAAGACCCAATCCATTGTTATTTATAAGCATAGCCTAGACACATCCTCCTTCCCGTCGATTATAGTATATAACGGAAATATTATGAAAATTCAAAGTTTATGGAATGTTACTCATTTTGTACCTGATTTATCTATTCAAAATTATTTGAGGTTAAGATTGTATTTCACTGAGTACCACAGAGACAGAGAAAAACTGTAGTAATAGATTACCGAAAAGTCTGATGGACAAAAACGTTATGGTTTGAAACACTTATTAAATTCTTTACGCTAAAAACACTTGTTATACGTTATCATTTGGTAAGAAACATATTGTTTTATAGTAATATAATAATCTTAGCAACTAAAATGAGATTTATAACTTAATTAAAGAAGATATTTGGTTATTTATTTGCTTTAATTAGCGAGACGTTCGCTTATAGTCGAAAAAAAAATCCTAATTTGAATAAAAAAACTTTACATTTCAAAAACAGCAAAAATCTATGCTGTTCATCATTCTTACAAATAATTAGCACCAAAATCTTTTATATATTATTTATTAGTTTATACTAACTGACCTGTGACTGAATAATCAGTCACGTGAATACATTTTATTGAATTTTTGGTAAAGAAATGATTAAGAAGATTTTTTAAG
Source organism: Nephrotoma flavescens (assembly GCA_932526605.1). Taxonomy (NCBI): domain Eukaryota; kingdom Metazoa; phylum Arthropoda; class Insecta; order Diptera; family Tipulidae; genus Nephrotoma; species Nephrotoma flavescens. Next base: position 324,263,315 of record OW052221.1, on the reverse strand, counting down.
ATGTAGAATTTGATGCACTGTTAATTTTTAAATCTTAAACGGCAAGCACGCGCTCAAATGCACACAGTATGACTTACGTGCCAAGTCAAATATTCATATCTCAAACGGGAAACGCGCCAACAGTGTTGCAACTTTGCAACTTTGCATTTGAATCGCAAACAACTAATTTGAACAAAAAAATTTGCTTTTCAGTCGTCCCAAAAAATTCTCTGAAACCACCACACCTGTAGGATTTTTCTAACCTACGCACAGCGCAATATTTATGTCGACCTACCCTGAAAAATCTAACGGATCGAATCATGTTTAGGGGTCATTTTAGGGTTGAGTATAAAAAATTATATGATAAAAATGTTATATTTTAGCAAAATAAACCTGTAAGTCTAAAACTCTAAACAACAATATTTTAAAATTTAATATTTTTATTTATTATACTTTGCTGAATTGAAATCAAAACTTTTCTAAATTTTTATTTTGTGTAAGATTTAAAACTTTTAATCTACTTTAAAATAGTACTTTTTTTAAAAAAAAAAGTTGTAATTTGTGAAATTATTCAGTTTTACGATTCTAATGAATTCAAAGGAAAAAAAATCTTTCATAATTTCCCAAAAAATAGAAAGCAAAAACTTAGATTTCTATGAAACTATTTCCTAAGCCATTTTAAAATCTTATACTCTTTATACTCGAAATATCATCATTAATATGTATTAGCTTTCTTAAATACGATGAAGTATTTCTATGAAAATTAGTAGAAATTTTATGATTTTTCGAAGATTAAACGTAAGCTGAATATATAATTCGTAAACAAGGTGTATAATTAACATTACGTTCCAACTTACTTTATAAAGTGTTTATGTGTTTGTGTTCGATAAAATTTTTAATTTCTGCTTAGGTAATTGCAATAAAGTTAGTTTAAGTTGAAATATTGTTCGTCTTAAATTCCGTTTTTGTATGGTAATTTATTCAACATTTATTGAGAAATGGCCGTTGTTTAAGAAAACCTCATGTCACTTTTTTTGTTTTGTAAAACCACAATTGTTGAGCTGTCACCAGTTAAAAATAAAGAATTTCATTCGTTGGCAGTACAAAATGCAAAAATTAATTTCATCATTTGTTATGATGTTTGCTTGTTTAGAAATAAAATTTCCAACTCATTAAAGTTTGCCTCAATTCGATGAATATGATTCCCTCACTCGATAAGTCCCAAAGCTGACCCATAGGTGGTGTAACACTACATTTTTCCCATCAAAACCGTGTTTCATCAACAAACAAAATTATTTTTTCTAAAAAAATTAATTTCGTTTGTTGATGAAACACCGTTTTTGATGGGAAAAAATACCGTTCAAGCAAAGTAATAGCTTAATAAATGTTATTGGGATTCTGCTCCGTCTGCTCCAGAAACCGACGAACGTTAGTTTGTTGAGCTTAAACGTCTACCCTATAAACACGGATGCTTCTGAATGCTCTGGTCGCCTGAAAATTTCAGTTATTCCAGAAAAGTTAAAAAAAGTGCACTAAATCTTTTGGGAAGACCATAAAGAGTAGTTGCGTGAGATAGCTGACAACTTAAATATATTAGAAGGCAGAATGTACAATGTTTTGCATGAACATTGGTCCATGAGGAAGCTCTGTTGAAACTGGGTGCTACTCTTGCTAATATTAGACCAAAAAAAGCAACGCGTCGGTGATATAGAGCGCTATTTAACCCTAATAAACAGGAGTGTTTGCGTCGGCATGTACCATGGAATGAAACATGAATCCACTACAACACTCCGTCAATCAAAACGGCAATCAGCCGATTGTAAAGTTTGGCGTCCGTATTTTGAGTGCACAAGATATTTTGTTTATTAACTATCTTGAAAGACTGAACATCAACAGCGAATACTTTATAGTTTATTGGTTATTGAAGGAAGAAATTGCAAAAAACGAGTGCAAAATAAAAAGTTCTATTTCACCAAGATAATGTGTGTCACAAGTTGTTGCTTCCCTTACACAGGGTCGGCTTTACAGTAGGTTACAAGAATGCAAAATATCGGTGCATGAAAATAAACGCTTGAAACCAAATGAAGAAACAATGCAAAATCCCCCAAAAATATGACTGCGCACGTCATTAATCCTATATTTAAAGAAAATACCTTTTCCGAACCATTTAAAAACCCTTCTGTAATAAACAAACGCTGCAACAACCACAATAATACACAAAACACCATAAATGTATGTTGGGGTAATTATGTCAAATATAGGTTTGGAATATAGGTTTGGAAGGGTTTGTTGCTGAATTTCTTTCATCAAACGAAAATCGTTCATCATTGACAATTGAAGCAACACTGTTTCAAAGTAACTTTATTTTTTCTTAATTGAGTATAGACTACAAGTATTTGACGTTTAAATTGTTTGTTATAAAATTTTCTAATAAAATTCATCTTTCTAACAAAAAATCAAAAATGTTATTACTTTGCAGATATTTTGAGTGTCACGACAATTTTAATAATAAAATTTCTAAATAAACTAAATACTAAGATCAAGTTGATAATTTGTGTGTTTAGCTCGTTTATTACAACTGTTATTTACCTGTTGTTGTTTACATGCCTGTTTTTACCGCAAGAGGCGCTATATCTACTATCTACTATTACAATCAACAACAATTGGCTTATTTGCCAGTACTATAATTATAACTCGATTTCGAAAAATTTTAATTTTTTTATTTACTTAAGGCTGTATGGTACTAAAACTGTCAAAAACGATCTTTAGTAAAAATCAAGTTTTGACCATAAAATATTACCAATCGACCTAATGCTTTCTTTAGCATGAATCTAAGTTCATACGAGTATAATTGATGGATATGGTCATCCAAATAAAATGTTCAGTATGTCTATGGTTAGGTTTCAAAGTGTATCGTTTTTTGAAACGCACAAATCAATTTTTCAATATTTTATACCTCTAAACAGCGAAAAATTTGTGTATCAAGGTGTCAAGAACGACTTACGATTTTTGTTGATCTAAAAATGACGTCAAACCATAAGTGTATTTGTTTTACGCCGAAATGACGATTATGTTCGGTAAATTTACCATTTCACCAAATAAGAAGTGTGTTCAAGATAAGTAGTTATTAATTTATTATAATATGCAAACTTTATCATCAGCAATAATGAAAAATAAAAATTTATTAATTAATCTTGCACATATAAATAAGATAAGTATACTTAGGTAATTATACAAAAATTTTAGTACACAAATATATTAAAGAAACAAATCATTGCATATATTTTGGGCCATTTAAATATCGATATTAAAAAACAAATTTGTTTTCTCAGTACCATACAGGCTTAAACCAAACAAAAATTTCATTTGTTAAATTGTCGCCTTAATAGCCATTAGCAACCACTAGAAGCACTGACATAAAAAATGCTCCAGGGAAAGTGATTTTCCGAAACAAACACATATTTCAAGGCACAAGATAAATCATACAAAAAGGTCATCAAAATGTTAAAGAACCATTGCAATGAATGTATTACTCTTGGAGGAAACTATGTCTATGATTAGAGTCTAATTTTTATAAGCTAGTTTCGAAACAAAATAGTAATCGAGCCATTTTTTCACTTCTTCAACTATTGGTTCTTTCAAATATGATGACATCGATCTGAATAAGTGGTAATCAGAGGGAAGAAAGAAGTCTGGAGATAAGCCACATGCTGAAAAACTTCCCAGCCTAGAAATACAATGAGTTCGTGGGTTGATTTTGCTGAACGTAGACGAGCGTTAATAGCAATATCACCTTCCTTGGTCCGTAAATGGTCTTTTTTCCTCCAGAATATCTCTTAATTTGATCACTTGAGCCTGGGGTAACGTTCAGCTGTAACAGTTTCACCAGGTACCAGAAGCTCGTAGTAAATAACTCTTTTCCAATCCCACCAGACATACAGTAACACTTTCTTAACATGAATATTCATTTTTGCAACTTATGTTGATGGCTGACCTGGGTGGTTTTCTGCTGGATTATCGTACAAAATCCATTTTGCATCACCAGTAAAGATTTTGTGCAAAAAATTCTTTTTTTTTTGTACCGAGAAAGCAAATTCATGCAAATGTCAACTCTTCGGTTTTTGTTTTCTTCGGTTAGCTTATGAGGACCCCATTTTCCTTCCTTCTGTAATCGAAATGATATTGCTTGGTGAGTAAATCCTAACATAAATGTTCTGCAAGCCCTTGTTAAGTTTGACACGGATTTTCATCCAGTAAAACTTTAAGTTTTTCGCCTCCAAATTGTTTTACTGCACCTGGACGTGGATCGTCCTCAAGACTAAAACTGCAATCACGAATTAATCAATTCCATAGCTTCGTGAGCAGCATTTCTTTAATTTAAAAACAAAATAGAATGCAATATCGTAAAATAACGTAAATGTTGCTTATCAACATCCATCTCTTAGAATTGATGCACACGGAATGACAGCTTGTAAATGACGGAAACTTATGTTATAAAAACAGCAATGACTAAGCTACAAATATCCAAAATGGCAGGCGATTTAGATCCGTTCAAGTATATTTTAATGCAACCAACTTCAGAGCCAAATTCCTCCTTGCACACCTAATAGTAATGATTTTAAATTCCGATAGGGACAGGATGCAGTAGGTATTTTTCATCATCAGCTTTCGATAATTGTGATGAAAATGAACATAACTTTGACCCCCTGTCGGAGTGCAGACCTCATGGGCTGATCCATCTTCCATGCCAGTACCAGGCTGGCATGAAACTATGCAATGTGCAGATGATGCTACGAAAGTCGGACCTATAGCCGTACATCCTCAAATCGGCTGGCAAACGGCGAAAAAACCTTACGAGAAAAGCAAACCGCTAAAGCGTTGGGAGTGGCTAGGTTGACAGGGATTTTATTGCGCATTTAATTTTGGTTTTTATTTTGAGAATTATTTATACAACGAGCTAGGAGAATGTGTCCTCTCAACGCAATTTGAAAATAAATTTTGTTTTTGCAGATATAAAATATTTGTCGTAAAACGAGAAGCATTTTATATATAAAACGCCATCGCTATGAACAACAGCCTTATACCCAGACTTATTACTTTATCCATTATTTTTAAAAGCTAGGTGAAAATTACTTTTAATGGACAACTTAACTGATAAAATTCAGTTTAATATTCACATCCACAATGTTTAGTTTCCTATAACTAATGATGGTTTTCACTTGAAACAGAAATGGTACTCAGAAATTATGGTAATTTTGCACTTAACCTTAATAGAGTAAAATATATGCAAGTACTCAAGATGATGTAACCGGAAGATTTCTAGTAAGCATTAAAGTGTAGTATTAGGATCGATATTTTTAAAGTTGAAACATATAAAGGAATTAAGGAGTTCAAGGTATCATCACGAAACATTATAACCGCCTCGCGTACTTAAATTGACGCCTCACATAAAAAGTTGTCAACATATAAATTCAAAATCCTAGTTTATTACCCGAAGGGTGAATTAATATTATTCAATAAACTCATACTATTCAATTGTGTAGCACTAGTACTATATGAAACATAATGTTTAGTTGTACACTATAAAAACTATAATTTGCATATAGTAAATACACAACATCGGCAAGTTCACATACGTATGATAAACCTACGGATATGACACTAATTCATTTTCTAGGTGTTGTAAAAATTGATTGAAAATATGTTAATATTATTTATATGTCCATTGATCAATTTTATTCCTATTAAACGTGAATAAATAAAAATATACATACAAAAGTACATGCAAAGCATATGTAAATTATACGATAGTCCAACGATATTTAATTTTCAATAATATCTATATTTGAGACAAACAAATATAATTATAGACAAAAAAATATGAAAACTCAAAATGTACGTTCCATGTACATTCGTAACACGGTTTTTAGATATGTTTCAACCAACATACGCTCATTCATCATTATACCAAAAATATATTATGTACATTTGATATTTTCATAAAAAATAAGCATAAAATATTAAGCAAGCTTACGGTGCATTGACGGTAATGATCAACTGTGTTTCGTCCTTAAAACTGTTCCTGAAAAACATAATTGTTCAAACCTTCACAAATATAATACCAAATTATGTTCAAAAAATTATTTAGGATTATTGTGACAATAAAATTTATTGATAGAGCAAAACCTTGCCAAAATATTCAATTTCTAAAACATTTTTATCGTTTTCCAATAATTTCGATATATCCTGAAAGTTTAAATTTGTTCCATTTGTTGTTTTCGAAATTTAAATAGAATAAAGTGCTAAAGGCTGAAACTTCACTAGGTAATTATAACTTCAATCTGAAAATCGGGAAACTCGGAAACGTCACAAAATTGGTCACAAAACGGCTCAGGAAAATAAACTTTCAATATACGATCATCACATAAAGGGTGTCCAACAAAAGCACCGGATTTAATTTTATAGAAAACCACATTAATTTTTAAATTAAGCTAACATTTTTATTTCAACATAAAGAAAAATAGTTCCGATTAAACGTGAAATACAACATCATGCAGATGGCCACCACGAAACCTCTGACACAGAGTTATTCTTTTTTTGAAATTTTCAATAACGTTTTCGCATAAATGTAGCATTCCTCTTTAAGAAGTTCAACTGTTTCAGGCTTATTCGTATACAACTTTTCCTTCACATAGCCCCAAAGAAAAAAGTTCATTGGTGTTAGATCGCACGATCTTGGTGGCCAATGTTGATAGCCAAATCGAGAAATGACACGACCTGGAAACTTAGTCTGCTATTGTTTCACGTGCTGTGTGGCAGGTCGCACCGTATTGTTGGGAAAACATGTCCTCCACATCAATTACATCCAATTCGGACCACAAAAACTCCGTTAACATTTTGCGATACTGCACTCCATTAACAGTTAGCGCATTTCCAGCCGCATTTTCAAAGAAATACGGCCCAATTACTCCGCCAGCCCAAAATGCACACCAAACAGTTACTCGCGGTGGATGTATTGGTTATTTGAGTATCACACGAGGATTTTCAGCACCCCAAATCCAACAGTTTTGCTTATTTACGTATCCGTTGAGTTGAAAATGTGTCTCATCTTTTTTTTGTAACTATTGCCAAAGCTTTATTCTTGAATGTTTATTTATACGAAACTAACAAGAAGTGTGAAATTCTTAAAACTATAAAAAAAATGTTAACTCTCTAGCTAATTCGTTAGGGTGTGATTCCAGTTTCAGTTTTTATTTTAGACTGCATGATTTAATTGTCTCTTTAACAGCTTTGATTCCTAGGTCTCTATGGATGTTACTGTTTCGAATATACCATGGGGCATTTGTAATGCTACGAAGTATCTTTGCTTCCGTTCTTTGTACGATATCTATATTTGATGCACTAGTTGAGCCCCATAGTTGGATACCATATGTCCATATGGGGAGGATTAGGATCGCTTTGTATAGTAGAACCTTGCAGTTTAGAGAGAGTTTAGATTTTCTTCCGATCATCCAGTACATTTTAGAAAATTTTATTTTTAATTGATTGCGTTTTGTTTCAATGTGCTTTCTCCATGTCAATCTTCTATCGAGATGAAGACCGAGAAATTTGACGTTTGTTTGTTGAGGAATTGTTATATTGTTTAATTTTACTGCTGGACATGTACGGTTATTCACTGTGAATGTTACATGTGTTGATTTACATTAATTCGTTCTTATCCGCCAAGTTTTTAACCAATCTTCTATTTCGTGTAGATGTTCTTGTAATTCTCGTGATGCTCTTTGAGGATTTTTGTGTGAAAATAATATAGCTGTGTCATCAGCAAAAGTTGAAAGGACGATTTTTTCAATTATTGGTAAGTCAGCTGTGAATAACAAGAGAGCAGACGTAATGTGCTGAGAAAAGGAAATAAGCACCATAACAATTAAACCGATTCACCCGGATCGCGTTATTTTGATACTGTTCATTATTCAAATGACACAAATACGAACAAAAGAAAAATACAAAGACATAATTGTGTATTATACACAGTATACGTATTCGATATTTTTTTGCTTCACTCATTTTAAATGAGTAACTCACGAGACAAAATCGATATACTGGTAATTCTTTGATCATTTTTCCAGTTATTAGATCATGACCTGGCGCTTTCTTAGGATTTATACTGTTTTTGATAACCCTTTTGATGCATTTCCATTTAAATGTTACTGGATTTGGGTTCGACCCGTCCCTCGTAAACTGAGGTAGTACACAGTCATAATTTTGTTCGTTTGGGGTGAACACTTTTTGTAGATGGTTAGAGAAAGCGATAGCCTTTTCTAAATCACTTCTGGCCCAGTGACCATCTGGTTTCCTTATCGGTGGGTTGGATAGCTCTGGCCTTTTTATTTTTCTTGTTGCCCTCCACAGTGAGTAATCTGTTTTTTCTGTTGCTTTGAGCTTACGTAGGTAATTCTCTATTCCTAAATTTTGTTCTTCCCGTATTGCTTCTCTCAGACCTTTAATAACTCTATTTAATTTCCATTTATGCAAAGGAGATTGGTGGCGCTGGCATAGCCGCCGAATTGCCCGCTTCGAAGCATTTTTTGCCAATAACTTTTGAATGTTACTTGAAAGCCTTATATTTTTTTCTGAATTTTTGTTCTCCGGAGTAGCTTTTTGCAGCCATTTCCTAATGGAAAAGTTTTGTCATAAGTTTTCTATTGCGGCATCAATGTCTTCTGGTGTGTGAAGTGGAACATCAAGAAGACAATTTACATCTACTATGTCTCTATAGAGAACCCATTTCGTTAGTTTGTTTGTTCAACGATGGGGTGGTTCAGTTTTTAATGCTTGGGTACTTAGTGTTATTATTATTGGTGAGTGATCTGATGATAAATCATAACAGTCATCGACTTGATCATTGTTGCGTGCTATTCCTCGGAGTATTACACAGAAATCTATTAAATCAGGAATTTCCTTTATATCTGTAGGCCAATATGTGAGATGTCTAGATGATAAATAATCTAGGTTTTTCTCGTTTATTATACTTCGTACAGTTGCTTGCCTTTGGGTGACGTCAACCTCGAACCCCATTGCACATGTTTTGCGTTGTAATCACCCCCTGCTAGAAATTTGATTCCTATAACTGATTAAAGTAATCGATAAATTTTTAATTGCGTGTTTCGGTGGGTAGTAGACAGCCGATATTAAAAATTTCTCAGACCATTCTTACAAACTGATAGTTGAAGCTTGGTAGTGATCTTTAGCATATTTCTGGAGCTCGTAGTGCTTTAATCTTCTTTTTATTAAGACTGCAGTGCCGCCGTGTTCTTTTCCATGCGTTCGCATTCCAAATAGCTATTTTTAGAACTGTCATTTATGATTTTTGACTGTAATTTGCAAAAGCGTATTCATATTTTGCATCATCATACTCATTTGTCTTTCCATCATGATCATGAAACTTTGGGTGGTATCGGTTAATTTATTTACCATAGTACGAATGTTTAGGTCCTCCTCATTAGAATGAACTTTGGGTTTCGGTTTGTTACCTTTTAGGATATTTCCGTAAGAAACACCTAGCTGTGCAAAACTAATGGCAAATGTCTCCAAGTTATAATTTTGTGTATTTGCACTCGTTCGTTTGGTTTTTGGTAACATAGCCCTCTGATTAAGTTGCATATTGAGCATTCGTTGGTCAGCTCTTATTTTAGGGTTTATTTTTCGTTTTAAGTCCAGATACACTGCGCAACTCCTGTAGTTTGCAGTATGATTTTCACCGCAGCTACTACAACGTCTTCAGATGTTTCGTGTGTCCGTATATTCTTGGCGCTTTATGCATCGAACTAGTCCAGACCTCCTCTTAGGTTCTTCAATTACTATTTTGCGATGTAACAAATATTTTAAGTTGTAAATCTTGTAAACTCCTTTTGACTTTTCTTCCTCTGACTCTAGTTCCAAACGGAACATTGGTTGGAGTACCTTCTCACGGTTTACTATATTACCAAAAGATTTGGCATGGAAACCTTCCGCAGCAAGTGCAGCTTCTATGTCGCTAACATACGTAGATGTGTTCAATTCCTTTTAGCACAACAGTCAGCCCTTTTTGACTTTTTAGCTGGTATGTGTAATATTTTTTACCAACTTCGTCAAAATGTTTAACTAGGGCTTTGAAGCCATCGATTTCGAAGGTTTGAATCTTTGTTTGTTTTATATTACCTCTTTTGAGCGGGGCAATATAATATTTAGAATCTGTTAATGTTGCGATGTTATTAACCAGTTCATTATTAGATGATTCCCTTAAATAAATTTGAGGCGGTTTCGTATCTTTTAAATTCGGCGCTGCGTTGGGGTCAAGGACCTCTAAACTAGAGAATCGGTTGTTAAGAGGTATTTTGTTAACACCTCGGTCAGTCCGTATCACATTGTTCCTGCCAGCAAACTGGAAGGCTTACTTTGGAAGGCTTTAAAAAACCAGCATTCACTTATTTGAGGAAAATTGTTGTATTTATTAACCGTTTATTGTATAAAATTTTAGTATCATGTATATATTTTATTATTAATAATTTTAATATTGTTTCTATAGAGACTATTGTAAAAAAACTTCTCATTGGGAGCAAAAGCTGTTGCTTATACACGTTTAATAAATAAAAAAAAAATAAAATAAATATGCCACATGAATATATGGAGATTAGAAATATTATAACTGCTGGCGGCACTACAACCACTGTTTTTACTACAAAGATGTTTCAGCAAAATTTTCGTCATTCTTCTTGAGATATCAACGGTACAGACATCCAGACGGACGGAAATTATTTTTTGCATTTTTTGCAAAATGTTGGTATAATGGTTTTGGATCAGGGTCATTTTACAGACCGAAGATAATACAAAGAAATTTTGCTAAATGAGCGTAGCTCATCAAACCTCAACTCACAATTACGCCGTAACAACAAAATCTTTTGCGCTCGAATTGCCCACAATATTTTTTCTACAACTAATTCAATTCTGTCTATCGAAATTAAAGAAAATTTTTCAGCCTGAAGTAGCTCGTAAAACTTGGTGTGGCCAGCAGAAAACGAATCTGGTCAATTTTATACTTTTGCTGGTACATTTTATTATGAGCAGAGTCTACCATGAGGTTCATGAGTTCTCCAGGTCTTAAGAGAAAGAGGCTAAGCACGTTCCATGTATCCATTTTTAATGCGTTGTTCATGTACAATTTCCAAGGGCGTGCTTGTGATGAATCCGAGTGCAAATTTAGTATTGGTAACAAAGAGAATTTCCTCTTCTCGCCTCCACTACAGGAGCAGGTTCATTTGGATTTACCCAGTGAGCACCACGAGGAGGTATGAATCTAGAACTTCCCTATCCACACTGTAATAGTGTATAGAAGTTATCTCACGCACATTTTTTTCAACCACTATCAAAATACCAATTTTGTTTGACATATACGAGTATACATAGTTGGGTGATCACAATTTGAACGATAACATTATCTTCCTATTTTAGGGCTTCACCATATTAGATTACATAAAAAAATCTATGATATGTTTGTGTATACAATGGCCAATATTTGTGTATATATAGCAATACTATATAGGCAATATGATACTAATGACCTATCAATGATTTATTTCTGCAAAAAATGATTTCCTTCTTATGTGTGTGTGTGCGTAGCTTAAGTTCATGTAAACCATACCGCATTTTCCAGTTGATGTGTTTGGGAAAATCTTCTGATATATTTTTATAAATACATATTATCGATATGTATATGGTATGACATATAGATACATTATTTAGAAAATAGATGTAATACAGGACCAATTTAAATCTGTTTATATTGGTTTTCAACATTATAGAAATATTAACATCACGTGAACTATTAATTACTCCGAGAACAACAGATACCCCCAAATTATACTTGTTAAAGTTGTGAAGTTAGATTTCATTTCGATTAATTGAATCTGAAGCGTTTAATGTAAGAGTTAAAATAAGTTCAAAAGTTACAGGGCGAAGTTTTTATATTCATTCAAGTATGGGTCAAGTTATTTTTCAGTTCAAGTTATTTACCAGAATAGTTTTGTTCCAAAGTTATCCTATTGACCACTAGAGCAACTTTTTGAAAATTATAGTTTATAATGAGAAGAAAATTCAATTTTGAATTTATCATATATTATTAAGTGAAATAAATTAAATAATTCAAAATTTTCTGTTAAACATTAAACTCTACATTTACGGCACTTACTTTGGACACATTTCATTCCTATTCGAATAGGAATTATATTTCCCAGAAAAAGACCGCAAATAAGAGCCGGATTCCATTGGCGTTAGCACAGTACTTGCAAGTACCTGTGAGTAGATGTTCAATAGAACGCAAATTTGTTTGTCTGCCTCAGGTTGGTTTTTCTTCTAAATTATGAACTAACCTTTTTGAGGTGAAATTACGAAAAGTCTGCTCGCGAGGTAACTTTTCAATTTAGTTTTCAAATGTCATTATTTGGTATTTAATGCAAATGTTTTATGGTGTACCAATTTTTACGTGACATTTTTTTTATTTTTAAACATTTCGTAGTTTATAATAACATTTGCAAATAATACAATTTTCATGTCCTCTTCCATTATTTTAATTTAATACATCATTTCATAATATGAGAAAATAAAAATTTTGATTTATTTGAAATTCAATTAGGATGATCGAACTGCTGCCGAGGCCTAAGTTTTTGGGTAATATTTGGCCGATAGTTCTTGTTACAAATACGACAAAATTATAAATAATACGAGTTGCTGTTAAAACTATCGAATAACATTAATTACGTAATTAATGTTTATAATAAAATTTTAATTAAGAGTTATATAGGCATCAATGAATTTGATGTTAGGTTTATAACCTAGATTCTTCCAAACTGTTTCACATATATCAGGTACTTTAAATAATTCATTATGATTAATATTTAGTTAGTTGTCTATGTGTGCTGGTGGATTATCTTCACTCCAAATGCGACAATTCTGCTTGTTGGCATAGCCATTCAACCAAAAATTAGCATCATCACTGAAGAAGATTTTGAATGGGAAATTTTAGTCCTTGTCAATATCGGCTTCGGCTCTGAATGGGAAGCCAACGAATCGGTGGCGCAGTCAATGGCCGTAAGGTTTTAATTCCTACACAAGTTGAATCTTGTAAGCATGTAAACCTAGATCCTTGCGCAAATCCAACTGGATTTGTAATATCATTTAGCGTAAATGAGGTGCGCACGATAGATGCTTATGTCGACCATAAAATGGATGTAGCGCGCGATGAGTTTCACGAACTGAACCATTATTTTCAAAGTAAATTTGAACAATTTACAAACGTTGCTCTGGCGTGAGTTTATTTATTATGAAATGGTAAACCAAAAATCAACTGTCAGCTGTTAAATCGGCTATCCCTGAAAAAGTGTTACCAACGTAAATTTCTATACCTCGAAACGAAACACCCTTTATGAACCAAAGAAAAAGTAACTGTAAATATTATTTGTGTTTGTGTCTCTATTTTACCAAAGTTCCTTTGTGGGTTCCATTCCAAAGATCTTTTTTGTTACGACATTCGTGAGTGCCTCTGCGTGTGACCAATCCATCTCCACCGGAGATCCATCTTCACCAGCGCGTATTTTTGCAATGTTTCAATGGGCGCTTTCAGGTACCCTATATCATGATTAGTGAAATCATTGTTAATTTGATTTGAAAATTTCATAGTACCCGTGTTCAATTGGCGTTAGCAAAGTACTTGAAAGTACTTGTGAGTAGATGTTCAATGGAACGCAAATTTGTAAGTTAGAAGTAAAACATAAGAAAACAATAATTTTGATTGAGTAGTTGTGAGTAGATAGAAGTACTTGCGAGTACTTTGTTAACGCCAATGGAACGCAGCAAATGCTAAACATTTTCATAACGTTGGCTGCGATTTTACTCAACATGTTCCCAACTGTTGGGTGTCCTGAAAGCGCCCATTGTAGTCGCTTGACTATAACGATTTCGTCAAGTGCCCTTCCTTTTACGCGATATTTTACCTGCGTCCATTAATACTGGTGTAAGAGCACTTGCACTTGTGGATATGTCTCCTTTTAATATTTCAACTATTATATTGTCCATTCGAGAGGCCTTGCTATTTTTCATTTTAGCAATGGTATTGCTAAATGCCCAATCCATTGGTGGCTGAGTGTTGATAGTTCCGTTAAATACTACAGCTATCTCTTCAATTGTGCTTCGTCTGTTCACGATTTAAAAAATATGGAGTGTACATTGAAAAATCCTGTTCTATAATTAAAAGTATTTTCTCAGCTTGAGACGTACATATTAAACCAAGAAATATTATGTTGAAGTTAAAAAATTAGTTTTTTGTGATAAGAAAAACTTTTCTCGAAGTAACATAGTAAATTGTATTTGAACTTTTATCTAGATTGAAGAAAACTTAGAATGACTATGCTAGTGAAGTTTATCCAAACTAATCCAAAAAATACAACAACAACAATCGTATTGTAATAGTTTGGTGTAAGTAAACTTTCAGGCGAACTTATATTGTGTAATTTAGACGAGATGTGATTTTTTAATGTGCCTTAGGTACATTCCAAAGTCATTCTAAGTATTTTCTAAGCATTTAGCATGAACTTCAGTGACATTGGTACACTGTCTAAAGCCAGACGAGTGTCCCTAGTAAATTATTTGATTTTCTAATGTGTCTGCCAGGATGTCCCATGATATTTAAAAGTGTGATTTTTTAATGGGCCTAAGGTACTTTCCAAAAGTATTTTCTAAGCATTTGTGTAACCAATGCTCTAACCAATGTCAGTGAAGTTCATGCTAAATGCTTAGAAAATACTTAGAATGGCTTTGGAATGCAAATTACACGAGTATTGGATTACCGACCTTCGACTGTAATAAATATCGGGCAAGACTTCTCTGTCCTTTGTACAGATATATAAAATAAAACATGGATTCATTCTAAAATGGACTATATAATAAAGTACACCATGTAGAATATTATTAACAATAAATGTATATAATAATTACTGTGTGGTTTCATTAAGTATATAATAATTGGCGACGAGAAGGCGAAATTACGCGTGTATCTAAATATATATACGCATATATAAAAGTGAATAAAATAATAAAAATTAATTACCGCATTTTACAATATGGCGGATGAAAACCAAATCGATGTGGCGGCGTTATTAAAGTTGCTACAAGAATTACAAAATGGCAATCGGGATACAAATATACAATTCGGTACATTTAACGAAAATGAGGAAACGTTTTCAATTTACAAGCAGCGTTTGGAAAATTATTTACAAATGCGATCTGTTACAACAGATGAACGCAAAGTACAAATATTAATTAATTGCATCGGCACTAAGCATTATCAATTGCTTAGTAGTTTAACGGCGCCGGACATGCCAAATACAAAATCATATGAGGAGTTAACTGGAATGTTGGAGAATCATTTGTGCCCGAAACCAAATGAAATTACAGAGCAGCATAAATTTCTGCTTAGAACACAACACGAAGGTGAATCAGTGGCAACATACGTGTCAGAGTTGAAACGTTTAAGTGTTTTCTGCAATTTTACATGTACATCCTGCAATAAGTGTACAGCAGAAACTCATTTAAGATCACAGTTTATACGGGGCATTAGTGACGCGGAGATTCGCCAGCGTTTGCTAGAAGAAATTCAACCCAGTATGGATAGAATTGTGAAAACGGCATTAGCAATGGAAGCATCAAAACTTGAAAGTCAATCAATGCAGAAGGTACACCAAGTCAAGGACAGCGCCGAGATATATCAGAATGAACGGTTGCCAAAACGAAATGAAAATACGTCGAAGAGTTTTAACGAGGGTGGCTCAGGCAAGGGCGACAGCAACAATAGACAATTGACTTGCTATAGATGTGGAAAACCAGGGCACAAAGCGAATGATTGCAGAAGCAAGGATAAATTATACTGCAATCAGTGTAAATTAGCGGGTCATGCTTCAAATGTATGCATGAAGAAATACAAAAAAAGTTCCAGCACAAATTACACGAATTCAATAAAAATCATTGATAATGATAATTGTCAAGAAATAAATGCACTGCAACTGATTACAGAGTCTGGGGAGAGGAGCAAATTCATGATACAGGTTTCAATTGAAGGCAAACCATTTGAAATGGAATTTGACACGGGATCGGCCATATCGACAATCAGCGAGAAATTATTGCACAGTAAACTACCAAAGGTCAACATATGGCCAACTAATACGAAGTTAAAAGCATACAATGGTAGTATCTTCCCAGCGTTGGGGGTAGCGAAGGTATCAGTTAGCCATGACGGTAAATCTATACGAGGAAATTTATATATTGTGGATGACAGATTCGATAGTATCCTTGGTCGGAAATGGATAAAAGCATTACAACTATTACCCCCATCGGATGTCAAAAGCATTACAACCGTGAACATAGACGTCAACAAACTGGAGAAAGATATCTTTGAAAGCAATGACGATTTATTCAAAAAAACAATTGGTACAATTCCACAGTTTAAAGGTCAATTGAAACTTCGTGAAGGGGTTTCCCCAATCTACATTAAACCAAGGCCAGTTCCGTACGCTATACGCCATTTGATTGAAGACGAAATTGAAAGACTGGAAAAATCTGGAACATTAGAAAAGGTCGAACATTCGGACTGGGGAACACCAGTGGTGCCAATAATTAAGTCGGAAAATCAGATCAGATTGTGTGCAGATTACAAAGTGACACTAAATAAGGTAATAATGGATGACAAATACCCAATTCCTAAAATCGAAGACATGATGCACAAGTTGGCCAATGGTAAATATTATTGCGTGTTCGATGTGCATAAAGCCTATTTACACATGGCTATGAATGAAGAAAGTGCACTAATGCAAACAATAAGCACGCATAAAGGCCTTTACAAGGTTCATAAACTAATGTTCGGAGTAAAAACAGCACCCAATATCTGGCAACGCTTTATGGATGAAAATATAACAAATAATCTTAGTGGAACACAGTGTTTCTTTGACGACATTATTGTCGCCGGTCGTACATTGCCGGAGACGATGGAACGAGTACAGGCCCTATTAAAAAAATTACGCCGATATAATATGCATCTAAATATCGAAAAGTGTAAATTATTCAGAGAAGAAATTACATACTTGGGCTATACAATAAGTGAGGCCGGCATACAGAAGAATTCGGATAAAACTAAAGCAATCGCTGAAATTGCACAACCGAAGGACGTGTCGGAATTGCGTCAATTCATTGGGATGGTAACATATTATAATAATTTTATTCCCGATATGGCAACAAGGCTAAATCCGCTTTACAAACTATTACGAAATGATGTGGAATTCAGGTGGGATGAAGGGTGCCAACGAGCATTTGCTGACATTAAGACGGAATTACAAAGCGAATCAGTATTGATGCCGTATGAAGAAAAATTCCCGTTGATTTTGGCAACTGATGCTTCCCCCGTGGGAATTTCTGCAATATTATCACATAAAACACCAACTGGGGAACGACCAATTGCGTATGCATCTCGAACGTTATCAAGAAGTGAGTCAAATTATAGCCAGCTTCATAAGGAAGCGACAGCTATTTACTGGGCGCTTCTAAAATTTTTCAATTATTGTTATGGACGCGAATTCACTTTGATTACGGATAATAAACCATTAGCAATGATATTGAGCCCAGATAAAAGCCTACCGACATTAACATCACAACGACTACTAAGTTACGCGCAGTTCCTATCCGGTTTTAAATACAAAATTATACACAGGGAGGCGAAAAACCACATGAATGTAGATTTTCTATCTCGGCATCCGGTGGTGGAAACCTATCAACCAAGCGACAAAGAAGAACTTACAGTGTATCAATTGTCGGAAGATATTCTACCAATAACGAGTGGAACAATTTCGAAGGCAATGAAAAGTGATAACATTCTATGTGATCTATACAACCGTCTACAGATTGGAAGTAATTTAGAAGGTACACCATTTAAGGGGCAAGAAGCTGAACTAACACTACAAAATGGATGCATTTATAAAGGTATCCGGATCTTAATTCCAATCACACTACATAAACAAATCCTTAATGAGTTACATATGGCACATATTGGTATCGTCAAAATGAAAGCACTAGCACGGAGCTATTGTTATTGGACAGGCATAGACTCCGATATTGAGGAAATGGTGAAAAGTTGTCGAGAATGTGCGAGAGTTGCAAAAGAACCATCGAAGGCGCCTATACATACGTGGGAACTTCCAACTATGCCTTGGCAACGAATACATATTGATTTTGCGGGGCCATTTATGGAACATTATTTTATGGTGGTAGTGGATGCAAGAACAAGATGGTTAGAGGTGGTGCCCATGAAAAATATCACAAGCTTCCACACTATTAGATCATTGCGCGAAATTTTTGCACGTTTTGGCTTGCCACCAATAGTGGTAACGGACAATGGTACTAATTTTACGTCTAAGGAATTCCAAGATTTCTTACGAAGCAACGGTATCACACATAAGCGAACGGCTCCAGCACACCCATCCACCAATGGACAGGCAGAAAGAAGTGTCCAAACATTAAAATTTGCATTACGGGCCGCAATGAATGATTCAGGAGATCTTCATTTGAAACTACATCGATTCTTACTGCAATACAGGAAAATAATTAATTCAACAACAGGGAAAAGCCCAGCTGAACAAATGCTACGATTTAATTTACGATCGATCATCGATTTAATTAAGCCGACAGAGAGGGTAAATGATTATACGAATATCAACCCATCAAAGTGTACAAGACGGGAGCTGAGCATAGGCGATACAGTTCAAATCCGTTGGTACCAAAATAAAACAATCAAATGGAAATTTGGTAAGGTAATACAGAAAGAGGGTTTCTTACACTATCTTATTGAAGTCGAAGGAAAATTTCATCGCCGACATATTGACCAAATACGTGCAACGAGGGTTGAAGGAAATACAGAAGGTTACTCGAATATATTAAAAAAGTATCCAAATACAGATGAACCGATGGTTACAACAGATGGCGTTTACTCTACGAAGAACAACGATGATGAAACTACTACAACCGGAATGGAAAGTAAAGAATTTACAAATGAATTAACTAATCGGCAATCAAGGGAGTCGCAACCGGTGGAAGTTGCTTCATCAACGTCAACCGCAGGGCAAGCAACGGGTAGTATACAAAAAGAGGGTGAAATTAAATCTGGGCATATACGAATGGATGAACCAGATAGTCTTATAGTCCGACGATCAAGCCGAGTGTGTCGACCCCCTAATAGGATGGATTTATAATGGGTAAAATTCCTTTCGCCGGGAAGACTGTTATGTATTGGATTACCGACCTTCGACTGTAATAAATATCGGGCAAGACTTCTCTGTCCTTTGTACAGATATATAAAATAAAACATGGATTCATTCTAAAATGGACTATATAATAAAGTACACCATGTAGAATATTATTAACAATAAATGTATATAATAATTACTGTGTGGTTTCATTAAGTATATAATACTAAGGCACATTAAAAAATCATATTTTCAAATCTCATGGGACACTCTGTCAGACCCATTAGAAAATCAAATAATTTACTAGGGACACTCGTTTTTGTTTAGACGGTGTACCAATGTCACTGAAGTTCATGCTAAATGCTTAGAAAATATTTAGAATGACTTTTGAATGTATCTAAGGCTAATTAAAAAATCACATCTCGTCTAAATTACACAATATAAATTTGCCTGAATGTTTACTTACAGCAATACTTTTACAATAACTTGTTTTTAGAAAATGTAAGATTAAATTAAAAGTATTTCTCTTCAAACTACATTTTTTCTCTTATTATAAAGAATTTATAGCAACGATAAATACAAGAAAAATAATTGTCAAGATGGAATTTAATAAAATTAAGTAAATCGGATCTCCTGCCGTACTTCCTTGAATTGGTTACTGTGGTACGGGAACCACGAAAGAGTTGTGAATATTTCGGTTGCAAAGTGTTCTTGTTTCATTTTCACGTGTTCACACCTTATGTGTCTATTTTTAATTCTTAATCACCTAATCCATGCTCTCAAAAAATATACCAAAAGAAAATATTTTTACGCCATAGAAATTATTCAAAAGCCTGGATTCATATGATACTGTATATGTGGACGACAACTGGCATTTTGCGCCATGTACAGGTCTCGTATGAAAGAAACCCAGTGTGGATTGAGTGAATAAGTGGTGCGACTTCAAAGATCCTTTCCAAACCAAAGAATATTGCCATGTACTAAGCTGTAAAGCATATTTTAAACGTTATAGTGGAATTTATAAATGTACCATTCATTTTGTTCATTTTGATGTCCTTATCATACTCTAATCAGTTTCAGATGTTTCTTTATCTATAAATTGTGTCATTTAAAATATAAAAAACTTATAAGTTTGAATAATAGCTATAAAAACGGATTTTTGTCGCAAACTGCAGTAACAGTAAAAACCTGTACAAAACGAATAGCTATTTTGGAAAAGTTTAAAACAGCGTCGACACATACCTCGGGCATACCTTTATTACCTATACACAACTACAATTTTCTTTCATGTAACTTTTCTTGTTGTTATTTTATAGTTTCAACTTTATGCAGTTAACATAAAAAATAAAATAAACCAGGTTTTACATGAACACTACATAATATTATAACACAACGTAAAATGTACATAATCGTATTTCACAAGTTGAAATTATGTAGTTTAAAAATTACAATTTAATAGTTTTATTGAGTGCCAACCGGTTTATGCAATGTTTAGTTTGCGTGTACAAAAATTGTGTTTATAAACTAAGTAATAACGGTTTTAGTATATAGATACTTGTCGAAGCCATCTAGTGGTTTTTGTCCTCTGTAATGCATTAGACCTAATGCTGGAACTTGACTAAATAAAACAAAACAAAAGCATTGCGTATAAAAAGCAATAAGTCCGTTAAGTTGTCTAGCTCCTAGGGCACTTATCTTGATCTTCTACTTCTTTTTTTATCATTCACGAATTTTTGTTGTCATTTTAAAATTTGGAATGCCTGTTTTCCGTTGTGCTGAAAAAAAATTCGTTGTGCTGTCTTATTGTATCTATCGTACTTCCTAAAGTTTTATGTAAAACTAATGGGGCATTATAAGTATTACTCGATTTGTGAATGGAGAATGATGAATTCATTCAGCTTTTCTCTCAATTAAAAGATCTCCCACTTTATATTTATTAAAATTAATAAAGCAATAATTATCACCAACAAACAAAACCCGCAAAAAATTCTGGACAATATTTATTCTCGTTCCATTCATTTAATGTGTGTGTGTGTGTGTGTGTCGCGTACGTTTTTAAAGCGAACGATTTCAATTTTCATTTACAGTAACATTTTCGATCATAAAATCATGTCTCGTTTTTCACAAATTACTTTCTTTGAAAAGCAAATAAAAAATAATGATAATTTTGTGGAAACGCGATATAATAATACATAATGATACCTAATAATAAACAAATAAAAATATAATTAAAGTAAAATTAAAAAGTTTTGCAGATATTAACTTATAATATTTTTATAATTTTCCTGTTTCCAAGAGAAAATTAAACGGATAGCAAAATGGGTATATGATGCAGGAACGAAGTCAAAGTTAAGTTAAGAAATGAACTAAAATAAAACAAACTTTAAAAAGTAATTAAAATAGTAAATATTTATTAATTTGTACTTATTAAGGATTTAGGGGAGATATGGGATCCCTGCATGGGCAAAAATGTAGCCGAGTTAACACCGTATTTTAGCTTGGCACTACAAGAGAATAGCGTGGAATTTGATCAAAACAGATTGACTCCGTATCACAACGAAAATTAGTTGCGTAATAATGATGTGCTTACTATGCGGGATGTTGGAGGAAGTTCCGGAATATGGCCATCTCGAACGGAACAAGGTCTAATCAATAATGGTGATTGGAAATGGACATGGTGAAGGGAAATGTGATTTTGAAATTATTTTTGGAGATTAAAAAATGATTTTAGCAGGAAGTTTCGAAGTATGGTCAACTGAGTCGGGATTATGATCTTTATTAAATAGGATCATAAAATTAGTTTTGGAGCAAATGTTGGTATATATACCGCATATGGCCAAATTCCACGTGCTTCACTACACGTGGAGCCAAATTCCAATAATCTCTCGTTACGAGAGCCAACATAATTGAAGTCGATGTTTTCGAGTTTTAAAATATCGCGTTTCAAATAGGACCCGGCTAGGGCATTTACATTTATTTTTACATTTATTTTATAAATGATTTGTTTGTACATAAACTAAATAAATTATGGAATAAAGTGTTAGTTCTTACACAACAGTCAACGTATTTCCATCTAGCCCTGACCAACAGAAAGCAAGAAACATTTTAATTAATTACCATATGTTGTCAACTATAAAATTTGTTATTTGACCCAAATGCGGTCAAACACCAATCAATTGTAGGATGACTAGAATTGGGATATTTTATTGATTTTTAAGCTCACTAAAAGTTCAAGCAATTCATGGGGTAGAGCCCTATTGATTTGGACATTTCTGTGTTTAGCGTGTTTATTCGGAGATATGTAGGGTTTTATTAACCCACCTCCTTAAAATTGATAGATTTTTCTTTTATTTTCTATTCATAGAGCATGTGAATGTGGAATAAAAATACCTCGTGTGGATGTGAGTTTGTGTGAGTGGTGTAGTGATAGATGTGGTAGGAGTAGTGGCATGGAAGGTGGAGGGGCTGGGATGAGGTGTTTTGGGTTAGGTGTGGGAATTTGAATTAAACATTTATCAATCGTAAAATTCCCAACGATCACTTAGTTCTTTATGTAGGCAACAAAATGCTTATAGAGTTCGGCTCCGTATACCTCCGAAACTGTTCTCGAATATAGCCAACGTTGATGGAACTAGGACAAAGTATGTTTCTTTGGTGAACTGGGGTTGCTGAGTTCTGGTATCATCATTAAATGTTAACACCATAACATCACATTTTCTTTAAGTTATCGAAGTTTGTGGCTCGCTTCTCTAGAATAAAATAGTTCAGTTAGTTCAAATAGTTGTGTTAGTTCAGAATTTTGGCACAGGCTCCTTTTCGTGGTTTTCCCAATTTTTCTAGAGTTTCTGAATCTGAAAATCGCTCAATTTGAACGAAGCTATTCCTTAGTTAATCAATTTGGATGAAACTATTATTACAAAATGAATTCCAGAGTGGGTTCTACGAATCAAATTTTTATGTATTTTTTCTATGTACTCAATGTCTTTTTACTTGGTTTTTTTACACGATTTGGAACGTATCTACCGTGTAGAAAGAGAATTGGGTGTATTATGTAGAATGTGCAATTTAAACAGAAACCAGCCATTTAAAATAGGATCCCAATAAGAGTTAAGGATGTAATGCTGGCAATGGCAAATTTTAACAGAACTTAGATATTTTTCAACTGATTGAAATGATTCTCGATTTGTATGAAGAAAATAGGATCGAACCCTCCCTCATCTATCGAATTCCAATCTTAAAATGCAGTTTAATAGAACTATGTCATTTGTCAAACATGTTATTATGAAAATTAGATTCCAATATGATATTCAATATTGGTTATTAAAAGTATTAAAGTTATTAAATTAATATATGTATTAACGTAACTTATATTTCAAATATAATTTAAAAATATTTTATGTGCCTCTTCGCAACGATATTCTACACCTGAAATGACGTAAATTTTCGGCGATATCGAATAAAAAACGATACCGAAAATTTCAATATAAGCCACCTGAACTCTAATTTATACGCATCCGTTACTTTTCTCTTCCTTTAATAGGACCTCGCATCACACGGACTAATTTATGGCCAAAACCGCCTTCTTTGTCCTAACCTAATTGACACTTAGCGTCCAAGGCCTATCAAGTGGAGTAGTGGTTAAAGCTTCGGCACTGTGGACCGAGGGTACTCGGTTCGAATCCTACCAAGAGAAACAGCGTAAAATAGAAAATTATTCTCGCCGATTACATTCGGCGATGTTAATAAACACAACTATAACCCTGTGTTGGAGAATGCAGAGCTCAGTGCCGACATAACTTCCATGTCAGTGCGAACAGGTTGACAGTACGAACTTGTAACGTGCAGATGGATAAATGGGTGGATGTATGGATGAATTTAAAGGATGTGTATATTAATTATTTGGCCTTCAAAGGACACAAAACCCATTAACTTCTTTAGAAAAATCAGGCCCGCCACCAAGGATGAGTACTAGGTGTCCGATGATTTGTTATAACTGAATGCTATTTTGCACGATAGATCGCGAGACTTCAAAATTTTGAAGTTGACGAAAAATGATCGGTATTCTGCTGCAATCTTACCCGGTTTTTACTCATTTATGCGTAACCTCATTCTACTATTCTTATTGCGTCGTCTGATAAAAATTCTTCCGTCTTTACCTTGTCGTGATATATGTTTATTTGAGACAATTTTGCGAACCACGACACACACCAAGTCCAATTGGGTATTTTCCTTCGTCATCGCACCGTCAGAGTCCAAAATTATCAAAATTGTTTTGGACCCAAGCTTCCGTCATTCTTTCGTGATTAGCTTTCCATGTCTCACCTTACGCCGTTGGTGGAAAAACCGAGGATGAACCGGATATAAGTCCATTTATGTTGAACATCTGGGTATTGCATAGCTCTAAGCCAACAACGTCTTGTTCATTTACGTCACTGATCGTAATCAGCCAATGAAAAATCTCCTATATAGAGCTTAAACTACTGTTGCTTTTGGTCAATTAAATTGTTTCACTTATATTGGACTAAAATTGTAATTTCTTCGATTTTATCTTACTACAAAAACGCCTTGCACGTTAAATATTTATTCGAAATGTTTGTATTTAATATTCATTAGATCTATTATTCTTATTTAGTTTATTTCCATTAATTCCAATCCGTACCTACCTGAAATTCGAATTATTGTTTTCCCAACAAACTATTATACAGTTGAAGGGCTATTTTTTAATCATGCCGAATATTACAAACGTATAAATACTGTTTTATCAAAATTTTTACTTTTTGAATATTCACAGAATTATTTAAAATAATACTCGACACAAAGGTCACAAGAAACTAACCCCGAGACTCAAACGAAATTATACAATAATAAAAAAAATCATAATTTTTAATTTTTTTTTTTTTTGTTCAGTAATTAATTAATCATTATATCATTTTAAAAAATAGATAATAAGATTATCCTAAACAAAAAAATATATGTTACACAATAATCTTTAAATTAAAAAATAAAAATAATAGGATACGACGTTATTTGCTTATTTATGGAATTTTTTTTCGTGTTTCAGCTGGAAATTTTTTTAAAAATGATAAAATACAGTAAAAAATAATACAATATGTATAAAATTAAATAAGAATAAAATAATAAAATTTAACGAAAAATTATACATAATTATTATTATAAATATAAACGAGATTTTGAAAAAAATTTCTTGTTTTATTATGTTTTATAATTTTTCATTTATTTTTTGTTTTTGTTTTTTTTACTTACTTTAATATATAATTTTTCATTTTTTAAATTTTCTTGTTTTTTAATTATGTTTCAATTTTAGTTTCATATCGCGAACTTTTTTGATCTTCCTAAAAAGTTCTCCTTTATAAATGTTTATTTAAAAATGATGATGCGGAGTGACCAAACAAATTAAGATAAATAACTTTAAGCTATATATTTAT
Organism: Nephrotoma flavescens; assembly: GCA_932526605.1. NCBI lineage: Eukaryota > Metazoa > Arthropoda > Insecta > Diptera > Tipulidae > Nephrotoma > Nephrotoma flavescens. The sequence goes on along the minus strand of OW052221.1, from coordinate 324,237,577 downwards.
AATTAATAATCATAAATGTTGTATATATATATAGAGTACTCTAAAATTTAAAGTAAACAAAACAAACAAAAAAATAATTTATTACATATAGGTATTTTAATTAACCCGACGAGAATTATATACTTGCAAATTTTATGAAGAAACGCAAATGACTGCGTGCTTGCCGTATGACATATTTGTTGCATCATGTTGCACACGTTAAAAGCACGCAATTTCAATGTTAATTATTATTGTTTTTAAATATAGTATAAAACAACATTTTATAAAATTGCTTAGCAAAATAAAAATGAAAAAAATAATATAATTATTGAAATGTTTACATTTATTTTCTTCTTTCTCTTTCTTTTTTTGTTTTAATATATATTTATAATATAATGTACACATAATTTGTTGTCTGGAGGGAATTAAAATTTTAATTAAATTAAATTCAATAATTTACAGTTCCTAGTTAGTTACGATTTCCCATTGAATTTAAAATAATTAGTGTCGTAATAGCCCCTCACATTCATGATTCAAGATTTTCATTCATGTAGTAGTTTTTTTATTTTAATTAATTTAATTTTAAAAAACAAATTTTAAAATGTAATCCCAAAAAAACGAAAAATATTCAGTTTTTCTTTAATTTTGTGTGATTTTCTTTTTGTTTCTTTTTATTACTATATATCATTGTTTTTTATCCTTAAATCTGTTGCTTTATTTTTTTTTTGTTGATTTTTTATATTTTTGTTTTTAAAATTAAATTAGAATTATATAATTAATTAATTATAAAGAAACAAATAATTATTGGAATAATAATAATTTTAATTATATAATAATAAAAAAATAATAATTATATATGAATTAAATTAATTAGCGATTAGCATTTTTTAATTGATTGGACAACCAATCAAGACCTTCGTATAATCCATCACCACTGGTTGCGCATGTCGCTTGTATATACCAATTACGATTTCGCAGTGAGTGAAGTCCTAATTTATCAGTTATTTCTGCTGCGTTCATTGCATTTGGCAAATCCTAAATATAAATTAAATTAGTGGCCAATTCGCAAATGATATTAAGTATTTTATAATTACTTGTTTGTTAGCGAATATAAGTAAAACTGCATCTCTTAGTTCATCTTCAGCTAACATTCGCATCAATTCTTCTCTTGCTTCGCCAATACGTTCTCTGTCGTTGCTGTCAACAACGAATATTAAACCCTAGAAAAAAAGGTAATACATAAAATGTAGCTCATTAAAAAATAATTGACATATAAATATCTTAATAAACATACTTGTGTATTTTGGAAATAATGCCTCCATAACGGTCTAATTTTATCTTGGCCACCAACATCCCATACCGTAAAACTTATATTTTTATATTCTACCGTTTCAACATTGAAACCAATTGTTGGTATTGTTGTTACAATTTCGCCTAATTTTAGTTTATACAAAATTGTTGTTTTACCAGCCGCATCCAATCCCACCATTAATATTCTCATTTCTTTCTTGCCAAACAGTCCTTTAAAAAGATTTGCAAATACATTTCCCATTGTGTAGCTGTATTTGTTGTTGCTGTCTTTTCTCTTTTAACAGTTTTTTTATTATATAATTTTCAACCTAAAATAAACCATAAAATAAAATAAATTAATAATTCATGTAGAATTTTCAATTAAATGATGATTTAAACAATTAATAAAGACGTCGACGGATATACATATCTTAGATCATCGGAACATGAAAAGTTAATATCAAAATTTTTATGTTGGACACATAAGCCACGTTACATAATTTTAACAATGTAAATTACAAATTAAATTCTACGTTTAATCTATATATTCTATACCTATTTGTGGATAAGCCGGTTTATGACCGTGATAATAAAAGCAAGATTATTATTATGACGTTATAAACTAACCTCAGTATGTGTTACGATAGTATGGTATAAGGCAGAATAGGAAATTATCCATGTCATGACGCAAATTGATTGCCCTTGGTGACCAGAATCGAATGACAACTTAAATCGTTCAATATGCAACGCTACCAAAAATAGCTAAATGTATATTATTTCTATTTAACCTGACGATTTTCCTTTTAAACTATGCAAGCGGGATAGAAACTAATATAACGATAACGAATTTTCTTTATCAGCACAGGAAATAAATGTGTAAAATTTGAGTATAAGCCAAATACGTATACTGGTGGGCGTAACATAATAATATGATTGGTATATTAATTAACAATCACAATTCAAACAAAAAAATAATTAAAAAAAACTTTTTAAGGAAAATATCCGAATTGCATATACATATTATATCCATATAGGCAACATGAAAAATCACAAAATATTAAAACATACAAGCATATTAATGCATCATTTAGAGTTTATTATCGATCATTATTATTAGATTTTGAAGCAAAACTAAATAAGACGTGGAATTTAATAATAAAATTGCACAAATTTTATTGTGGTAATTATTCAACATCAGCGTTTAACATGCCCTCATTTTGTGACACAAAGGAAACATTTCTTAATTGCGAATAGGTACATAGTATTTATATTTGAAATACTTCCTGGAATTACTCAACACAACCAAAAATATAGAGAAAGTAGAAATTTAGCAAAAATAATCAATTTCTTAATTTATCGGGTTTCAACAAATTCACAATCAATCTCTTTGTTTACTATGGTAAAAGTACGGTCTCATAGTTACACGCGATGATTAAGCCTGTCCTAAAAACATTATAAATTGTTCTTAAACCACATTTAGAATTTGGCCATTTACCTATTCAAATATAACTCAAGGAATGATTATGTATCCAGTCGCAGATTTCACTCTAGGCAGACTTATACATAGACGACGTGTAACTGCTTACAATGTCTGATGTATCATGGCAAAAAATAGCAAGACACGTCACAATTGCAAATTAAAGAACTTGATTGCAAAATTAAGTGTCCCAGAAAATCAACAAGACAATTTATGTAAAATTACAAGAAATCAATCCACCAAGTACATAGAATTTGCACACCTGTTGGATTTGAAAAACATGTAGCTCCCCAAACACAATGAATATTGAATCATCGATAAAACGTATCACGTTTTTTATCATTCTAAACTAATTTTAATTTATTTAATCATACTAATTCCTAAGAAAATACATTAAATTTTTGTTAAAACACAATCGAAAGTCAATAAAAAAAAAACATAAGTCGCGGACATCTTTTATCAACTACTAATGACATCTATTGTTGAATAGTAACAATCTCACGAAACACATAAAACATGACATTTCATAATTTTTCATAATTCCATGATACAATTTGGCTACCATTTTACTTCCACCGTACACATAAATTAGCAAATTTTACACCTGCCGAAAACACCGCAAAAGTTTATAAGAATCCCATATTAATTATATAAACATAAGTCATAAACACATAAGCAACCCGTTTTTTCGGTACTTAATTTAATTAACTTTAACCAATCCGGCTTTAATTCTTTACATTGCAATATGTACATATATTGATAATACGATTAGTTAATTAAATTGCCTTACATGAGATTCGTGTATGAAATGAAGTAATAACAATTTTTTTTTTGCTTTGGTTAGATAAGAGTTTAATAAAAACGCAGCAACATAAAGATCGATTTTGATTTATAAGAATTGAAAATTTTTTGTGACTCAGCAGCACAGCGGCATTATGAGGGAAAAGAAAATTTTTTATGTATGTACTCTACACAAAAAATATGGAGTCCCACCACCACACACTGTGTTGCCGATGTCATCATATTGTTTTACCATAGAAATTCAATTGAATTTTGTCTGAACCACTAGGAATAAATCAACACTTACAAAACTAAATACAAGTATTGTTTATCAGGATTTTGATGGTATTACCAAAACGCAAATCCTTAAACCCAAAAAAAAGAAAGTCAACACCCTTAAAAAATTTCTTTTAACAATGAAAACACCACGAAAAAATTACACGTCCATACGAAATTTTTCTCAACTCGTTTTCACCCGTCTTATATTAAACTTTTACTAAATAAACACTTACTACTTTTTAAATATTATATTTAAAATTAGAAATAATAACAATGTAATAGTTAAATTAAATATTTAAAATTAATAATCGAAATTTTCGCTATCAAATGCTTTTAAACTAATCACACACACAAAATGTTCAAAAAAACTGTTTAATGTCAAAATGGCGGACGTGGAACAGACGTACAAATTTTTTTTTCGTGTTTATGTGTATGCGGTTATATACCCTTCTCTATTCTGCCACGTAACTTATGGAGAAATGGTCGAAAACTGTGTAAAATGCTATAAGAAATGGTCGAACATATATTGCTCAATAGATGTCACTAAAAAACTTCACAAACCTATTTATTAAATTGTATTTAAATTGATTATTAAATTATAAGTTTGATTAGTTCAATTTAATTATCGTACATTTAAACAATAATTAAAATTCCGTTTAAAAACATTTCGTTGAAAAAAGTACTATCGGTTGTAGTTTATCAAGTCAGTTTTTTGACAGCATAAAAATTTCTTCAATACAGAAAAGTTGATACATTTTGTTGTGCAAATCTAATTTATTAATTAATAAAAAAAAATTAAAAGCGCAATGGAGAAATCGTCATTTGAGGCTATTACTTCTGACGATATTATAACATCAAAAATCGCTTTAAAAGAATTTATTAAAGAGGTACCTACATATTATAATTTTTTCGATGAACAATTTTGTATTGAAAGAAAAGGGTGGTGTTCAATTTTTTTTTATCAATTTCAATAAGCAATTTGTTGATTATAAAATGGCTTGTTATTGTTAGGAAGATAAACATAAAAATTTCGGAAAACGTTTTAATCGATCATTGAATAGGTCAACTTTTATTTTGGCTTTACCGAGATTTGCCAGTGTTAATCAATTCTATGGATATGCCTATACACGAAAAATCAAAATTAAATTTTGGTTATCAGTTTTTTCATTTAATATTTCGAGTGCTGCTTAAACTTAAGTTGAAACTGATGAAGATAACTACATATTTAATTAAATTTTTGTTTATTTACAGAATTCTCAAACATTCCAATTTCAAAACTTAACATCAACCGGCCAATGGTCCAAAATATGGAATAAAATATTTCAAAATCTCAAATCAATTGAGTACAAGGATGTATATTCGGACTGCCTCTCGGCCATCCGTATACTAAGCCGAGACAAAACCTATCTTAATGATACAATTACTCTAGACCAGTTTAACTATTTACTAAATATAGCAAATATCGGTGAAACAAGTTTAAATCTCAATGAAACGCTAGTGATCGAATCTCTAAAATGCTTGTGCAATTTGATTTACAATAGTACGAAATGCCAAGAAATTTGTAACAATCATAATACATGTAAAATACTAGATGGGATCTTCAAACGGATTATACTGTACAAGACTAATAGTAATAGTAATGCCACAGCCATCGCGTTTGACTATTTTATAAAATTTTTCGATATGAAATTGTTGTTTTTGATAACGGCTTTGAATCAGAATAGCCGACAAATAGTGAACGATAATTTTAATGGGGTCGTATATCTAAATGAATTCTTAGACGAGTTGATAATCGATAAGAAGATAAAAAAATTCGATGAAGATGAGATAAATTTGATATGTGAGATACTTAAAGTGCTTTTTAATTTAACGGTACGAAATCTAGCAAGTAGTGATACAAATTATGAGGAAATACAATTAAGACGGTTGACCGTTGTGCTTCAGAATTTATTACAATTCGAGGCGAGCTCAAAAGAGAAGTTTATTGAACTTGTTTCGAACGTAGTTAATTTATTAACGAATATACCATCAGAATGTATGGAGGAGCTGATGACCAAAAATATTACAAATATTGATAAGAAATATGTTTTTGAGAATTTTAATGTGACTGCGATATCAGTGTTACTTGGCTTTTTACAGAATCAATTGGATTCGGTACAAAAAACTATTTCCCAGTATGAATTGTTATCGCCGATATTAACAGTTCTAGTTAAATGTGTTCGATGCAACAGTTTACTACGGCGTTATGTACGGACTATTGTACTGCCACCCTTAAAAGATGTGAAAAAACGCCCAGAAGAAGGGACAGAACTACGAAATCATTTGTGTCGTTTACTCACCACACCGTCGACACAAGTCCGTGATTTATCGGCCGAGTTGCTATTCATTATATGCAAAGAAAATGTAGGCCGTATGATTAAACATACTGGATACGGAAATGCCGCTGGGCTTTTAGCAAATCGTGGCTTACTTGGAGGTCGAAGTAACCCGTCGTGTGAGTATTCGTCCGACAGCGAAGATAGCGATACCGAAGAATACAAGGAATTGCAACATGGAATAAATCCAGTCCTTGGATGTTACGAACCACCAAGACCCAATCCACTAGAAGGTATGACTGAAGAACAGAAAGAATACGAGGCTATGAAACTCGTCACACTTATGGACAAATTAAATCGACATGGTGTTGTGCAACCATGCCGCATTGGACCAGACGGCCGTCCAGTGGCCGTCGATCATATTTTACAATTACAGGACGAGATACCAAATCAACAGATGGATCATAAACGAAAAACTTAAATTTGTGGCGTTTCTAGAACGCTCATTCCAAAGTCAACGCATTTAAAATACCCATTTATGAAAACATCGCTTTTTTAATCAAATGTAAGTCTTCAACATAAAAATTGTGTGTAATATTTGAGTCTGTCTGTAATATTTAATAGTAATAATAAAGATAAATTATTTATTGGCTCTTAATGTACAAGGCTTTAAACTCCAAACATTTTCGGATAAATTTTCTTTAATTTAATTTATTACAAAATACGTATGTAGTTACAAATAAATTACATTTTCTTGCATCTACAACGCGGCAGCCTTACCAACTTCGATATATTTTGGTGGAGCCGGTTTTTCAAACTCATCTAATTCAGCATCGTAGTATTGCATTGCGCGATAAGGGCGCAACTCCCAAGGAATTTGATTTTCCATCAATGTTAATGTAACACCCAAATCATCTAGAGTTGGTACTCCTTGTTCGACACAGTCGGTGACATATTCGCGTTCTACACGTTCCGAATGTAACTCGCCTAATGGATTTCCGGGCGACAAGAATTTCTCAGTAATTTTTACTTTCAACATAAATGTTGGATCGAATCTTAAATCATAACGAAGGTATCCCCAAAGTTTTTCATCTTTACGCATAACCCGGTGGAACCAGTCGACCAATTCGGCGAGTTGATAACGTCTTGGCCTAAAATTGTAAATGTTAGGTTTTAAAATATAAACTAAATCATTATAATTACCCAACGGCTTGATAAACTTCGCCAGCAACTGATGAATCTTTAGCGGCGTTAACAATGGCTTGGGCGACATCGCTAACGAAGACTGGCTGTTTGTATGTTTTCTCACCTTTATGCCAGAGTGGCATGGCTCTGAATTGTCGGCGCCAAATATGGGCATAATATCTCAAGAACCGATCCTCTTGGCCATAGATATCAGCCGGTCGAATCACAACCGCATCAGGGAATTCATCTCGCACAGCGCACTCCCCAAAATATTTACTCTTTAAGAATTTACTTCCCCCATCGATCAAAATTGGTTGAGGTTCCGGAGTGGCATTCAAAGATGAAAGGTGGATGAATTTCTCTACACCCATTTCACGACAAATACGGGCGAGACGACGTGCTCCATCAACATGTACATCCTGGAATTTAAAATTTTTTGTTTCCCAGTCACGACCAACTAAATTAATGACCACATTAGAATATTTCACGGCCTGTCGAATCGATTCTTCATCACACAAATGATATGGATGAAATAATACTTGGCCCAAATCACCCACAGTCTTTAAACGAATGGCTTCATAATGATCGGCGCGATATGGTAGTATTAGCTGTGTACCAATCTTTCCTAATTTATTACAAACATATCGTCCCACAAATCCAGTAGCGCCGAATACCGTGGCCACAATACCATTAAAACTGGAACGTCCACCAGTTCCCCGTTTCATGGCAGCCAAATTTGTGGTTTTCAACTTTTTGACATCGGTCGAGTAGTGTCCTTTGATGCAAAGAGCACTCAAAGCTGGAGTCTGCGTTTCTATAATAATATAAATTCGTTAATTTAGTATACATATACGAAATATAGGTATAACCTCTACTGTTGGTTCTTCTGACGTAAAATTACATAACAAATTTTAAAATTCGATTTCAATATAAAATTACTTACTAGCAGCATTTAAACTATTAAATAGCACTAATGAAGCCATTGCTATATATTTCTTTTTCAATTTGTTTCAGATATTATTTATATTTATTACGATAATTTAAAATTTTAAAGTATTTTACTCGACATCGATTGTGTTGTGTCGATTGTCGAATTGACTTTATGAAAAAAGTTGACAATTGAATTTCGATGTTTTTCTATGTCTGCCTGTTTAGAACAAGTCGTCAGCCGAAATGTGGATTATTTTTAGTTCATCTATTTGATGTTCTTTTGACTTATAAAATCTATCCGCCGTTCCACACGAACTTCTTTTGAAGTTACTTCTTTTTCGTCTCTCTCCCCGTTTACCTATAAAACCGGTTTAAATTGCTTGATTTTAGTTTAAATTTTATTTTCGAGAGAGCAGAATAAAACAATACAAAAAAATGATCTGGCTAAATATTAGTAAGGTTTTAAATTAGCAATCAAAAATGCATTACGACTTATTTTGAAGTAAGAAGTATCCCTTTTTGTGTTTTACTAACACAATTGTGCGAGTACGGCAAAGGTACCGTGTCAAAAATTTATTTTTGTATGCGTTTTGAACCAACTTACACATTTGCGTATTACTTCCAAACTTATTTCGTCCGAAAAAAAACACTATAATTATACATACAATTGTGTTGGTTGTACTTGAAATCAAGCGAAATTTTTTATCAAAAACGCCATTACATACTATGATTTTTTACTCACACATTTGTGTGGTTTGGACTTTAATTAAGCCACTTTTCGATTTTCTGTGGTTGAAAAAGGGGTATACTTCAAAAATAATGGCGTGTTTAACATACATACAAAAATTAACGTTTATTAAATTAAGCCGTTCCACACTTTGATTCTATCGCTTTGATTCTTTCCTCGTTTCCTTCAACTTCACCAACAAACTGTTGTTACGACGAAAGAATCATAGTGTGGGACGGCGGGGGTAGTATATTACCTAATACAATTTATTTTAATCATTAAGTAAATCACATTCTTTAATTTATTAAACTTTATAACTTGAAGATAAAAAGAACTTAGAATAGAACGGAATAAATTGTTAATTAAAGTACAGGAAACCCTCGAAGAACACGACTAATTCGTTCCGTGTTCTTTGAAACCGTGCTGTTCGAGACTACAGAAAAGAAAAGAACAAAAAACGTTTCGTTTTAATGTTTTGTTTGTTTTGTTGTTATTATGGTTTACAAAAAACAAAATAAAAGAGAATAACGAAAATTGTGTTGTTTGAAACCGTGTAATTTGAGGGAACGGGTATCGTGTTCTTCGAATACCGTATTCTTGGAGGGTTACCTGTACAGGTTCAAACTAAAAAATAACTACCCAAAGTACACAGAAAATGTTTTCCTCACTAAACATTGAGATATCCTCATTTTTTTAGTAAGATATTTTGCATCCATCCCATAATATGTGTAAGGCCTACTAGTTTGGTACTAAACCAACATAAAAATGTAAATAATCGCAACAAAAACTGTAGAGCACTTAACAACATTTGATAGATAACAATCATACAATTACTTTAGATAAATAAAATATTCTCAAAAGTGTCTCGAGAACTAAAAAATCTAATTTAGAAATGTTACATATCAAGAAAAGTACTAATTCGATAAATATTGTTAGTGATTGTGACTACATTGGCAATAGCTACATATAATTTATTTAACTAATTACACTGTTTTAGTTGAAAAATGTGACAAGCTGGACACCCAAAGAGTACGCCTAATTCGAGTACGCTGAATTCAATGGTGCTAGTTCCATTTACAAGTTAGTCCCCATTTTTGAGATATCGCTTTCGACATGTTTTGGCTCCGAGTCAAACATTTGTCAAAATATACTCATTTTCACCTTGATAACTCTTGAACCATTGGGATTTTCGTTTTGCTCTCTTAAGCAAAGTTGTTGCGGCAAGACAACAACTTTGCCGAACATATCAAAACCGAAAACCCACATCCACCATATATGTTTGGTTAACTTAGGCCAAGGTTAGGTTAGGTTAGGGAGGCTGCTTCCGCATACTTAGACCAGTAAAAGGGGCCGATTGGCCCAATAAGTAAGAACAATGTTATTAAGAATGTTCTCGGAATTAATCGATCAGATGATTTTCGCAAATATATTGAAAATGTGCTGACCGCTTTTCATAATATAAACGTTCGAATGTCATTGAAAAAACATTTTTTGCATTGTCACGTGGAAAAATTCCCCGAACAATCACCAGCCGAATCCAATGAGCACGATGAGCGTTTTCACCAAGTGACTGCAAGGCTCAAACATTGGCACACCAGCAAAAAGCTGCATGCACTCTTGGGTGACATTTGTCGGGATTTGCAAGAGGAAGAAGATCTCGGAAGACGACACGAACGAATCAGAAAATTAAAATTAAAAAAGTGAAGAAAAATCACCATAAAATCAACTGAATCGATATAATTTTCTTTCAAATAGTTTCTATTGTATCTATATTTGTCGATGAGACATTTATTCGATCGATTTAAATTCAATAAATGGACAAAAAAATGATAAAAAAAGTGTTTTTCGTCGAAATGAAAGGAAAAAAAATAAACCAAAACTGTGACTGTAGATGTGGTTTTTCGGTCTTGATATGTTCGGCAAAGTTGTTTGTCTTGACTTGCGCAACAACTTTGTTGAAGAAAGCAAAACGAAAACCTTAATGGTTCAAGAGATATCAACGTGAAAATGAGGGTATATTTTGACTCAAAACCAAAACATATTGAAAGCGATGTCTCAAAAATGGGGACTAACTTTGAAATGGGCACCATTGAATTCAGCGTACTTGAATTAGGTTTACCCCCTGGGTGCCAGCTTGTCACAAAAAAAAAGTTTGCGACTCAAGCACAGTTTTCCGTTTTATTATAAATTCGAAATCCCATTAAATAAAGTTTATGATAAAGAAAAAATGCACCACTGGTTAAAATAAGTGATTATAATTATTTATTTATTAATGATACATGTTTTGGAAAATGTAAACAACGATAATAATACATAAATTCTATTATTTGCATTAATGACCTACAATTAGGTTCCTCGAATTTTATGTTCGTAAGAAAAAATATTCTGACTGCATTCCCAATCTGTGTATAATTACTGTGTCGAAATTGACATTTCCAAATAAGCGTCGAACCTAAAGTAACTTTATTTGAAAGATAATTGTATGCCATTAATGCTTGAATATGATTTTGGACATGTGGACGCCGAGGCTGTCGCCATGGCGTAATCTGGAGGTCCAATTTTCGATCACTCTTCGCAGCATCTCTGGTCGTATGCTCTGTCGTCCTGCTCTGTTACACCCAGTTTTAAAATGTGCCATAGTGAGTGGCTTCAGAGTTCTGCACTCCTACAGGGGGTCAGAGATGTGCTCATTTACATTATACCGATCGTAAGAAGATGATGAAAAATTTCTTTTGCACCATGCTTCTTAAGAATGTTAAGCAATTTTAAATATTTATTGTGTTTTTTATTAGTTTTATTGTTGTTGTTTTGATAAAAATTGATCTGATAACAAATTTTATTTTGTTTAAACCTGTAAAAGGTCCTGAAAAAATCTGGGAACTCATGTCGCGACAAGTAGTAGATTGATTCCTACTAATTAACATCAAAATTAAAAAAAAAAATACACTCAATCAAAAACTGATAAATAAGTTCAAATCCTTCTAAGATTATGTGTCTTATTATGTTCTGTTATGTTATTGGATGACAAGTATTGTGTGGCGCGATTTATGCAGTCTTGATAATTTCTTAGAAATTAATGCGAAAAAATAAATTTTCGGTTTTTGATTTATTTGCTTTATTCATGCTTTGGCTTGAAAGATATTCACAAAGAAATTAAAAATTATTCAAACATTCTTGCATCTTTATTGCGTTTATACCCTAATATGAATGTTTACAGTAGGTCAACGTCTTAAAAATTGAAATATTCAAGAGATAATTTTTTCTTAATATACATAGAGGTATATCTTTTGCTAAAGTAGCTTACGATCTGTTTCCAAAATTACTTTTTCTCTTAGAAGTAACCCATTTAGAGGATACATTTAAAAAAAAAATCTGTACGCTGACTTCATAATACATACCTTCAAATCGAATAATTTAAACAGTCAAAAATAATTGCATATGCCCAGAATCGAACAGGCGTCATCCGCTTGGCGAACAAGTTCTACTCAACCATCGATGCTCGTGCATACCAAGAAAATACATTATTTTGCAAAATTTCTTTAGACAACAAAAAATTATAAAATTTATAGATAGCAATTGCCTTATACTAGAAATTGTCGAAATTGATTGACGAGTGTTAAAATTTGTTTACAGATTTTCATAAATTACCTGTACGTCAATGTTTTGTTTTCAACAGCAAAGTGTAAGCCGTTGATATTTTAACATATTATAGTTACGTAACCACAGTAGGGTACTAGACAAAAAATATATACATAGAAGATTCCAGTCCTCCGTATGCTCCATTTGTATGTTTATAAGAAAATTGGTTACGAAGTGTCTGTTCTGAGAATACTTTTGAAAAATATTTTATCTCCAATTATCTTTGCTCTGCTTCTTCACAATCTGGTAGCCTTATTCAACAGAAACTTTGAACATGAATTATCTGTGATAACTGATAAGAAACAAACTCAAATATAGTTAGTATGGATGAGTGATTTACTATCATATGAACTGGACATAGTATGTAGGTATAAAAACATAAAAATTACAAGATGACTCATTAGACGAGTATATGGAGCAAAGGATAATCAGTTGTAAACTTTTATAATACATACATAATAAAAACGTAAGCAAAACTGATAAATAGATACATATACTCATAAGAGTACATTTACGAAATAAATGAGAAGTGCCTCATAATTTAGTTGACATTCCCGTCGCCAATCATATGATAACAAAACGTGTTAATAAGCACCCGGTAACGAATTGGGGAAATTTAATAATAATAAACTTATGTGTAAAAATCCGCTGTATCTATCCTCGTGTTAAGTGCGTGGAAAATATTTCACGTAGCTTCTATAACAAAATGCAATCTGACCAAAATTTTAAAAATTAATGATTATAAACATTCCACTTAAAAATATTTAAATTGTGATAAACATTATATTTTTATCAATATGTACTAGGCTGATACTCGTATTGTTTAACTATTGATTTGCTCACTTATTAAATTGATAACGTAATTTCGACCAAAATGGTTTAGTATTTTTCGTGCCGCACGAATCTCTGCGAAATCTTTGAAACAAACTATTAAACAACTTCTACATGCTAGAGCAAATAAATCAATGTGTCGATTTCACGAAGATAACCAATAAAACCAATAACCACCAATAAAACCGGTTTTATCCGCGCCGCAATTTTTTGATTTTATTGGTAAAGGGGAAACAAACGAAGAAGTTGCCGGATACCAGTTTCCCTAGTGTGACATCAGCCAATGCCTAAAAAAGTCTAGTTGAATCTAAATAGAAATAAGGTTTTCATTAAACTGCCAGTGGACTAGTAAACAAATATTTAATTATTTAATTATTTAATATCGATCTTATTATACAGATTTTGACAATAAACTGTTAACGTTTTAACCCTTAAAAACATATATAATGCGATGTTACAGTAAGACTCCGTGGTGCAACGGTAGCGGGTTTGACTGAATGGAATTTTGCACAAAAGGCGAGAAGCCAGTTTACGTTTGATTTCTCGCCTTTTCGATTTGTCCGACAGTTTTTTAGCGATTATGCACAAATCGGATTTAGCTGTCAAAATGTCATTTTGTGTTTAAAATTATTTGTGTAATATTGAGGTTTAATGTTATGGTGAATTTTTCTTTAGATTTTAGTAATATTTTAATAAATTAAAATAATTATACAGATGAACAAAGGACAATTAGCCCATTGCTATTGTTTTTGATAAACAAAAACAATATGAGAATTATCCGGTCTCGTCTTAGGGATGATTTAAATCCTTTTAACATTAATGATACAAGGTAATTAATAACTAATCTTATAAACTTTATTTATATTTAATCTAAATATTCCAGGAACTATATCAACTTCCGAAAGGTTTATTAATTAATTTAATTAATAGTATCGAGGAATATTTTCCAACCCGTACGTATCATACTGCAATATCGAAAAGAAGATAGTATGTAACTGTGTTTAAAGAAGATGTGAATCAGCCAAGCTACACACGATTTTACAGCTTCTGGTTTAAAACTAAGTCGCAATAGATTTTTATTGTTAATTTAAACCCCTGCTTTATATTAAAACACCAAATTTTTGGTGCGATGCTCCGACATAAAATTTTTGTCCTTGCATCCGAAATGAAAAAATAAAAATTAAAATAAAAAAATTTAAGGCATTTTTGCGATGTAGATTTTTGTTTAAATTTTATTTTCGAGGGAACAGAATAAAACAATACAAAAAATTTGGTGTTTTAATATAAAATAAGGGTTTAAATTAACAATAAAAATCTATTGCGCCTTAGTTTGAAACCGGAAGCTAAAATCGTGTGTAGCTTGGCTCAATGAAAATACTGGAAAATATAAAAATGACAAAATAAAAAATAAATAAAAATTTATATTGGCAGTATGTATTACCTTACCGGCATCTAATTCAAACAAACTTTATACTTTTTGACGTTTAGTATGAAAACATAACCAAAATCTTATCGCCTTTCTTCTCACTATCCAATATACATGGTCGGAAATAAAAGCGAGAGCGAGTGTCTACTCGCATAGTGCATAATCACATTTACTCGTTTTTACCTATAATGCCTCAACCAGTCAGACTTAAGTTCTTAAGTTGTGCTCCGTTTTAGACCACTTAGGAGAGCGGTACGACCACCAAAATTTTAGAGGTCAGTTGTTTATTTGTGACGAGAAGCCTATAAACTTTTGATGATTGTAGCACTAACCAAAGTGGTGCAATCGGCGTGTAACTTAAGCTCTTAAGTCTGACTGGTTGAGGCATAAGTCGCTAAAAAAAAGGCGACTCGCTATATGCAAAATCCTAGTCCAGCACCTAGATGGTGGTCAAGTGACAAATGACAAATTTGGTGTAACATTGTACTAAAATTGTAACTGCAATAACTTGACAATTTAGTTGTGAGTTCTAAAACGCGATTCTGATAAGTTGACTTTTTCAAAATGTCACGAAAAATTTTGTGACAAATTGTACAAAATTGTAACCTATTTAATTTTCCGTGACTTTTAATTTTCTTATAGAATTAGTGCGAATATAATTGTTAAACCATTTTTGTATGGAATTAAATCGAAATTGAAAACTAAATTCTTAAATAAAAAATTAATAATTGGGAATTATTGGGAATTATTGGGAATTTGCAGTTTTTTTTTACAATTTTCTAGTAATAGTTATGTGTTTGGCGAAATATGTGAGAAGTTGAGTACAATTTAGCAATACAACTGCAACTACTACAAACTACTGTAATTGTCATAATCATATACATAAGTCATTTCATACGAATTGGAAATTTTCTGTGACAATATTTTGTTCTGATAAAAAAAGTCATGAAAAAGTGTTATTTTATTAGATCTACCCCCAGATCAGGAGGTTTCGTGTTCGAATCACGTCGGGGTCAAGTTCCAACTTTACTTCACCCCTGGATAAGGGGACTTTCGTTATAAGCTTCCAAACTATTCATTCAATAGGATTCAAACTTTGCATACAGGTTTTATACCAAAATAGGCAAATTGTTCATAACATGTATGAAGGGGTCGGTCCTCACGGTCTAGGTGCTTACATAAATTCCTTCACATCTGCCTCCATTTACTCGTACTTACGACGTGGCATGGAGATGTAATCATGTGTAGCCACCGTTCCAATCGTCAATACTTTATGATGTATATAATCAATGTACATTAAATATTCAGTTGGGGGAAAGCACAACCCTATATTATATTTAAAAAATTGTATCTTATACAAGAAATATCCTTTGTTACAAGATATTGTACGTGTAAATAAAAATGGTTTAGTTTGAAAAATATCGTTTGCATTTCGTAATATCATTTTCAAGAGGCAATATTTTTTAAACGCTTTCTCTAAATTCATACTAATTTGTGTAAGTCCGAAATGCCAATCAGGATTTGGATATTCAAAACATTAAACAACCATTTCAAAAATCATCATTTGCTTTGCGAACGTCCAACCTTAGCTTCCAAGAACGACGGCGCCAATAAATAAATAATGAAATTCAATCTCAACTCCTCGGTTCACCATTGAAATACAAATCCATTGACACAGTTATTTTTAAGGAACAATATACTTTTATCACTATTAGCAAAACACACTAACACTTAATAAACACATTTTACTACACAATTGTTTTTTATTTCGCAAAAATTAAATTTTTGAACATTTTAATTAAAAAAATTATCCAAAATGTTTAAAAAATCAATCGATCGATTTCGACTTGTAAGGTCATCATCAAGAGTATCTACTCGATTTTTGAAAGAGGATTCACCAATAATACTCCTCCGTAATTTGGACCCACCGAAATTATGGAACGAGACTCGGCTTTGTGTGAAGAAACACATGATGCCGAATGTAATTGAAGCAACGATTATTTCTAGTAAAAGTAAAGGAAAAAATGTGATAACTCTGCGCAATTCGATGATTCTCGCCCATTTGCCTTGCGCCAAGCGACTACAATTTTCACTGCTCCTTGATTTTGCAATGACAATCAATAAAGTCCAAGAACAATCCCCGAAACTTACTGGTGTGAATTTGGAAAATCCATGCCTTTCACATGGTCAACTACATGTTAATTATAATTCATTTTTTTATTAAAATATTTATAAAAATTTAATTAATATAAATAACAACTTAAGTTACAACTTTTCATGTGACAATTAATTAAAAAAAAAAATCTATCTAGAGACCATTTTCGAAGTATACTCCTTTATTGTCAAACTATTATTTAACTAATGATGTTAATCAACATAACTAAGACCTTGTGTTGGAGTGCAGAATTCAGCGCCGACCCACCGGCCATGTCAGTGTACAGGTTGAGATGGAACTTGCAATGTGCAGGTGGTATACTGTAGTTGTGTGAGTAGGGGAATGGGTGGGGGTGTGCACGAATGAAAGGGAGGTATTAATTGACCTTACAAGGACATTAAATCCATTGGATAATTAATACTCTTTAAAAAGAAAAAAAATATTACCAAATTAGTATATAATTTCGCTATATATACTAAATTTTATCTTTCCTGGTGTTGGTAATTATTTAAAATAAGGTCCTAAAGTCTGTTTGTTTTAGTGTTGATTTTTTCATTTAGTATAACATCGGATTTTTTCTATGTTTGCAAATTTCACTTCTTCATATCGATATTTTGCCGTTTATGCATTAATACATTTAGATTAAGGTCTATGTTACTATATGTATGTTTTACTTTCGTCAGCTGTTGTATATAATTGGACTGCGTATGTGTTTGGCCGATCTCCTTAATGTGCACTCGTTACACACTAGTTTATAGACGCCAGTGTCAACTGCTTCGTTGCTCACGTTACTTTTTAATTTATTTAAATGTTTTTGACTTCTTTAATACGCTGTTATGTAACCAAATTTGTGTAAAATGCTGTTGACAATGTTGCAAGTATATTCCATTGAGACATATTTCTTATCATTGCTGTCATGCCCATCGTGAAAAGTTGTTAAATTATGCTGTTCAATTCTATATTTAATACTCATGTTCATACGATCGATCAAATTTGTGTCGTGTCCGTTGTTAATCGCAATGTGCTTTATGATGTTAAGATCGTCAAAGTAGTCATTTGCTGTGTTTCATGACAGACATTGATCCGAATTAGTTCAAATTTTATATGAAGAACCTGATCCAAAATTTGTTTTAGATCACAAATTTTGATTTGAAATCTAGTAAGCCCTTTGCGTTATTTCACGTATTTTCACGTTCCATCACAGTTTTCGTTACTTTATCGAAGTTTATTTCTCGTTTTCCTAAACTAAAATGGACAACAGTTTCATTTATGAATTATTTCTTGCCTATTGCTATTACAACCTAGTAGTACAAATGCGTACAAATTGTCTTTCTCTATTTTCGTTCAAGTATCGAAAACAAATTATTCCGTGATAGAAATGGAGTAGAATATCACAATTTTTCAATCTAGCACCCTGGTAAATGATATAAAATGTGAAATAGTGTCACATTTTATTCTAAAGAAGCGAGACATAATCTTCGATAAAGTATCGAAAATGTGATGGTAGAACATGTCAGCACTGAATCGGATCAGATCAAGCATCAAGAAACGCAGCTATTAATATTCATTGGTATAATATTAAGCCTATTTTATTTAACATGTAGCTGTATGCGGATGTTTTTTGTTTGTGTGGATGATTTGAACTGTATGTTGATTGTAACGGTTTGTGTTGGTTTTCGGTAGATTTTAAAATTGTGTTTATGGTTTATATTGCTAACTGTTAAATCCAAAAAATTGATGCTGCCTTTAACTTCCGTTTCCAAAGTAAATTTAATTTTAGTATTTATATTACATTTAGCATTTATATTTACATTTTTATTTTATGCTATTTAAAAATTAGGTATAAATTAAATACAATTTTGACGCAAGAGCTCGAAGCATTGGGAATTAAAATTTCAGCAAGTAAAAACTTTTTAAAAGATATTTTTATTACAAATTGACCTAGTTCAGATTAGAATTCTACATACAAAATACCAATAAATATTACGATTTCCTCTTCGAATGAGGAAACTCATTAAAAGCCATAAACGCACTCTTATAATGTCTGCTGACTTTACATTTTCCGGCGAATATGTCATTAATTTGGGGTTTAGTTTGCTATTTAGTATACTCGTATGTAAATTAATTTTGAATATTTTTTTGGTGGTAGTTTTACCGCTATCGAATAGTTGGCTTAAAGTTATCGTGACAGGCAGGGCCTCAAAAGAATAACAACATGCAATCAGACGAACGACACTCTGAATTTGAATTGCAAAGGCGAACGAAAATTAAATCACCAAATTTTACGAATGAAATTTGGTTAAGCAGCGAATGAAAGAAACCCTTGTTAATATGTCATTGTTATACGATTTGTTACATATATGATTACAGAATGGTTTGTAAATTGTAACCATAAATACGAAGTGAAGTTTACATAAAGGGCTTCGTTTGACTCAACTTAATTTCACTCTTCATATACAAGTTGAGTATGATGATTAAAATATTTTATTGCCGGTGTGTACTAATTGAACAGGTTAATCTAGTCGCCATTGTTTATTATTGGCATACAAAACAAGATGGCGTAGTCGGGCCCTTTTACCCCAAAAATCAATATTGTCAACATATATAAAATACCGTAATAAGATGCTTGCTAGGCCAAATTATACAGATGAGACAATTGCTTCGCTCTACGCAAAAAACGTTGACAGCGAAAATGTTAATTTTTACTAAAATATTCACCCTGAAACACATAACACACACAATAATTTCTATGTCATAATTATTGATAAGAACATTATTATTTCCATTTCGTTTTTACTTTTCATATTCTATCAGCTTCTTAATACAAAACAACTCTTGGTTGCTCATAAAGTCTCTATATCAAAATAAAAGGAAAACTGTAAGCACTCACTTTATGTTTTGTGAATTTTATTTTTAGTTTGCGATCAAATGTTACTTGTATCGGACGGACATTGGTCACCGTCCGAAATATTTTTGTACAGATTTTTATAATTTATGAATAAATATTATAATTTAAATATTAATCGTTTGTTACATTGGTTTGTCTATTTATGATAAAATGGCGCGAAAGTAGTGAAACAAAAGTTAAGTTTTTAATTTTCTAAAATTATAAGTTATTTTTAAATTTTAGGCAGTGTAACGTCAATATCGTTTTTGTTCGTAAAAATTGAAAGTGTTTTTGATAAAAATACAAAACGGTGACCAATTTATAGAAGTGCGGTTATCAATAAAATAAATTAAGTGTGCGAAATTAGAAGGTTTGTTCGTTTGTTTCTATTATGTAATTAATAATTAATTGTATTGTTCAAATGTGTGCTTCAAAAAAAGTGGAACACGTGCGATCAAATTTTCGTTCTTTATTCGATGTTTTAACTATATACGCACGATTATCATCTACTTAGGTAGGAAAGTAATCTAATATTTCAACATTTGATTTGAATCTAAAATAAAAATAAAGCTGACAAAAGATAAAAACTTAAATGTTTGTGGTTTTATAAATAATTTATTATAGAATGTATAGTATGATATGATAATACAAATCTGTTATTTATTGTTATAGAACTATTTTGATATATAAACTAACAATAGAATGAATTTTAGTGTTTTCGTTCAATTAAAAGTATTTCCTGTGCGCGATTGATAAACTGATCACTACAAAAATATCGCACCTTTAATCGTAGTTTGTAAATTTTAAATGTTTAGCTAATGATTTAAATAGTGTTATTGTATCGTTGCAATGAATTCAATTATGTTGATTATAATTGAATATAAACTGAATTTGGAGGTCAAGTTCAATAATTATTGAGTGTGTAAAATAACCGATTCACCTATTTGACAAATGATCATTAGCATGAAACAAAAATCGGCATGCAGTTTAGTTTACCCATACTAAAAATCCGTTAAGATTTCGATTCATTATCAAACTTAATAGCAACACGCATACTTTACTCTATTTCCCAAGTAGTAAACGAACAGTTATCGCATTTTCTAAAACAAAAAAACTTTTTTACTACATCGTTTTTGACCATCTATACAAAATGCGAAAATGTTTAGACTTTTTTCAATTTTTTAGATCATCCAACTTCTATAATGTTTTCCATATATGTATTTAAAAAGAGCGAACGACAAATTTATAGCCAAAGACGCCGAGTGTCGAAAGTAAGCAGGGCAGGGCTATAATAATAATTCTCAACCGTGGTATAATTACTAATTTTTTTACAACTATAGAGTTACCACCTTAGGGAGTTTTTGTTGATCAGAAATCTAATTTTAAAGCAGAAATACTGGATTTTTAAAAATATTCACGAAATTGAAATAGTCGGAATTTTCAACAGAAATATACTGTATTATTTTGTTGGCGTATGATTTGATCGTCATACACTATGAGGAAAATAATTGAACGTTTGAATTTCATATTGATTTAAGTAATTAATAAAAAAATTTAACCGTAAAAAATAATATATAATGAAAACCACTACACTATATAAATAAAGTAGTGAATAAATAACTTTCAATATACGGACAAATTTGAAGTGTATATGTTATGGTCAATAACATAGTCCCAGTTCAATGTACTGCAACACAGAAGAAGCAACCTTAAGTGCTGCTCAAAAATTTAAAGCCCGTTATGGTCGATTGCCGCAAAAACTCTATCATTTCCAAAGTTACGTAAAGAGCGTGTATTATTACTTAACTAACCTCAGAGAGAGAGAGCACCAACATAAGCTCTTATAAATGTGAATTTGCTTGGCTCAGTAAACTCGGACTGCAACATACAAACAAAAAACTCATAATCGACAATTTTTATAAAGCTAAAAATAAAACTTAGCGGGTGGTGCTAATTTTGCTAATCGTAGAGAATAAATAAAGCTTTCTAAGCATCCTACCGTTTTGTTGAGAAATATTTCTCTTGATTGGAAATGTTGGCCTAGCCCAATACCATGTGGTACTCGAATTATTTTTCCTTAACATTTTCATGCGAATTTTGCTCCTGTCAAGTAAAAAAAAACAAATTTATATTAAAACGCGTAAGTAGCGAAATAACAGAAATTTTTTCATTTTAGGGAATAAATTTTAGGAAAGAAAATTATATTTTAGGGGATAAATATACAGTCACCATCTTGAGATCCCAAAATTTGGAAGTTATTGATAACTTTCTGTTACCAGGAATATATACATAGATCTCGAATACACAACTTTTGATTTCTAAAGCGAAAAATTAAACTTACCGAACTATTGGTGAAAACTGTTTTGTATAATCAAAAAACATTATACATACCTGCTTAAATTTCAGAAAAGCAGCAAGATCAACTCTTGTTGGTTGAAAATTTAATTAAATCTCTTAATTCTTTGTCGTGTTTTTGTAAATGTTAAACTTTTAAACATCATTGCAAAAATTGAAAAAGCTCCCATTGAAACTGTCACTTTCTCGCACTTCCTCATTTCCAAATTGAAGATCCTACATATTGATTGTTGGCCAAAATTGGTTCACCGGAAGAAGCAGCTACTATAAGGTTTTCGATTTTTGGAAAATATGGGATTTATGAGAAAAAATGCTAAATCAAAGCTGAAACCAAAATTTGCCAAATTTTTATTTTATAATTTAAACAAAAATGCAAAGGCAATTAGGCAGCAAACCGCCATTATATAGCGCTCACAATAATTTCACCATATGAACCGGAGCATAAACCTCCAATAACATACGGAGCATAAACCTCCAATACAAACGATTTCTTATAACATTCTGAGTTTATTAAAGATATAAAATGTAAGCGTAGTCTGCTCCAACGAGGGTCGTATCTTTACTTTTTAAATCGAATGTTAGATTTAATAAGTAAAGGTACCACTGGAGCTGAATCTTTTGTATATACAGTGATAATTCTTAAACATGTTTTCATTCTTGGCCAACCCCGTCCTAACTTCCTCTGTTTGCCACATAAAGAACCATAATTACATCGACTAAAATTAAGGGAATGTGGATCAACGAAAACTAGATTCTGATTCCCTACATTTGTCATTTTGCGTTTAACTGTGCTAATTTATGGATCTATGGATAAAAAAACATCGAGAAAGAATTATCGAAGCAGAATTCTCGTAGCAATTTTTAATAATCTAATTGATTTTTCATTGAGGGCATAATATCGGTATAATAGTGCGGCAAGCCATACCGTCTAAATTTTTAAGTTTTGGCTGTTAAGTTAAATATATAGGTCACTAAACAACGGAAGCGGCAGATAGCATAAGTAAAATCAGAGAATCGCTTAATAATAAACCACTCCATATTGATAGCAAAACTCAAGGATTTCCCAAATGCTCTTCTACATTACCACAACATTGCAGTGGCTTTTTGATGTTTACTTTCAATATGAAGTACCAAAAACGTTTACTCTCTAACCAAGTTGTTTAACGAACTCAGATCCGGCAATCGTTTCCCCAAAAAGTTAAGGAGCAGACAGTTCGCCAATATCGACAGTTCGCGTCTAGTAAAGGATAACAGGCTATGGTTTTTAATGGATATACTATCTCTTTTCAAAGCAATACATTTCTACGCCTTGAAGAACGCGTGGCGATTAATCCATCACTTTTAATATGCAAGCTTGACCGAAGCTTTATTTTAACCTTTAAAAACCTAGTGAACAATAACTTCTGTTAATAAAAATATTTTAAAGTTAAAAATTTTGAAGATTTTGTGAAAAAAATTGAATATGTATTGAAATACCAAGCCTAAAGGTGTTTATGTGTCAAATTTTGTTTTTAAAAGTTAGTTTTTATGTGATATGCCTCGGTCGAAGCATTTGCTTTGGATGTTATTTATACCAAATGTTATTTGCTATTTCACAACCTGCTACAGTCATTTATCGACAGAACTATTGAAGACTGCTGATTCAGTTTTGTTGCCAAATTTAAAATCATTCTTACAACTTTATGATTTGCAGGAATATTGTAGCAAAATTTTATTCAAAAATACGAACCACAACCATATTCAATGCGCTACAATGATGCATTTGAAACCACCAAAGATGTGATTTCTATACAAGTCAAATACAACAAGATTTCCATGCAAACATTAGGAACAGATAATACCTACCTGACAACCATCATGGTGTACCAAGAATAAAGACGCAAACTCGGGTACCAAGAATACAGACGCAAACCCTGGACCAGTGATACTACTTGGAAGAAAATTGAAGAACGCCGACCACTGAAGTTGCAAATGTACCAACAAAACATCTTTTTGAAATCAGGAAAATGATGACGGGCAACTCACCAATAATTAAATGCATCTGTTAAATCTTAACAACAAACGAAGCGCAATTACAGATATGGAAGGAATATTTCGGAGACATCAATCACAAACAATACGCAAATCTTCGAATTAACAATTAGCGCTAATAACAAAATGAAGAATAACAAGGCCTCTGGAATGGGCCATATATACAAGCTGAAATATTCACAGAAGACATATCCACAACTGCAAGAGCTCCACCAGTAATAACATAAATATAGAATTCAAGTAGAATACCCTTCCTTAACACAACCATAAAGTTTCAACAATGATTATACTGGATAGAATTACACCAACTAAAAAAATAACAAGGATCAAGCTGGTTTCAGACCAGGACGGAGTTAGACCATATCAACACAACACTCATCATCATTGATTAGTCCAACGAATGGAATTCACCACTGTACCTACTCTTCGTAGACTTCAAAGACGCATTACACAATATCACGAATGCAATTTGGAAGGCACTTTAGGAAATGTGCATCCCAAAGAAATGGTGGCGTGAGAAAATTATATAGCGCTTCGGCAACAGCATCCAGTGGAATCCAACGCGGAAAACTCAATGATCAGTATTACGCAGACGGCATGTGCCTGCTAACACGACAGCTGCTGGATGAGGTTTAGGCATGTCGGAGAGATGGCACTATCTCGTTTCCTTCCATTTTACAATTTCTTTTTGGCGGTTCGATTGCGGTTACCCAAATATGAACTAACCCAGCAAGTTGCTTGACGTTAATAGTGATGATGTTGTAGCCCTATCTCTTATTGTCACGCACCCCTCATTTCTCATACCCCAATTATAAATACAATTATCGAATGTTTTCTAATATTACAGCGGAATAGTGGCGTATTTATGTTCCTAACTGGATTATTTAACGTTCGTAATGCAAGCTTTAGTGATAAGAACATGTTGGACAGCTTGTTTTTTTTAACGAACTTACAATTAATATTGAAATGTAATTTGATAATTTTGACAAGAACTATAATTTAGCAATATGGTCGAATGCAAATATTTTTTGATAACAAAAATATAATTACACATATGTTATAAAACTTTATTAGTTTATTATTTAACAGTTCAGCTGGCTGGCGCTATTGATGTATAATTGAGTGTGATTTTCAGCCAAATTCCATAACAAATGTTTTCGTTATTGAATTACAAGCAAATTAAATGTGTTCTACGCGATAAAAGTGAAAACGTTATGGTTAATGTTCGTACTTATTATATCTAAAATTAAATATTAAATAAAATATTATGTACAGTGCACATAATTTTTTTTGGCGGTACGCGATTTCCGCATAAAAATTGTCCAACACATTAACTTACTCTCACTTTTTATAGTTTAGTAGGGTAAACTATAATAGTTTTACATATTCAAATTGTATTGTTATTGGTAATAGAAAAATTATCGTAATTAAATGTTGAATTACTTGTGTAATTTATAAAAATATTCTTTTGTGTTGCAATCTTGTCACAGGTAGTAGGTACATGCGCTCGTATACAATATTAATTTTGTTTTTTTTTTTTTCATCTTGCTCCGAAATTTAAAAAATATTGTAAATGTAATGTTCAGGCGTGACCGGCCCATATTTTTCGCGTACAGACAACTTTTAAGAGCAATTTAACATTCCTATATCAAAAATGTTCTAAAAATAGAGTACACTAATCATAGACCAGCATAGCACGCATACCACTAATTTCACAAGAAATTGATTTACTTGATCCAAAAGGAATTTTGGAATACTTTTAACGTACATTAAACTGTATGGTTCGATATAAGCACATCGATACTTATGTATATATGTACGAGTAGATCCGAGTATAATCATTGATCAGCTTCATTTAAATTGTATAGAATTCATAAAATTCATTAACTAAATATTTGTTCGAATATCAAATAACTTTGTTTAATATTCGAAGCTGAAGTATAATTTTAATATTTAGCCTCCTCTATAATTTGTTCCACCATTTATTTAGTTATTAATTCACGTTGGAATAAGAAAATACCTATACAGCACCAGCACCTTTAATATTAACACATCACATTCTAGAAAAGCACGATTTGCCTAAAAGTTGCGTCTGTCTATGTATTGTGGATATCGTACAGTAGGTCTACGACTTATTTTCTGAGTATGTCTACAAAATACAATTGGTACGAGTAAAATATAGTTTTGTAGAAGAAAAAAAATATAGTTTTACATAATCAATTTGGCGCGTAAAACCAGAACTTGATATCGGTCATGATACCATGTCGGTTCTGATATTATTTACCCTGCTCTCAATTATTCGTTACGCTATTTCGTTTTTTAAACGATACAAATTTAAATAAGAAATGTTGGGTGTGTCTGCAGTTGCTATAGAACCTCACTCTCTTGTACAAAGGTCATACCCACAAAGGAGTGTTACAGGGCAGAGAGATGTTGATATTCGAAATCACTTTGAAGCTCCGGTTTTATTAAGCAATAACAAAATAGTTTTATGAAGATTTAAAGAACAAATATGTCGAACATATGGGACCCATTAATGTTGTTTTTTTAATTTGATGGCAATATAAAAACTACACAACTATAAACAATAGCCAATTTAAAAAAAAATTACGGAAGCCGCTATAGGAGGAATTTACAGCCTGAACTTGTGGGAATTGTTCAAATAAAACTTTACATTTAGTTCAAGGAGAGTAATTACAAGACAAAATCAAGAATATAAAATTTTTTTAACAAAATTCTTCTTAACAGATTCGATTAATTTTGTTAAAAGTTTGTTAGCCCAATGTTTGAAGTATTTCAAAACCTTTTACAAAAAAATCCAACAGCATTTTATTCTTTCGACACCCATTGCCAACGATGAATCGTTGGAACCATACACGGAATTATTAAATTTCCTCGGAGTAAAGATTATCTGTTATCTGACGTGGAATTAACCGAGCAACACGATGAGGCGAGAGAAATTGTATTTATTCTTACCGATCATCGCAACAAAAAAGAAATTTTCCATCTTGAAAATAAACTAACTCGTTAGACGAACGATATGAGTTGATAACTGGTATCTTAAACATAAATTCGAGCTCGATTAGTATGTAGAGTGTGGTTGCAAAGTCATTGTGCATGGTCGAAACTTCATTACACACGAAGGTAACTTTCTCGAGAGAGTCATCGATGTAAAATGTGGTCAAGATCACAGTATATTTATAGCAGAATCAGAACAAATATTTCTATTTAGATGACGAAATGGCGAATGCGGTATTAAAAATCAGCGAATAGTTAAATAAAGAATGTTAAAGAGTTAGGTAAAATATTAGCTATTGCA
This sequence comes from Nephrotoma flavescens, assembly GCA_932526605.1. Taxonomy (NCBI): domain Eukaryota; kingdom Metazoa; phylum Arthropoda; class Insecta; order Diptera; family Tipulidae; genus Nephrotoma; species Nephrotoma flavescens. The sequence goes on along the minus strand of OW052221.1, from coordinate 324,209,972 downwards.
GTATAAGGATCATCTTCTAGTTCTGAATGCAAAACATGACGACATTAGTTGTGGATATATGGGTTGAACCTCAAGTTGACTTGGCTAACAAGCTTAAGCTATTACAAGCTCCTCTATTCGGCGAGCAAGAATTTGATGCAGAAAGCCAGGTCACATCGATCTTTAGTGGAATGAGCGACACGGGTGCGATCATAATAGTAATAACGAACTACTTTGTACATATGGGGACGCAATAAACACATACGATCAATGTTTCCCATTATGGGCTAAAGTTGAAAAAATAGTTTGCCGTTTTATGCAGACGATTCGCTTAGATTAAAGAACATAATTTGACAAATAAATATTGGGGCCGATTCTCGCGAAATAAAATTCATTTCATGTTATTTTATTCCTCCGCTTTCTATTGGAATTTCCATTGAAAAAAAAATTAACATAACATAAAATTTTAGATCCCTAAAACGATCTCTTTGGATTTCACACACACCCCCGCGAATTATCATAAATTTATATTTTGACAATCACGATTCACGATGACTATTGTACAACGAAACATTTTGTCAATAAATTTAAAACTTTTTACTTTTTACGCTATTTCCCGTAGGCACTTGGCGAAACACACTAATACTTAATAAACACATTTTATTAAACACTTGATTTTTATTGCGAAATAAAAAACAAGTAATAAAATGTGTTTATTAAGAATAAATTTAAAGTTGATTTTCGAAAATTCGGAACTAACTAGACGGACAGAATATTTTGCTTTCTCTGTTACACGTTGAATACTATTTTTTTTTTGTATTCATGCTCTCATATCTCTGTAGGTAGATAACAATATATATATAGTCATTAGAGGTCAGGATTCTGACAATGCATCCCAAAGTCAGCACAGGTCTAACGAGTACTTTGTAAACCGTGGGCTCCGACGCAGAAACTCAATATCCAACAATACTTCGGGTATCTATATCTTTGCCCGCAAACCACTCATCCGAGGTATTTAAACTTAATAAACACATTATTAAGTATAAGTGTGTTTCACCAAGTGCCTACGGCAAATAGCGTAAAAAGTATACGAGGTATTTAAGATGGTATTTAAGATGATTATGGGTTTTGATAAGAGTTTTGTTTTACTATGGTGATCACTTTAAACTCAATCCTTGAACGATATATGGAACTGACCTTTATACCGTTAGGTCATTGGCCCAGAAGCACGATACTATCTAAATGTACAAAGAGTACGTCATACCAAGACTTGTAACTGGAGCCCTATTTCTAAATACGAAACTAAAACGAGAGTACTAGAGATTAACATTTGAATTAAATCAGATTCATATGATTCTTATTTAAAATTGAATATAAATCTAGTACTCTCGTTTTCGTATCGTATTCAGAAATATAGCTCCAGGGGCCATCATTAAACATCTGTACTTAACGCCAATTGCACCGAATTATTATTGAACTAACACTAAATAGTATACCTTTATTGTTTTGTTCACTTGTCTCACGAGCTCATCTTCACAACCGAAATCTTTCTTTCCTGACGAAGAATGTTAGAGAGCAAAGTGATGAAATTCGAATAAACTGTATACAAACAACTGGAATCGCAACTGCGATCAAACTCCTTGCCATTCACAGCTGTTAAATAATAAACCTATTAAGTCGTACCGATAATGCCTATAAGGAAGTGATAAAAATAAAACTGATTCTGTGCAAATTGTTTAGCTCGCAAAGGTTACCAAAGTGTAGGAAATATCAAAATATAATTTATGATAAGATAATCTTGATTATTTTTTTTTTGCAAATTGGCCAATTTTATAGGACTTCAGATAACCAATGATAGTGAGAAAGCTGATAATCTCGCATTAACCTTAAACAGGTGTATACATTTTGCTACTCAAAACTAATGAATTCAATAAATTTGATACTCTCATATTATGCAAAACAATCACAAAGCAGACAACAAAACGTTCATAAAATTTACGTATGGCTTTCATGTATAACAACAAACTACTAGTAGCCGAACAAAACAAGCGAATACTTTAACCATATACATAAAACTGTTGTGTACATGCATCGCACACAATTGATTGTTTGTATTAAGTTTGTACAAATGTTTATAAATATAATTGACAGCTTTTCAGCATAAATCAAAATGCGGCGAAGCATTGGTTTAAAATTTAGTGTTAGATGTAGGCATAGAATCTTGTTTACCTATCCAGATTATTCTAAATGTTTTTCTAATTTATGTTTAAATTTTCCAGATACTCCAATTAATAGGATTACAAGAAGCTCATCCTAGGGTACATCGCATAAAATAAATAATATGCCAATCAAAACACTGCTGCATCGATTGCAACCGGCGCAATTATATATCGTGCTAATCCTATCAATCTCGTACTGCATAGTCCAATTAGGCTTGAGCCATGCGTCACATTCCCTCACGCTGCTGGTGGATTCATATCATATGCTGTGCAATATTATTGCATTGACTGGTCGAATGTTTACGAACAAGGTAAGAGATATATTTTGATTTATGTCTTGATTTGTTGTACATAAACAACGTATTAATTTTTATTTAATAATTTAAAAAATACGTAGTTATATTATTTAATTAGAGGAAGACGATAGTTGATTTAAATTAAAGTTATGAGTTCAATTGATAAACAACATAATATGCCTTTAATACAAATTTAGAGTTAAGAAATGTTCTCTATTTACGAAAGAATAAATGGTTGTTTACGATTTTTAAATTAACTAACAATGGTGTCAATTTAATGTACTAGAATTTCATAATTTGGTTATTATTTAAAGGCTTAATCTGTATACCGTGCATAGCGCATTTAGTAGTAATGTTTAACAAAAATTACGAATAATAATTATGGCTAATATGGTCCGGTTAAAAATCTTTTACATTTAGTTTCTAAATCTGCACATATAGTTTTATGTAGTGTAGCTTGTACACTGTACACTGTACACTGTACAGTGTACACAAACATTTTCTTGGGCAAGCTGCTTATCATGTATGTATACGTATTCAGAATGTTTTATTGTCTTCCCGATCCAAATGCCACAGCTTTAACAGCTGTGAATTTAATATGGAGCCCTTTATAAAATTGCATATTCCTATTAGAAATGTTCGGATGGTCAGTTCAGCCAACGGGCATGATGCACCAGATATTGATGCTTTGTTCATAACATCGGGGAAAATAGCATGGTATTGAAACCATGGTATTGAAGTATGAAATTTTTCAACTCGGTTATCGAAAAAGTAGGTGGAGTTTTTATATTTTGAGGCGGTTTCATTGGTGTAGAGCATGGTTATCAAATACCATGGTATTTTTCCCGATGTTATGAACAAAGCATGAAACTGAATGAAAGATGAGTAAGATATATTTCAGTTTTAGCAGTGTTGACGTTTCGAGACCTTATATAAATGACATCTAAATAATTTATTTCCATCGTTCCGCGGTTCAATAGATGTAAAATATCGGGTAGTTGTTAAAAGCTTATAGGCCACAAAATACTGCTTTCTTCAGTGCCAATTCAATAATAATAAATGTAATAGTTTCCATAATATATAAGAAACAAGTATTTTTGTGTATTTCAGCCATATATAAAAAATGTTAACTTATTACTAGTACTTAAATTGTGTTCTTAAGGGGAATCTCCGTCCAAGTGTTCAAAAAATATACGAATATTTTGTACTAAAAACCGGACGCATCTAGAATATTGATATATATATTTTGAGTCTACCTGTTTATGGATTTTATCCGAATATTTTGGACCAGTCGGGGTCTTGGCTGTCAATTTATTAACAAGTGTGGCTTAATTTATGAAATAATTTATTTTAATCAACGAACTAACCCAAATTATCTGTACAAAATTATCTGTAGCATAAGAATCCTTATAGATTCAACTAAAATAGATTTTAAAACACAACAATAAAAATTGTCAAAACAAATTCTGTTTGTTTTTATTTAATTGTTTTTGAATTGCCCGTATATTTTGCTGATGTGAGGTTAGAAGGGTAAAAAAATATGCGAATAAGAAGAATCAGTGAACATGCTACGTAAGACTAGAATATTTCAGAAAATTTAGATTTCGCGTTAATAAAACCACATTTTAAGACTTTTTTCCTCTTGTACCAAAACATCACAGTTTGAATTATATTCACCGGGCTCGCTGATTTAAAAAGGCTGGAATTAAAAAGGTTGACTTAAAAAAAGTGTTTTTATATGAAAATGTGCGACCTTTTTTAAGTTTTAACAAATTTTCTGAATTAACAAAGGTGTTTTATAAAAACAAATTTAATTTCAAAATACACAAGAAAGGCATATTTTATATCATTTTACAAATATGTATATTTTTTAATTCATTTTCAAAATGACTTAAAAAGACACATTTTATGGCATTTATAAACACATTTCTTAAATCATTTTCAAAATGACTTATGATATTTTCAGATTTTCAGATTTTAAGCCAATTTTAAAATGAAATAAAAACGCTGGTTTTAAGTCAGAATAAACACCATTTTGTAGTCAGCCGTTTTTAATTCGGGGAGCCATATTCACGCGTTGTTAACTGGAAAATATCAGTTATTCAATTTCTTAATAATGCTGCAATTTATAGTGATCAACTATAAATTTTATAACTTATTGTCTATTATGGCTCTTGCCTCACCAATCATCCACCGAGAACCACAAAATCACCGGAGATCTAATTTGGCATTACGATTTTCGCTTTTATTTTGCCGAAACGTTGTACCGTCGGTTGATTTTAGTATTTTTTAAGTTCGTTATTTCTCGTTAGAAAGCCATTGTCAAAAATTTTTAAGTTGTTGTATAGTTTACATAAATATTTTGATGTTTTTGTATGCCGTTAAATTTTCTATGTAAATATATTTTTTATTATACAAAATAATTTTATCAAATGCTCAAAAACAAGACGTTTATTTTCCAACCGCTTCGTGGTTGGAGTTTACAAAACACAAAACCGACTGAAGAAGTAAATATGTAAATATAAGATTATAATTTTTCACGAAAATTGGAGAACTACATCCACGTGTAGGCAAGGAAGCGTGATGCTGATGTTAAAACTCTTAAGAGTCGTCCAATTTTCAGTTAAAAATTGCTAAAATGAAGATAAGTTTGATATACAATAGAGATGCACTTTATAAATTTGAAGCTCCCGCGAATTGGGGACATATTTAATATTAAAATAAATATTTAGAGAGATCTGTCAGATAAATAATACGTCCCGTATGAGTATACAAGTCAAATAAATAATTACTAGATTCCACAGCGTATATAATTAATAAAGCAAATTACAAAATCATCACTAAAGTATTACATTACTACAGAGTTTAATAGTGTTTGGTGCTATAATGTTAATCAAGGTTCATAAATTATATATATATATATATACATGAAATTATAATAAGCCTATATGATACGTAAAGATACACGCATTGAAGAAATTATATTTTAATTGATTTGTAATCAAAAGCTGTTTATGAAATATGACATATTTTGTTTTAATAATTAGCGGGTGAGGGTGGCAATTATTTTATTCTTTGCGTAAAAATATCTTTGATAATTTATTGTTAAAGGCTAATAATAAGCTAATTTGTAATTAAATTCGTATTACACTTACTCGTATATATGTATCCTCATATGATAAGATAACTTTGTTATCATGCATGCATAAGATAATACAAGTTTATTTAAAAATAATCTTATTAGTTGCTATATACGAAAATTTAAACATGAATTATGTGGTGGTTTCTTTCCGTCAAAATATAAAGTTTAAACTGCTTACCTACTTGCTTACTAGATAAGATATTAGGTAAGCAAAATTTAGTAGAGTTGAAGTGGGCGTCTTGCAAATTTTGCGACAAAATATTCAAATCATTTATTAACAGGTAGAGCATATTACGCAACAAAACATTAACCGATATTATTTAATATGTATGAAAATGTAAAAGAAAAGAAATGCGTATAACAACAAATAGTGATCATGATCTTCCATATAAGTGATTACTATATTGCAATACACTGATGTAGGTCGATCAATTTGCGTTATTTATTGTCTAATCGGAATTATGAGCATTTTTATTGATATAGAAAGTGAAAATTATCTTGCGACAAAAAATGTTTTTGGTCATGGTCCAATTATTCATGGATTGGCTATATTTCCGTATAGATTAATACATTTATTTCTATAGTTAGCTAATTTGTGGTACAGCAAGTTTTCTAAACAATATAATTACAATGAATTGTCCTTAGATAATGATATTATCAACGTGTGCACGCTTATTTTCTTTTTAATTGGCTTAAGTGACGTGTGGAGTATTTAAGATCTTTCCAAATCGTCGCCAAGATTTATAATATTAAAAACAATATTTACAACTCGTGTATTTACGAAGCCTGATAAAAATATATACTTACTGTTATTCCACTAAGTGATAATTTCTGGTATGGACGTGTGTGGTGTAATACAATTTTTACATTCAAATTGCAACTTTGCGAAAAATTGAAGTAACAAATTTCTTAAAATTTCTATGATAAGTCATTTTGCTGTTATCATCTCGCTAATGCGCAATACTGCCATCACTGACGCTGCATTATTGGGTTTTGCCGTCTCCGTGATCATTTCGACTTCGGATTAGTGAGAACAATTTAATGAATCCTACTGAATCCCAATTTTGGCTATTCTGCTCTCTGTTTCCATGCGGTCACCCAAATTTGTATTAACCATAGTGTATAATGTCACACTTCATATGAAATTTCATCTGAAATTTTGAAATGTATCTTTGTCTTCTGGGACGTCCTAAACCCTGGCAGGCCAAGCTCCGTCATTTTAGCAGTTGTGGCATTGCTGAGGACTAATTACATCATCATCATTCAGAAACTCCATGAACTTTAAGTTCTCACTTTATATTGGTTGTTTTCATTTCTTTAGAAGTTTTCCTTCCTACAATTTCGGTGAACTCTCTCTCTCTCTCTCTCTCTCTCTTTCCTAGATTCTTTGTGGGTATAGTACTTACTCTAGTATCTTGATGACTTCGTCGTTTTTTAGAATTTTAAAAATATCTCTTCGAGACATTCCTTCTTGTAATTATTTCTGGATATACTTTCATGTTCGAAATTTTTATTTAGGCTATTTTAAATTTCATAATTGATTTACTGATATACTAGATAGCACAACGGTGCTTTTAATTGTGTTTTTGCAAGGAATGGGTTTCTAAAATAACGATACATGGTCAATATAGTTTTGTATCAGAATATAGTTGTCACTGTATAAATAAAATGGATGCTGATCGAGTCGAATAACAATAAAATTAGAGAATAAAGGATTCCCTAGTGTGTATTAGTACTTGTAAGTGTACGACTTACCACTTTTGCGGTTATACCACATCCAAAACTGTCAGGACAATTTAGGTGAAATTAGAGAAGATGGTCATAGTAAGGGCTTTATACTCGTTCAATCACAATAAATATTCAAAATTATGGCAAAGTGATAGATTTTATTTTCAATACTCGTATTATTGAACTGCTGAAATGGGTTGGAGCAATGAAGAATATATATTATGTTGGGTCATTTCCATGGTAATGATAAATTGCAGAATTTCAAAAGCCTTCATAATTTTTCAAAACACGAGTACATAAAATCACTCAATAAAAAATAAAATTAAAAAATTCTAACACCGTTATCTCGTAAGTTTAAATAATTTTTACGTAAAACTACCCAGATTCATTTAACATTTTATCAACATACCTATATTAAATGGCTTCAGAAGTTGTATAGTGGGATAAATAATACACAGATATAAAAGTGTAGTAAGTATATAAGTAATGGGATATAATGAAGAAAACTCTTTATAGATAATAGCATATCCAACTATCGGTTGTCTGTTTTATTAAGACAACTTTATCGCCAATCCGGGGAAATTTATTAGTATTTTAAATAATGTCCAAAAGATGCTGGTTCTTGCAGTTAAAGAAATTTTGAAAATGCAATATCACCTATTTGTTCTATCCCTTTTCGAAGATTATTAAAATAACGAGGCAATTTCTATAAAATATTGATGTTGTTTTCTCCAGAGCATCACTTAATTTGATCAATTGAGCCTGGTAACGTTCAGCTGTAATAGTTTGACCAAGTTCCATAAGCTCCTTTCCAATCTCAAAAGACACTTTCTTGGCATGAATATTCATTTTTGTAACTGATGTTGATGGCTGGCCTGGATCAACCCATGGTTTTCTGTGGATTATCGTACAAAATCCACTTTCCTCGCTCGTATGATGATTTTGTGCTAAAAATTCTTTCTTATACCGAGAAAGCAAATTCATGTGGATGTCAACTCTTCGATTTTTGTTTTCTTCGATCAGTTTATGAGGAACCCATTTTCCTTCCTTCTGTATTTTCCCATTGCATGCAATCGAAGTGATATTGCTTGGTGAGTAACTTCTAACTGTTCTGCAAGCTCTGAGTTTGACACGAATTTTTATCCAGTAAAACTTTAAATTCTTCGTCTTCTAATTATTTTACTGCACCTGAACGTGGTTCGTCCTTAAGACTAAAATTGACGTCACGGAATCTTGCAAACCACTTTGTTACTGTTGATTGACTCACAGAATGTTGACTCAAAAGCATATTAATCAATTCCATAGCTTGAGCAGAATTTTTTTCATTTGGAAACAGAATAGAATGCAATGACGTAAATGTTGCTTATCGACATCCATCTCTTAAAACTAATACACACGGAACGACAGCTTGTAAATGACTAAGACGTATGCCATAAAAACAGCAACGACTAAGCTACCTATATCCAAAATGGTGGGCGGCTTCAGAGCCGAGTTTGTACTAACACACCTAATATATAAATATATACTTTTTACGCTATTTGCCGTAGGCACTTGGCGAAACACACTTATACTTAATAAACACATTTTTATTAATCACTTGTTTCGCAGAATATTTTGAATATTTTTCAAAAAGTTTAAAAAATCACTCGATCGATTTCGACTTGTTAGGTCATCACTCCTGATGATGAAAAATCACTCGATCGATTTCGACTTGTTAGGTCATCACTCCTGATGATGACCTAACAAGTCGAAATCGATCGAGTGATTTTTTAAACTTTTTGAAAAATATTCAAAATATTCTGCGAAACAAAAAACAAGTGATTAATAAAAATGTGTTTATTAAGTATATAAATATATTCTGTTAATTCTAAAGTTTTCTTGGTGCAGTTAACCAATCTTACCCCGGAGTCGGATTATCTATGTATGGAAACGGATCGAATTATAGTCTTCGTTAAATTTCATAATCCTCCAGCCTCCTTAACTCAACGAAATGATTACGATTAGAGGAGATTCTATCTGTCAAAACAAAAAATATAATAATCGAAATCAAAATGGCATCTCGAGTATTTTGGAATGAAAATGAACTGAATTGTATGAACGGGAAACAACATACTTTAAAGCAAATTGAGTACTTTAATTTTTATCCATGGAATCTAGATATAAACTGAGTAACTATTTAGAAAATTGAGCAACTGACGTGAATCGAGCATTCGTTTCCGATAATTAACTGTTGTTTAAAAACAAAAACAATAAACTGAATCAATTACACGAGCGATTGAGTGCAGTTAATTCGGTTGCTCAAACTTGTGTTTGAAATGAAGAGCACGAATTACGTTCAGTTGATTCAGATAATTTAGTACAATCGAATTCAACTATGGTATATCAAGCCGACTCCACACGATTAGGCATTGGTATCAATGTTGATCAACATTTGCATCTGCCAACATTCAGTTCGACTTTTTTTAAACAAGAAAATGATATTTTGAATGATTGTGTTTAATTTTTTAAAAATAATGAGAAATGATGTGTGGACCAACATTGATACAAATACCCAATCGCGTAGATCGAGTTTTAATTTTTAATCAATTATTCAATTTTTGCGAAGGCTATTTGTTGTTTGCATACAAAATAAATATTATTAAATAGAAATTATTAAGAATCAGTAATTGTAGTTTAATTTTTACATTATTTTTAATTTACCGAGCTTAATCAAAAAATAAAATGTTATTGATTTTCTATTTATTTTTTAACTTTCTAGCACAGCAATAACAGACCAAAACAATCTAACAGTACGTCATCATCACAAGAATTATCTAGCCAAGATGGGTCAAATAAATTTAAGGAGATCACGATAGATGAGGAACAAAAAGAACGACGGTTGCATGAGAAGTCACTTAAAAATACATTTGGTTGGACACGCATTGATATACTAACGATGCTTATTGTTTGCGTATTTCTGGCATCGTTGTGTTTTTCGTTACTAGTGGAAGCGTTACAAACATTGATTCATATCGACCACCAGGATACGATGCACCACGGAATGATGGTATTAATAACTGGAGCATTTGGTTTTATCGTTAACGGATTAGCATATTTATTAATCGGTGGATATACCTTCCACCAAGGCAACCTATCTCAAATTAAATTAACTGGCGATATTGTACTAGATCGTGAAGCACCTGATGGTGACAAACGTTTAACAATTCCCCCTAATTCAAATGAGTCGGAAACATCTTTGGATCCATTTCGCAGACAAAGTAGAATTGAATCCTTTCGGGATATTTGTAGTACACTTTTTGTTATACTGTGTTCGATTATTGTAATATCAGCAGATAACGAAAATGTGACGAAATTTATCGACCCAATAATTTCTATTATATCTTGTATATTACTCTTGGTGCTAAGCTACCCGTACATGAAAGAATCTTGCCTGATTTTATTACAAACGATTCCAGGAACCATAGATATTGAGCTTTTTAAACAGAATCTGCTTAAATCGTTTTCTGATATTGTAAATGTACATGATTTGCATATTTGGCAGCTAACTGGAAACAAATATGTATCGACAGCCCACATCATATTCCAAAATCCATGTGTAAGTAATCGCATTGTTAATTGTCTAATTTATACTAATTTCATAATTCCCACAAATAATTAAAAAACTATTGACATAGAATTATTATACTATATACATAGGTTTATTCTCGAGTCATGGACAAAGTAGTTAACTATTTTCATGAACAGGGCATAACAATAGTAACTATTCAACCAGAATTCTACTGTTCCGATCCAGTAAAAACTAATTGCATGGTAAAATGTGCTGGAACGGCATGTGTCACCAAGTACTGCTGCCGAGAAGATGAGAATGATAAAAAAATCGAACTTAACAAAAATAATACGGACCATGAGCATCATCATTTAAATAATTGCAAAATGTTGGATCAAGATGAAACCACGCCCACAGAAGAGATTGAAAATCAAGTCCTCCCACCGTTATACAGCAGAACATCACCCGGAAATAAATCAGCACGTAGCCTAATCCTGTCGGTAACACAACTAGATGAATTGCGAAAACAACAATTGCGACATGTCGTGAGTGATTCAAATATATCAAAATTAATTGAAAATCGCCCAATGGCTGAACTAGGACCAGAGTTTGAAAACAAATTAAATGTAGAAACATTTAATATTGATAAAGTAGGCCAACAAAATATTAGTATTAATTATGATAATTTATTAGTTGATAACAATAAGACTGATGTTTAATTTTAGAGATTTTATTTGTCCTAATAATAAATAAGTACAAAGAATTTTTTTGGTTTTTATTATTGTAGTACAAAATTCGAATAGAATATTAAAGCAAATAATTCAACGGGACGGATTATTGATACAAATTAAATAAGTTTAAATTTATATTGTGATGAACAAATAAAAATAAAATATATTTGCGTTAATTATTATTCATTACTTTCTTGGACGTCTGCAATTGAACGAATTGCCTGAAGAGATAAGTAATTTGCGTTTTTCAATACGCTGGGATTTCATGTGTTAAAATTAAAAAACGTAAAATATCAAATTAAAATCTCGAAATATAGAAATAAAATTAAAAAACATGTGGTTAAAATTAAAAAGTATTTAGACAAAATTAATAAATTTATATTAAATTATTACTAATAAACAAAAATGGTAAAACAAAATTCATAGCATTGAAAGAAATATTCACAAAATTCTTAAATTGACGATTGTAAAAGTTGGAAAAGCGCCGCTGGTGGATCAGGTTACAACTAACTTAACTACAAAAAATGACATGTGATCGATATGCCGACAAGACCAGGGATATTTATAGATTAATCCAAGTTAATATTTTTCATTATATATGCCACCTTATCACTAATTAAATAAAACTTTTACCTTTTCTTAATTTAAAACTTTTAATAAAATTAAACCAAGCCTAATAAATGTCAAAATTTGTAGTTATTGAAGTTTATGGAAAATTCACTAGGTGGAATCCGTGATGCTCCAATCGTCAATAGTATTTTGTAAAATCTTAACTGCATTCAACAACGAATTGAAATACAAGACAACTTTTGAAATAAACTCTTTTCCCGAATTGAACTTTGTACCTTTTTATTATGTATATACCTACATAGAAAAAATATGGTTATTACGGAAAGTTATTGGAAGTTTAAATTGTTCAGTTTCTTCCCCGGTGTATAATATATGAAATTACACAAAGAATGCGTTCACTAATTTCAACACTACCACTTTTACTTACAATACAAGTGACTTTTTAGAAATGTTAAAAAACTACGTTACCTAACTTTTCTTATAGGAAAGCGTTTTCTTAGTTTTTAATTATTGAACGGAAATAATTAAAAACGTAATAAAATGATGCCTACAAATAATATTTGGGTTTATTTTAGTAATTTAGAGATAGAAATAAAATTAATTTAACAATAATTTTCATTTTTTAACTAAGTATTGGTTATAATTCCGTGGTTGTCAAATGTTCCTCTTAAAATTTCGCTATAAAATAAAAATAATCTGTCTGTCGGATTTTTGATCTTATCTCTTTCTGGTTTTCTGCACAAAAAAACCTCAATAATAAAATTCCACCTTAAATAGTAAAAATTAAAATTTGTAAAATATTTTAATTTGAACATTAATATGAATTTATCATGAAATCGCGATTAATATCACACCATAAAAATATTTCTAAGCTGAAAGTGGGAGGGATAATTTAAATTTTGATTGCCATAAAAAAGACTTCGTTTAAAAAAACGCAGGAATGGAATAGTGCCTTAATAAACTAAAATAGCGGTGGTGTAAACAGATATTAACTGCCAATAGACCATTTTCCTCAAACGTCAAAATAACATTATGACAGTTGAACGTGTATGGCAAACCATTAAAATAAAATTCTATTTTTTTATTTTATTCATAAATTCTCACAATGCTATTAAAATTTAACAGTACAATTGTTTGTGGTTACGTTTTAAACATTAAACTTTAATAGTTGTGTCATAAACTTTAAAAATTACAATTAAATTTTAGTTTGTTCTGGTTTGCCATACAGCTTCAGCTGTCAAATTTTTTTGAGGAAAATGGTCTATGGGGCATATAAATCTAGAAAATTGTTTTCTTCTGCAAATTTTTGCAGGTAAATAAGAAGCATCCGCTATATAAAAATATTCAATATGCGAGAAAGAAATAAACATATATAGTAATGCCATAATATTTTTATAGGATTATTATTAATTTATTTTTAATTAATTCCAATGCGAAATTTACATTTTAATATACGGTGTCTGTTTTTATTATGAATCCTTAACATTTATAAATATAAAATAATTTTTTTTGTTAATTTTAAATTTGTTACTATAATACCTTATTTACATGCGACCAGCATTTTTCTTTAGCAAATTTTTATAAGTAAATAAGAAGCATCCGCTATATAAAAATATTTAATGTGCGAGAAAGAAAGAAATATATATAGTAATGCCATATTTTTTTTATTTACATTAATTAAAAATTAATTTATTTTTAATTAATGTAAATGCGAAATTTAGATTTCTATCTATGCCGTTTGTGTTTATTATGAATCCTGAACATTTACAAAATATGTATAACAAAAAAAAAATTGTTTGGTTATTTTAAAATTATTGCCATAAAAATACTCGGAAGGAATATATTTTATGGCAACATTTTATAGTGGTTTAGACGGTGTGGTGTAGTGGCTGCACAATTTTGTTGGGATATATTTCTTTATATCCCTTTTGCTGCCCACTAACATAATTATGTAGGCACGGCAAAAGTACCATGTCAAAAATTTCTTTTTGTACGTGTTTTGCTTTTGAACCAACTTGCATATTGTGTATTCCTTTCAAACTTATTTTCGTTCGAAAAAAAACACTATTACTATACCCACAATTGTGTTGGTTGTACTTCAAATCAAGTTAAATTTTTTATCAAAAACCCCATTACATACTATTATTTTTTACTCACACATTAGTGTGGTTTGAACTTTAATTGAGCCATATTTTTTATGAAAAAGGGATTATACAGAGATACAAGACTCATATGCAAAAAAACAATGGATATCTCTTTCATTTTTTAGAAGAAAAGTTGGTTGTATGTAAATGGGGTATAAAGTAGAAAAAAGAAAGCCATGATTATTTTGGAATGTGTGGTCACCTAAATAGTCTACTCGGTAGCTTGCATACGGCAGTGCCATTTGTACAAATCACGTCAAGTAAACGCACTAAAATTTCGCCATCTTGAAATTTCCATCCTACTCGTTTTGACGAAAGTGTACAAGAGTCTTTTCAATATCATCGTCAAAATGGTGAGTACTCAAATTTAGAATGGTTTAAAGAAATCTTCTAAATTATTCATCATCTTGCGTTTAAAATAATTTTTATAAGCTATTTGTTAAACAAAATATTGTGTATAATTAATTATTCATTAAATTTGTATCAAATTTACATTCTTAATATTCGTAAAATAGTTAACCAAAGATTCTGTCAAAAAAATTTTTGTTGTCAAAATAAAAATGTGTTTTTATTTTCTTGTTTCAATTAAAGTCGAACCAAAAGAGAAAGAAGACCAGGAAACTAAGAGGACATGTCAGCCACGGGCATGGTCGAATTGGTAAGTGTTCTAAATTTATCAGTTCATTTCATATTTGAGGTTAGACTTTTTTCTTTAAAAAATTTTAGGTAAACATCGTAAGCATCCTGGTGGACGTGGTAATGCTGGTGGTCTTCATCATCACAGAATAAACTTCGACAAATACCATCCTGGTTATTTTGGAAAGCTAGGTATGAGAAATTTCCATTTGAATAGAAATCACAATTTCTGTCCAACAATCAACCTAGACAAATTATGGTCACTTGTTGGTGAAGAAGTACAAGCTAAAGTTTCTGCCGATAAATCTAAAGTTCCAGTCGTTGATTTAGTGCAACATGTAAGTATCATAAAATGTTTATACAAAGTTAGTTTTAAAAATGATGAAAACATTCGACGGGCGGACTAAAACTCCATGTTGATTGTCGAATTTGTGTACAAACTTATTACTGATAAATTTTCATTGCTTTACTTCACTTTAGGGTTAATAATACGAAACTAATCAGAATTTCTTTTTATATTTTCAGGGATTTTACAAGTTGCTAGGAAGAGGTCATTTACCCGGCCTACCAATTATCGTTAAAGCTAGATTCTTCTCGCAAAAAGCTGAACAAAAGATCAAAGCAGCTGGAGGGGCATGTATTCTACGAGCATAAAAATACCAATGTTCTTTTGTACTTGAATAAAGATAAACTTTCCATCTAAATCAATCTTCCTGTTATTTTAATTGATAACGCCTTATTTAAGTAAATAAAATTTTATTTATACTTTAAAAAAAAGAAATACAAGGACATTTAGTAGGTCTTTATTAAAATTTGATCAGGTTACTTGAGGGAATTACTTATAATTAAGGTTCATCGTTTTTGTCAGTGAATCTGTCAGCAATATAATTGTCTGTTCCTGTGATATAGCAGACAACTCTTTCAGCCATTCATCTAAAACGACGGCGCATATTGCCAGGTCTCGATTGCGTTCCGTTCCTCCTATTGTGATCGCGGTCACTGATGATATCGATTCAAGTGATTGTGGTTCCGAATTAGTTGAATCTCTTAGAGGAATATTTATTGTAGGCCCTATAAAAATAAACCCAAATTAGTTGTTACTATTTATCTAAAAATACATCGAATTAAATCTGCCTAAAATAAAAATACGTATGCGAAACAAATATTCATGCGGGATTGTTAACAATTTACATGCCACACTTAACATTCACATCTTTGCGATTAGTAGCCATCTCTTAGCTGATAGCGTAACATTTAATATTGTAAAAATGAATTTTCAGGAAAACTTGTTAATCCTAAATTTTATTACATATTATTGTAGCTCGAGTAAATAGCAAAACAATGCAATTAGAAAGCGTACGATTGAATTGAACCTTGAAAATTTTTAATGCAGTCATTACTCTTCTTGAGTAAGCAGCGGCTGTTCGACAAACTTTACAAATACATTGTATTTGGTTGCATGTTATTCATCCAATCCACATTAGATGTTTAGAGTCCGGGCCCTTCTTCGTTTTTTCCCCCTTTACCTATAAAAAAGGGATTCAGTTTTCCGGTTTTATATGTGGGAGGGGCGGGGGGACGAAGAATGAGACCGGATTCCAAAGATCTAGTGTGGACTGGTTGATTTGCTATCAGAACTCTTGCTTGCTTGGGAATTACCTATATTAATCGGATGTAAAACTAAATAATTCCGTTACGCTACTGTAATACATGCTCGAATTATTTAAAATTTTAATTATAAATACACACATTATTTGCAAATTCGAAAATATTTACCCGTGAAAAATTCTTTTATTTGTGCTAAACCTGACGTGGCTGAATATAGATAAATAATGTAATGAAATTTTCATGAAAATGATCAGTCAATATTTGACACAGAATATTAGCGCAATTTTTTTATAATTACCTGCTGAACTTGGCCTCCGAAACATGTTTGAAAATGAGTTTGTAATACTTTTCCGTTTGCTATCGTTCCGCTTGAATGGATCATATGATGACGAGGGTGTTAGTTGCATCGGTGTGGTCGATGATATAGCGGTGGTCGTTGGTAAATTCGTTTGTTTTGTTGATTCTATTGCACTTTTCCGTATATTAACAAGTCTAAATTCACGATCGATTAGTTGAGATCGAGCATGATCGATGACTTCCAAGGATTCTTCATTCACTGGTAACTCAGCGTCTAATTGTTGCTTCAATATTTTTAAAACTTGATAAAAGGATGGAGTTTCTGAGGCCGTCGGTATATCTGGTCGAAGCAATATGGATTGAATGAGGGGTAGCGGATATAAGGCAAGGTGTGACAAAAGGCCAGTTAAATGAAGATTTACATATAAACAATTACTTGAAAATGTTTGCAATTTTCCCCATATTGCATTTAAAAAGGGGCCTAAAAACATAATTTATTAGTACATATTTAGCACAACAATTATTACTGATTAGCTTACCTAGACTAACCGTCCCTTGTCGAAATAAATCCTCTGATAAATCTAAATCACATATTTTATCTTCTTTTTTATTTGAAAATTTCCATTCGTCTAATTTCGTATCACATTTACTATTTGTAATTATATTTTGTTCGTGATTATTTGAGCTGATAAATTCTGAATCATTATTATCCGATGACGAGTTGTGATCATCATCATAATCATCCGGGCGATACTTAAAACTTTCGTATCCGCTACTTTCTCCAATCGATTGTAGACTATCGGATTGCTTTCCAGACGATTTATTTAAATCCGAATCATTATTTGCCTGTATAATACTTCCATACTTCTGTTCATCCGATTCATTCAGCGAAAATTCGTTCATAAAACTTTTGATCATTTGTAAAATTTTATCGGACGGCGACGTGTTTAAAGTATTACTTAAATTTAATTTATTATTTGGCATTTTCTGATATTTATATAAATTATTCCATTCATCACAGGCATTTTTATAACGTAAAATTTTACTTCGTGCATCTATCAAATAGGCATGATAATTGGAATATAAACTTTCACCTTGATATACTCCATAATGATTCCAATTCGCACCTATAGTTTTACTAACGGGTTGAATTTGTTCGTGGGCCAGCGAATTACAGGCATGTTTCATAACTTCGGGCGTTAAATCAATAAAATAATTCACGGAATTTATGTACGGATCAATTTTATTGATTTTATGCCGATGTAAAATTGGTATATGTTGGCAGTTTAATAAATACTTCAGGATGAGCTCAAGCATAATATCTTCACAATGCAGATTCAGAAGCGTATCGAAAAATGATAGTGTTACGGTACATAGCTGAATAAATAAAATAAACTAAGATTAGTAATGTTTATCTAAGAAAAACATCTATAGGTGCTTACCCGACTATCGGTGGAATTGAGCCGCTCAATTAACACATCTATAATCCGTTCCCCATCAAATTTATCGTCTGCTAGCAAAAATTTTATGAATATTTTCAGCAATCCGGGTTCGGTAATCGATCGCAATATAAGATCCAAATATGCAATAGCAGATATTTGTGAATCGACGTTTGTCTGGAAATTACGGCCTTTGAATATCTGGAATTGTATTTGATTTTTTTTCTTTCTAATTTGGTTAGTATATAAACAGAAGTCTTTTGAGGCTGATTTTATGTTGGATGATGTATAATTTAAAACACACAAAAAATATTGAAAGGTATGAAAACTCCATCACCGATCCGATTTTACAAATATATAATAATTTATTGAATGGATTTAAAGAAATAAATTTAAAAATACCGAAATAACCAGTCAAATTTTATGATAGAAACACAATTTTTGCAAATTACACAAAAAAGTTCAATTATAATATGTGAATGTGACGAGGATTATTTACTTGCAATATTTACGGCCGGAAATTTTAGATAAAACGTTTAGCACTATGAAATTTTCAAGTGAATTGAATGATTATCGCTTTTCTAATTAAAGTTACCAATTTAATTTTATTACTAATTTTTTAATTTAACTAATTAAAATGTTAAGGATCAAAAACAGAAAGCAATAACGAATATATTTTAGAACGAGAAAGAAAACGCTGAAATACTTGATTAAAAATGTACCACTTGTAATTTTTCCTTATAGTAACAATATAACTTTTATAAGTTTGGAAAACCGATTTCGAAAATCTACAATTTTCATCCTCAGATCCTAATTACAAACTTTTATTATTATTATTACTAACTACTAATAACATTTATGATGTAATAATAGGAGGAGCTTACCCAATAAGAAACACATAGTATATAAGGAGACTACTTTTAGAAAATTTATAATAGTTTGTAATTAGGAACTGAGGATGAAAACTGTAGATTTTCGAAATCGATTTTCCAAACTAATAAAAGTTATATTGTTACTATGTATAAGGAAAAATTACAAGTGGTTCTTTTTTTAATCAAATTTTCAAAGTGACAAAAGTTATACAGTTGTGAAAAATGGCATTAAACCATAACAACACGAACGGTGAAATACGCCCAACAACTTAACTTGAGTTCGTCTAAGAGTGTGTTTCAATTGGTTTAAATACCGCATAAAAAGTTTAAAAATGAACGTGAATAAAAATGTTAAATTTTTATCTGCTTCAAGAGCTGATAAAATTTTTAAATGAGAAACATTTGGCCGACACAAAGTAGTTGTTTCTAAATAGAAGTTTGCCATGTACAAAATTTAAAAAAATCGTAATTTTTAGTTATAAACTGAAATAAATTTTTACCTTTTTATGCGACATTTAAAACAATTGAAACATTTTAATAAATTGTAGATTCGAGAAGCCCTATTTGTTAATATAAAATAAATTATTTCTCGCTGAAATATCTTTTAAAATTATAGGCATTACAATATTTTTAGCGAGATTGAACGCAGGCAAAAACGTTTCTAAACAAAAATCAGGTTGTTTTTATGAAAGTTTCTTCAGCCTCGACTCTTGTCAAAAATTGAGTTACTACCGTATCATCAATATTTGATATATTTGGATTGGTACATGCTCTTTTAAAAAATTTCGATAAAATTATCCAACAGACACTCATCCTAATTCAAGGTAAACTTGAACTATTTTTTTATAAAATAACTATCACCTTCAAAAGCTGTGTTGTTTTAATACCATGTCAGGTTTTGCTTCAGCTTTTAATGTGCGCTGAATTTGCCAAATGTTTGAGAATTTATCCCAGCAAACCGAAATTATTTATCATGTTTGGATTTTTTGTCAGTAGTAACACGTCATCATTTGCATCTAAATACAGTTTAAAATTAAAGAAAAGGTTAATATAAGATCAATAATCATATGGAGGTAAATAAAAGATTTCTATCAACCCTATTGGATCTGCAGTTATTGCCAGAATAAGTAAACATTATCTGCCTCCTAAGTTGCACAACAACGAAACAAAATTATCAAATTGTTGTTATGTCTTCCTCACCAATGATCTCATACCAAGATGAACGTAAAATTTCTTTTCGTTCCGGTTTGCTGTTCTGTTTACACACAGCAGCTAATTTTATTCATTCTACCTACACACTTCTTCAGTTTGCAGTAACAATTTAACATATTTCTAAAATATTAGTCTAATATATTATACAGTAGATATTTGTGTAGTTTCAGTACATTGTAAATATAAATAAATGACCTTGCTGATACATCTACTTCTTAAATCTGAGGTCTACACATGATTTATGGCGAAACTTAAACATGGTGTCTTTTGGACTAAATAATTAAAAATGCATTTCGTCGCGAGTACCTAAACTACAGTATGTCTAATTTAATAATAATAATAATACCCGGAAATGGGTAATAAAAATGTATGCTAATGAGAATCGTACAAGTAGCAAAATAAAAAAGATACTCGTAAATTTACCTTTCAACCAAAAGAAAACGGTCTCAAGATAAATAGAATTAAGCTATTACGCAATCTATCCGCAGAAACAGTAATAAAAAGAATATTGGACTTTCGAAATTTGAGAATAATTTACTATTCATGTTTAGTGCATTTGCAAAAAAATTACATAATAGATGTGTACATGACATAAAACGACTGGCATAAAAAGAAATTGAGTTTGTAACGGTTAGTATTTTACAACTGTTACCTTTACTACAACATTTAATAGTTTTTTAATGTACAAAAAGTTAAAAAAAAACTAGCTAGTTTCCCCAAAAGCGTACATTTCACCACCAAATTAAAAACTAGAAAAACCAAATCACATATTAAATAAGAACACAAAGCTAAATACCTGGAGTATGGCCGGTCCGAGTACTGGAATTAAGAACCCTTGATACATAAAATCGAGCAATTGATTTTTGATTAGTTCGTGCGCTGCCTGAACCACAGCATTACAAAATTCTAACGAATTTATAAACATTGTTAGTTCAGGAATTTCGGCTACGTCGTCTGGTGTGATGCGATACCAATCCAGACTTGTGATTTCGATGGTATTCGGCAAGAGTGAGTAGAGTCCTCCAAGTCCAGTGACTAATACGGGTGACATAGATGAATATTGGGCTATATACGTCCCTATATTTGAATTTTTTTGTGACAGTGCCATACACAACAGTAATGCGTCACGAGCTTGTTGCCCGATCGATCCATCCCGATGTACGTACGGGATCAGTAGAGAAAATATTATAAAATTCGTTTGGCCATGTTGTTGTGATGTCGAGAAAAAAAATAAATCAAGTAAATGAACATTTTGCATTAGAAGAACGCATAATTGGTTTAGCAGAATAACCAATCGTTTCTCGATATCAGGTGGAAAAATTTCACCTTGGCTCGAGGCAAGTATTTTAAGGAGTGGACGTAAAAATGGTTCATGCACCAGGAGCTGATGTCTTGAATAGTTTACCAGATGTTCATAAAGTTTTAATTGTTCTAGTCGGACGGCATTAGAATATCGACCAGTCTTAACACCCCACTCGTAAAGTTTATCCAGAAGGTTTTCGCTCAGCATAAATTCAAGACATGGTGCTGGCGGCGTCGGTTGTATACCAGGTAGAGCAATTTTATTGCAATTGTGCAACTCCACGAGTAACAACGTGACCATATGATCTAAATGATTAACGACACCTAGCACATCGTCATGGGTCGGCGCTTTCATAAGCTATAAATACACAAACAAAAAATTTTTAGTGTGCTTATCTAAAGTATATACAAATATATAAGAAAATATGGTGCCTAACCTCTGATCGTTGTATAATATCGTACGCCTGTTGCCAATGTTTACAGAAACTATCGTAGCATGCTCGAGGGTCACATTCCTGCACTGGGTTTATTTGTCGATTTGTTCTAGTCGTGGCGCTTCCTCCGTTCCCACTAGAACTACGTAAACTGGTCCGCAATGGACTCGTACGCAACCAACTCATTTTAAGTGAATGTTGTAATAATATACAATAGTGAAATAAATTATCAGCATTTAACTCTTCGACTAAATAAGTTTCGTTTCGCTGTCGTTCACTTTTATTGTTAATGATGTACTACTCCCAGTTATCAAAATTACAGTTGGCACAATTCCATAATTAAATTCAATAACACAAATACAATTATTATTTTATTTACATATTATCTTACGTTAACTGTCTAATTAATTCAAATAGATTAAAATATAATTTATTTACGTGTATAATTATAATATGTATCACACAAATTATTGAAAATTGCAAAACACAACAAATGAAATCTTGATTGACACTTTTACTTTAGTCCGCACTGTACACAAAATTTTGCTTGTATTGTGATTCACTAAACTTTTTTCTTTAACCAGTAGTAATAAAAAGTATAACAATTTGAGTATTTAAATAACAAAACCAATATATAAATAATAATAATAAACTACACACAAAATATAAATGATTTGGATGATAATTTACATTTCCTTTTTTCCAATTTCGTAGCAAGGAATTTTTTAATGACGTTTCAACTTGTACATATTTGCAATTGGAATGACATTATCGTCGAAAGTGTGTAGGTTTTTCTTTTCGTGAAAAAATCGTTTTTCGTTTTCGATGTTTTAAAGCAGGGTGGATACTTTGTGATAGTTACTGATAGATTTCATATTATAAATTTTAAACGGTTTAGCAGTAGCAATAATTCTAAGCGTGTACGAAAGAGAAACATTACAAAAATTTTTTTTGTATGTATTTTGGTCTAACTTAAATACACATTTGTGCATGCCACTTAAATCGTTTTCGTCTTAAAAATAACACTAGGTAGACTTTTCATTCAACTTATCAGTTAAAAATCGACATAAATATATTTCTACCTATTTATCGGGAGCCGCTATCGTGAGCGCTATGCATTTCAACGGAGAATTTGAAAAGGCCTTTATTTTGTAAACCCCTGAAACCATTAGAAACTTACGCGCATCCCCAATAGAAGAACTTTTTCCTTACTGAAAAGTATGAAAAAAAAAACTTGAGAAAAAAAAAGTTTTTTTTTTTTTATACTTTTTCCGTAAGGAAAAAGTTTAAGGAATTCTATTGGGGATGCGCTGTTAATCTTACAATAAAAATTAAAAACGCATCAAGATGAATTATTATGGTCCTATTCCACGGAAAAAATCTGCTTTCAGTAAAAATAAAAGCGAAAAAACAATTTAGATTTAACTGGTTGTGTACGAAACAAAAGCTGTGTTTATTTATTTATTTTATTTTTCAAATAGCTCTAAAGCTAATTTTCCAGTTTACAATACAATATATATACATCATCTACTTAATAATTATAAAATTTGTTTTAACAGTTGTGCTCTAAAATCCTTTATGCTTCTACAATTTCTTATATTTTCCGGTAACTCATTATACATAGATATACCTTTGTCAAATATTGATTTTTTACTTCTAGATTGTCTTTTAAATTCCAAATAAAACTTATCCTTATGCCTAGTATCATGACTATGCACATATCCTGTCTCCTACACAACAACTGACATAAATATTGAGGTAACAAATTTTTATCAGGCCTAAAAATAAAAGTCATTACGTTCATATACAATGAATTTTCTACTGTTAGCAACTCTAAATTCCAGCAACATATCACAGATTCTTGCATATCTATCTCTATTTAACATAATCCTCAATGCTCTATTCACGATAACTTGCATTTTATCTATATCAGACTTATTTACAATGAACAGTATAGTACTGCAATATGTGATATGTGGCATTACAATAGTGTTATAAGCTACCTTTTTCGCTTTTACCGATAACAAATTTTTATACCTAGCTAATACACCTACTTTCATAGCTAACTTCTTTGTAATATAACTAGCATGTTCTTTAAAATTTAGCTTGTTATCTAGAATAATACCTAAGTACTTAAAACTATCTACCCATCCTATTATAGCATTATCTATAACAATATTTCCATTTACTACATTATTCCCTATACACATACATTTTGTTTTGTTTACATTTAACATTAACTTATTTATACGAAGCCATTTTGTCACTTTACCTAACTCTTCATTCATACTATTTATGATCTCGACCAAATCATTTCCCGACAAATACAACAATGTATCATCAGCAAACAAGTGAATTTTGCAACTATTTAGAATCTGTGGCATATCATTTATATATACTATAAATAGCAATGGTCCCAGCTTACTTCCTTGTGGCACTCCATACTTTACATCTACAGGATCAGAGCATACAACATTTATTTTTACATACTGCTTTCTATTACTTAAATAACTATCCAACCAACTTAACAATTCGCCCCACACACCATATTTGTTTAATTTTACTAGCAACCTTGCCCTATCAATTGTTTCAAATGCCCTTTTAAAATCAAGCTCAATCAAAATCAACCTCTCTCTCTCTTCCAATCCTTCACCACCATCTGAACCGCTGTCTCTGTAGAGTGCCGCTCTCTGAAACCAGATTGGTGCCCAGATAGCATATTATTCTCAGCGATGTGCCCGAGCAACTTATCCAAAATTATCGATTCCAGTACTTTGTCCAAGATTGGCAAAAAATTTATAGGACAATAATCCGACATCCGACAACTATTCATAGCTTTCGGCACGGGAACTACACATGATACTTTCAAACTTGTAGGAACTACTGCATATTCCAAAGACAAATTTACTATGCGGCTCACATATCCTCTTAAAACCCCCCATAAATCCTTAAACATTTTACAGCTTAACACCCCCTCGCATCCTGCCAATTTTAACATTTTAACAATTTTTCTAGGTAGTCCTCCTGCATCATGCCCACATGCTCAATTACTCCATCATATGCTATATCCACATTGTCTTGCTCCTCCGGTATCTCCCTTATAATATCCTCTACACTATCTACAAAATACTTGTTTAACCTGTTCGCAATATCTATCTTTTCGTACACCATCACTCCATCAAAATTCATCCCATTTATATCACGTTTTCCCTTAGATCCAATTACCCTTTTTAATGTTTTACACATCTTTCCCGGGTTGCCTTTGCACTGATCAATGTTTCTCTCATAATACAATCTCTTCTCATTACTAATCACAGTAACAAATCTATTTCTTTTCCTTTGATACTCCACCCACCCTTCCTTAACTGTCTCAATCCCCAATTCTCCCTCTCGCTTCTTCATCACTCTAAATTTCTTATACGCCTCATCTCTTGTCTTCCTAACCTCCTTCACTCTGTTGGTGAACCATGGACAGCTTCTAGCTATGTCCACTATCCTTAACTCGCCTGTTCCCCTTTTGACTGCTTCTTCCACTCATAAATTTAGTTTCCCACACTCCTCCTCAATGCTCCCAGTGACTTCTCGTACACCATCCTCTGTTCTTAAAAATTCCTCTTCAACAACATTTAGATCTACCTTTCCTTTGACCACCTTTTTCCCATTTACTTCCTCTCCCTTGATCATTATAAGCGCATGGTCTGTATTTTTTGGGGTATCCACAACAATACAATTCACTTCCTTATTTGAAAATACTAAATCAACTTTCGTTCTTGATGCATCCGTTAGTCTCGTATTTTCCTTCACGAACTGTTTAAGCCCAAAAGGTGTTGCTAAATAAACGTATGTCTAGGGATTACAAATACACAATATTCGGTTTTATACACACATCACAATTTATAAATATTATCAAATAATTTGTAGCCCAACTGTTGTAACAAAATAAAATGTTTGGTTCTCATCCTAATTGTTTCACTTAAATGCATCTCGCATATATATTCCATTTATTTTTTATAATATAACTTTAAATTAAATTATAAAGCTTATTAGGCTTTTAATAATATTAATGTGGATATTGACTGGTATAGACATTATTTATTTGAAATTAATATATTACAGCATCGACGGTTCACACAGTTATTCTGTGCATCTTCAGGACGAAAACTAAAATATTTTTACAACAAATATGAAAACGATAAAAAATTAACAATAAATGAGAAAATTAAATTTAAAAAAAGAAAAACTTACAATCATATAATGCAAAAATTTTATACAAAATATATATAAAAAATTTTTAAAATGAAAACCACAACCAAAAAATTGAAAAGTCAAACTGTTATGAAAAAATTTTTCTTTACAATAGAACAGATGGTTTGATTTTATTAAAAAACTAAACACATTTTATAGGAAAACCTTAATTACTTAATTACAAAAAGAAATCGTCATTGACATTATAAACGTATGACATACAAAAGATAGACAAGTTCAATAAAAGATCATTATAAATATAATACAACATTATAAATATATTAAAAGAACTGATTAGGAAAGGTTTTTTTTACAATAAATGATTATAGGTATTTTGTAAACTTATACAATCAGTTTGTTTGTTTAATCCATAACCATCCTTCTTAATATGGATCATTATCTAAAATTTTGAAAAAAACTGTTGAGATATCATCTACATTAGTAAAAAATTCAGTAGATTTTAAAGACAAAATTAAAAATATAGTTTTACCTACAAATTACATAATTTAATCAATTGATGTTGTTTCTCTATTTACCAATATTGATAGTAAATTACCTCTGAAACTTTTAGCTGATAGATGGTTAGAAATAAAATAATATTCTAATACTAATGCCCGGTTTACATGTAGAAAATTGTTTTCTTCTACAAATTTTTGCAGGTAAATAAGAAAGAATCCGCTATATAAAAATATTCAATATGCCAGAAAGAAATAAACATATATAGTAATGGCGTAATTTTTTTTATAGGATCATTATTAATTGATTTTTAATGAATTAAAATGCGAAATTTACATTTTTATCTATGGCGTCTGTTTTTATTATGAATCCTCAACATTTATAAATACGAAATAATTTTTTTTCTTGTTAATTTTAAAAATGTTGCCATAAAAATACTCGAATCGAATATATTTTATGGCAACATTTTATTTTTATGGCATCATTTTGCTGTGTATTGACTAAAAAATTTCCTGAAAAATTTTGTTGGGATATATTTCTTTTCTTGTCTCTCATGTGCAAAAAGTCAATGTTATATCTTTCTCATTTTGCAGGAGAAAAATGTTGGTCGCATGTAAACCGGGCATAACTTAAGCAAAACTCAGTTCATTAATGCTATGAAATTAGTTATAAATAATTGTGAGTTTTCTGTTGATAAAAATATTTATAAATAAGTTTTTGGTTCACCTATGGGTTCTCCAATTAGTCCTGCTATAGCAGATTTAGTTATGCAATTTTTAGAATCTAGTGTTTTAAACTCTTTAGATTTTGAACCAGTATTTTTTATCGTTATGTTGATGACATAATTACCGCAATTCTGAATGATAAAGTTGATATATTTTTTCAATCTTTTAATGATATTAACCTTAATATTAAATTTACAATAGAATTAGAATGTAATAATAAAGCAGCAGTTTTGGATTTATTAATAATCCGTAATGATGACAGATCATTGATAACAAATTGGTTTTATAAATCAACCTAGTCTGGGAGATATTTAAATTTGAATTCTCATCTACCTTTATCTTATAAAAGAAACACTGTTAAATTATTAGCAAATAAAATTATCCAGTTATCTGATCCCATCTTCCATTTAGATAATTTTCGACTTTTAAAAACTACACTGCACTTTAACAACATTTTAAAATGATTAATTTAGAAAACTACTGTTGATATCACACATAACACGTCACAACTACTATATCTCTTTTCCGCCCAGACAATTTCTTTTGTCTTAAATTTAAGTTCCCAGTACACAAATGTGTATGTAAAAAATTACAGGTTCTTATGTCTTCCGCATTTTAACGGATCTTAATTCGGTAAAATCGGGGAATTCTTTTTGAAAAAAACATTATAATTTGATAACATCTAAATTAATTATTTGTGTTCGATAACATAATAATTATTTTATTATTATTAGTTATAGTGTTATTTATCGGACGAAAGCAAAATTAAGTGGTATGCTCAAATGTGTAAGTTGGTCCAAAATACATTAAAAAATAATTTTTTTTCATGATTCTCTTTTCTCAATGCACAATTGTGATCGCGGGCCGGTAAAGGGATATTTACAGTGAAAAAATATATGATTTTGGGTTTTCTTAACACTAAACCTACCAAAGCGGTCAAATGACCGCTTTTGAGACTTTAATCCAAATTTTTAAATTCAAGATTTTTATTTTTCTTGAACTTACTGCACGACATTTTCTATAATATACTTATAGCTGTTTAAACAGCTATATATTATAGAAAAAGTCGTGCAGTAAGTTCAAGAAAAATAAAAACCTGGAATTTAAAAATTTGGATTAAAGTCTCAAAAGCGGTCATTTGACCGCTTTGGTAGGTTTAGTGTTAATTTGCCAAATAAAGTGTTTAGAATCTTAACGTTTTTGTCACGATAAGTCAATGTATATATTTTTTTGTTGGAAGGGCTCTTTCGCAGAGTTTTTCAATAATCCATTATCGTGTAATTTAGCTTTACCAAAAAATCTGACATTTTGTTGTAAATATTTTATGTTTTGTTTTCTCGGACAAAGATTTGAAATCTATAAAATAAATAATTATAAATGCTATTTAAAATAAGTAAAAAGTTATGGAATTAATATTACCACCATATACAAAAGGTAATGCACGGGGTAACTTACAATTTGCTATGAAAAAAATCGAATGGAAAGGACGCAAATTCAATCATATTGAATTGAAAATCTTTTGGTGGGGCGACGATTTTAAATCACACATAACAAAAAAGTAGGATTCCTTTCCAGTCGTATTCGATCCCGAAAACATGATTAATTATTTTAATATTTCAGAATATCTCCAGGGACCAAGTTACCAATAGTATTTCTGTATAAAATTTGCACAACACCAAAACTATTTACGGCGTATTTAAAAAATTGCGAACCCATAGAACTGAAAATTCGTTCGACTAGAACACAAACATTAGTTGGAACTGTGTTTGTGCCTATTCCAGAAAAATTTATAAACGAAGAATCGAATATCAGTAATTCGAGAGAGGAATTGAGAGGAAAAATATTTAGTACTCGAAATAATATTATTGGGGCCGTAGAGCTGGAAATTACAATGACATTTGTGAATGAGCCTATTGTAACTTGTCAGCCGAACGAAATGTGTAAATTTCCCGCTTTAAATTTACCACCAAATTCGCCATTAGTACCTCCGATTCATATAACCAAATCATCAAATGGTGATGCTTTAAAAAACGAGAAGTCTTCTTCATATCGGACATCGAGGTCCTTCTATGATCTCAATAAAACCGATCGAACCATCCTGGTAAATTATCTAACTGGTGAACGAATGACTCTAAATGAAAAGGCCTATGCGCTAAACGAACTAGCATCAATATCACCGACAGAGAGTTTGATAGAAGCGCTTACTGGGCATGATTCTGAAGAGGAAAAACCTGTACCTCTAGTCACCGTTATCAATCGGGATGAAAAAAAGGAAACCAACTGTAATAATTGTAATAAAAGTGAGCGAAAATCTGATGCTACCCGAAAGGACGAGAAAAATAAAAGTAATGATGACATTCACCATGGTCAAAAGAAGGATTCAAGTCGTGACGATGGATGCAAGATAAAGTTAAATGTGGAAGAATCCAATGAGAATTATGTAAGTAAAAGCAATGAGCTGTTTTCCATAATTTGAATATACATTGGATCTATTACAGATAACATTTCTGGACGGGTTAATCCATATTGGCCATATAGATGCTTTAGTAAAGGCGCAAACCAGCTCGTCCTATTTTATTGTGATTCAATCATTTTGGCGAGAGGCAATCTGTACCCAGATTACTCAAACCAACATGTTCAATTACCTGGATACGTTTTCAATTCTGTGCAATCGGGATTTTGTCGAAAAAATTAAAAATAATTTTTTAATACTTGAATTGTGGGAGCGAAATATTTCATCAAGTGAAAGGCTGATTGGACACATCCAATTACCATTACATAAGTTTTATATTGCGCTGTGTGATATGAAGCTGTTCGAACACCTGAAAAAATCTAAAATGCCCATTATTTCGAATGATGGTTGGACCTCTATAAAATCTTTATTATCAAACGAGATTATTGGTCAAATTGAAATTTTATTGGCCATTGGAACTAAAGAGCAGATTGAGTATCTTAAAAATACACGAAAATTAAATGAGGTTAAGCTACCGAAAATACCTACGCATTTTAATAACCAGGAAACCCAGACTAATCAATCTGTGATTACGGTGCCACTGCATTCACATAGATCTGCACCTGTTCAATCGAGTCGGTCTGCTACGGTTGAAAAACTTAATAAGTTTATCGATAGTCTTTCCAATGCCAACAGTAATAGTCAATTTATGGTAAACTCAATAAAGGACCCATCTGTAAACAATAAACCAACACCGCCACCTCAGATTAAGCGCACTTCGGAGCTTCTTGATATGTTAAACTATGCTCTAGCACAAAAAAATCCAATTTACAGCAGTTTATCCGAAACCGAAAGTTCGGATGAAAAACAGGCAACTCCTCCAGTTACTTCCTCATCCTCATGTTCTTCTACAGCTATTCCGTCTTTCAAAGTCAACATTGATTTAGAACATGCACTGCATTTACCCAAAACACTTATTCGGCACTCAAATAAGTCGAAACAAAAACGAAATCGAAATACGATCGAAACCGATCCTAACAGTTATGTAACTTTCTCAACTTATAATAATCCGGCCAATATTAACAGCTCAAATTTAAATCTCGTTTTAAAAACACACGATGATTACTGTTATTCAACACAGATAATCGAGAAAAGCTGTAATCCGATCTGGAATAAATCATTTTATGAAGTTCAAATTCCAGATGAATTTTTAATGGATTCCTCAAAAAAATTTGAGCTAAAAGTTATGACCAAACAGTTAAATGATTTGCCCCAATGCCGACTAGTACCCATGCCAATGGATGATAGTATTATCGGAACTGTCAATATCGATTTAACTGTCATTTTATCCGGTCTACCAGTAATTTCGGGTTATTACAATATTGTCGACTTCTCAGGCCGTACAAACGGTCAGATCAAAGTTACCATTAAACCACTCGAAGATGTGACCAAAATATATAACAAGAATGATTTGGTTTATGATAATGGTTTGGTCACATCCCTTTTGGGAAGCCAATGTTTGAGCCGTACTCTCAAACGTAAATTCACTGAGCTCGACGAAATCACACAACGATTAAAGGCACGCTTAAACGATGTTACTTCAAATCTAGACGAAGAAGAGGAGGAAGATGGTACAGATGATATTGACGAAGAATTTGAGAAGGACCTAAACACTGCAGTGAGTGATGCTGATGATGATGATGATGATTATAATTGGCCGAGTAATGAAGGCGATAAAATTTACACGAATCATAAAAGTGCCTCAAATATGTATACGAAACTTGATAGTGATGATAGTTCGGATTCACCATCAACATCTATATCGACACTATCCAGTGATCGGGTTAAACTTATTGCCGATGCTTTAAAAAAAGCGAACTTGAGTGATTATGAGTAATAAACATTCTAACAGGCCCATTGAAGTGCTTGAATATATTTACTAAACACAAAAACATATGTATACTATTTTTAAGTTTTTCTTTTCATTCAAATTTACTGATTAACATTTTAAGATAAAGTTGATGGAAAAATTCAATATACGTAAAATGAAAGACAAGATTTTTACTGTAATTTTATTTTTAGAAATTGAACATTGCTAAATAATTTTCTCGGCGAATTTTCTGTAGCACTTCATAATTACTGAGGATCCGGATAGCAGCTGATGTGTCTTGGTGATCATGATAGAATTCGCAATACCGCACCATCTGAAAAATTAAATGATTAAAAGTTTTTAAAGAACCTTCTACGGTTGAAATTGAAGAGGCCAACTAAAATTGCGCAATCGGTTATATTTTCTATATCCCTTTTCCAGCCCACGATCACATTTGTGTACGTAAAAATCGTCTGCGAAAGAGAATCATGAAAAAAAAATAAAAACCATTTCAAACTATGGTTATTTACATACACATTTGTGTGTGGTGGACTTAAATTGAAGCAAAATAAATAGAAAAAATCTGGCCGGAAAAGGGATATATCTGTGTATTGTTGGGCCCGATTCTCGTGCCATAAATTTGGTGTTATGTTATTTTATTTACCCGCTTCCTATTGGAATTTATATTGAAAAGACAAAAATAACATAACATAAAATTTTAGATCCTGGAATCGACCCCAATCTATTTGATTCTAGTCACAGTCCCCGTAACTATTTTGAATTTAGGCTTGTTTACTTCTGAACAGTGACAACTGCTATTTATACATTGGGGTCGATTCTGGGATCTAAACTTTTATGTTATGTTATTTTTGTTTTTTCAATACAAATTCCAATAGGAAGCGGGGATATAAAATAACATAACATAAAATTTTAAATCCCGGAATACACCCCACCCCATTGAACACCTACTGTGTTATTTATTATTCACATGGGGTGAGTAAGGAGTTCGATAAAAAGTATTTTTTATAAACAAAACAGAATTTGTTTATTTCAGGGCTAAATGTTTATTCAAATTTTTCCACACAAAAATATTTTTAGCCACGAACATTTCTAATTTAAACTGCAATATTTTTATTTTTCTGCATCTAACAATCTAATTACATTGTATATAGATCTATAGATTATTTAAATAGTTTATATTGATATTTACCTGGAAGCTGTCCAATTCTTTCAATTTGACCATTCTTGTCCGCAAATATTTTTCCTTCATTTTAATGTTTTTTCTTTTATTGTCCATGCATTTTCGACAAATTTCCTTTTTTGTCCACCAATTAATCCAAAAATCTCCAATAATCGGTTGCTCACCACAAATTGAACAGTTCGATAAATTTTTTGGATTACAAATCATATGCACAGCAGGTAAAATCGATATCCTTCCCCCAAACATATGTTGAACTATCGATCTCTTCTTGAATCGGTTAAAATAAGTGCCCGGTCCTGGTACTACGGTATTATATCCATTAACACTATATTTTATAACAGAATAGTACTTATTTTTCACTTTTTGATCACTTGCCACACGTTTAATCGGTATTTTAGGCACTTTTATATAAAAGTCGGACAAATCTAATTCAGATTCATCGAATCGTATAGCTCGATATGCCAACCCTCCATATCCGTTTTGGGCAATGGTTTTTTTAATAGCGGGATGATCAGCGTTTACCATATACGTTAGATTA
Organism: Nephrotoma flavescens; assembly: GCA_932526605.1. NCBI lineage: Eukaryota > Metazoa > Arthropoda > Insecta > Diptera > Tipulidae > Nephrotoma > Nephrotoma flavescens. Next base: position 324,176,329 of record OW052221.1, on the reverse strand, counting down.
TATTCACCGGGACCAAGATTTTTCGGTATTTTGTTGTACTCTCTGAGTACCTCGCGATCAGTACTGCTACCAAAACATATTTTCGTTTGCGGCGGTCGAAACACAATATAATTGAAACCGATTTCACGAGCTCGTCGAATTATTATTTGAAATTCATCACGAGCCTCACGTAATTTTGTTTTTTCTACCTTTGATAGTTTTACATAATTCATGATTATGCTGTTTATATCGAGCTGATTATCTGACTACGGTTTGATTGTTTCTGATTTTTTATTCAACCGCAATAACGAAATTGTTTTTGTTATCTTTTCGTTTTGGCCTAACTCAACAAAATCATCGATTCAAATTGAATATGAATTAAATAAATATTGAAATGGTAAAACTATTATCGACGACGATAGCAAATATATATAGTAGGTACGGGAAAGATTTTGAAATTTAGATAGTACCTCAATCTAGGTATTAACCAAATTATCAACAGTAAGTTGATTTAGACTACGGGCTGCGTAATTTTGCTACATCAGAAACTTGGCAGGCTGCCTAATGCTTGCCAAACAACTGAAATTGGCTTAGGTCATTTGTAAATTGTCATCGTTTATCCAACGAAATTGGCGCGCGTAAATTATCAATTCAAAGACATGGAAAATTTTCAATACGTTGTGAATCCACCTGTTAAGGGACCGGTATGCTTTGGTTCATCTCTACAACGTGACTGTGTACCACGCTTTGGACCTAGCCTCAGTTCGCTAATGCGACGTGTTAATCCTGAATTTTACCAAAAGATAGCACCGAATTCTTATCATGTTTCCTATTTTAGAGCAATATCTCATCCAATGTTGCGTAAAATTGTTGCTTGCCACGGTTTTGGGCCGTTGGGATACATTACGCCCCGGTTTCCTATCAAAAAAGTAGAAACTCGTCCTAATGAATTCTATGACTGGTATAAACCACCGTTAAGAAATGACTATCAACCATTTGGATACACGCTTAAAGAATATAAACCGTACGATCCGAATAATCCTGGTCCAGGAACTTATACACAATTTCTTCCCGTATTAGATAAATTTTCGACATTTGGTAGTAAACAATACATAATTCCAGCTGTGATTACAATATGTGAACCAGAATTCCGGGACAAATGTAAACGATGTAATAAACTACCGAAAGGCGATTTTTGGATGCATCCTGAATATCGCCGGTACTATTGCCGACGTTGTATGTTATTGGAGGCGCAGGATGTCAAATTACACAACAAAACTAAGAGTGATAAATTGCGACGGCTAGCTGAGCTTAAAGCGTATAAACGTGCACGGTACTGTGGTTTTTATCACGACCATCAAAAAACCAAAGCAAAACCAGTACTCCTTCCGAAAGATTTTGTAATTAAACAATTTCGGCGGGAAAACTATTTATCTAAATTTTACCTTTAAATTGTGGTTAATATTAATTAATAAATTGAATTATAAATAAATCGTATTTATTTAAAATTTGAACTAATTTCATTGCCAAATCCTGTATTTGAATTTGATTTCTTATTGGCATTAATAAGTCGAAGACACGCGACGCAAAACTCTTCTATACCCTCTGATCTAAAAATAAAATATTATTTTATATTTCTGCTGTTTTTATTGGAAATGAATAAATTATTATTAGAAAAAATTGGAAATTATCATTTATATTTAAATTACTTATTGGGTTTTAGTTAAAAGGGAGAGAGAGAAGCACCACGTTACATACATGTATATTAGGTAAACGAGGTTGGATAAAACATAAAAATTTACGATTTTTGTAAATTAACAGATAACGTGTTTCAGTTTATGTAAGACTCATTACAGGCAAACTTATGCCGGTGATCTAAGAAAGTACAGAAGCTTCGTTCCTTGGTGGTCAAAGGTATCGCCTGGAAGTAAAATAACAGAATTGCTTTTGAAAGCGTACGTTTTCTTTGCGAATTTTGAGGTTTGTACTTTACTGAAAGTGTATTACTATAGGGTTTGTAGTAATTTAGTTGCAATAAATTCTGTACCAAATAAGGTGAAACACGTTACATAAAGTTTTAATTGTATAAATGCGTTCTGCACATTGCATAGCACATTGCAGGCATCGCCTATTATAGTACTGACATGGAAGTAAATAATTTATTAGTTTCGTTAAACTACTTTTAATCGTTTGTACTCCATGCTCGTACTCTCTGATCACCGAAATATTTAAATATATGTTGCATTGCACTGATTCTGCCGTGCCTAATTGTAATCAACACAAATTAAAAACGTTTTACCTTAAAAAAAAATCAATATGCACACGTATTCTATCCATTTGAATAGAAAGTTGCCATGAAAAATATTATGATTCGACCTATTACAACGGCTACAATCCAAGGAATTCGTGCAATAAAAATTTAATATACCCTTAAAATACGCCTTTTATGAGTCATTAACGTTTGAGAACCCTTTTCAACGAGAATTCCGAGTATTTATATGGTTCTGTTAATTAGTTTGACCTCCGAGTGATGCCATTCCTCTCTTAAATTAAATATTTTTGTAAGCGATTTCATGCAATCACGTTACATCAAATTGCCCCTCAGCCTTATTTACTCGCATCACAAATTTCTTCTATCGGTTTGGATGAATCACATGTTTGCAGTGAATTAAATTGTAATTTTCACAATCGTCATTTCACTCAAAAACGACATTCTTCCTTAACAATCTAAACAATACTGACAAAGAAACGTTGAACCAAATTCGGAATAAATTTCAAACAATAATTCACATTCAGTTCTTGACCTAAACACCAATGCTGATGAAAGCTGATGAACCAAATACGATAGTTCCTTAACAAATAATTCGCATTTCTCAAAAAAAACTTTTACTTTATATTTTAATAATCTTGCTAAAACTTCCATTAATTTAACAGATAATGCCCTATACATATTACCTTATTGACTTTCACCTTGCATTCTGCACACACTCTTATGATACCGTCTGTTTTTGGAACAATCACAAAACTTGTCTCTTAACTTGAATGGAACGTCATAAGCTCGATAAAATATTGGACGGCTAATATCTTTAATCTGAATATCGGCCTCGAAATCTATCATTGGCTTCTCTACATTTGTCTTGACAATTTCTTTAAATACTACTTTTTCGGATATATATTTTCTTAATTCATCAAAAATTTATTTACTTTGTCTTAAACTATGTATTCACAAAATCACGCAATTTTGGATAATACACATTCAACTGACTACGACCTAATGAAGGAATACAGCTCTGATTTATTTTAACGACTACTATTGCCCGATTGTGTGGGCAATGCTAAATGTAAAAAAAATCGAGTGTAATAGTTAATCATTACTCGCTTTTTTTATCACCGTCAAGTAACTGGTAAGGCCCACTTACTCCTTGATGGTTTACTTGTTTCTTGCTTCATTAAATTGTTACGAATTTGTCCTGTCAAATTCAGTTCGCATCACTGGATTGTGAATATCGTTATAGGATTGACGGTCACAACACAAATTCTCGTAATTTATACCACTTCCGAAATATTCGCGAAAATAATTTCTGAATAATTTCCAAATATTTACGAAATTCTTGAATATTTCCAAAATATGCCGGCTTTCCACTGTTGTTTGACCAACACTATACAACAACAACAAATAATTTCCACAATAATTATTATTAATTCACTTATGCCCGGTTGCACAGAAAAATGACTAACGGCCGGTTAAGGCGCCTTTACGGTTGGTTCGTTCGGCCATTTTTTCGACCAATCATCTCTTCTGTAAAAATCCAGAAGAAAAAAATTGTTATTTTTGAGCAATATTGGTCGAAAAAATTGTCAGAGCGAGCCACCGAACATCAACCATAATTTATTCCGTGGACATTTTTAGCTTTACGTATAAGTATTTAAACGGCCAATTTTGATTGAATAACTTTTTAACTAATCGTTAAATATTTCCATGGAAAAAAATATACTTAATCAAGTTTGCGTTGATTTTTTTCTGATTGTGGAAACATATAAAACATTTAACTGGGGCACAACTAACTGGCCGTCAGTTATTTTTCTGTGCACCCGGGCAAATGGAGTAGTTAAGTCAGTTTTGCAAAATGTAGTTAAGTCACTTATGTTTATCACGGCAGTATAGCAGAAAAGTGTTCTTCTCATTTGATGTTTAATAAATAAAAAGTTTCCAAACAACAATTTTTTTGACGATAATGCCCCGTTTACATGCGACCAATATTTTTCTCCTGCAAAATGAGAAAGATATAAGATTGACTTTTTGTACATGAAATATATTCGATCCGAGTATTTTTATGGCAACATTTTTAAAATTAACAAGAAAAAAATAATAATTCGTATTTATAAATGTTGAGGATTCATAATAAAAACAGACGCCATAGATAAAAATGTAAATTTCGCATTTTAATTCATTAAAAATAAATTAATAATGATCCTATAAAAAAAATTACGCCATTAACTATTTATGTTTATTTCTTTCTGGCATATTGAATATTTTTATATAGCGGATTCTTTCTTATTTACCTGCAAAAATTTGTAGAAGAAAACAATTTTCTACATGTAAATGGGGTATATCGCATGTAAACCGGGCCTAATTTTTACCACTATATCATTGTTTATGGTAAAGTTCGAGATAATCTACATTTCCTACTTACCTACACTATCTCACTTAAATAAAACGAATGTGGCTTTTATTATATTGGTATTGCTCGTATGTACCACTTTTCAAATTTTTATCTACTTTGCACACACACTTTATTTTATTCACCTTATTTTTTGATATTTTTACATTTCTAAACATTTGGCAGCCCTGCCGAGCATATAATTTCTGTTTAGAGAAAGGGAACAACGAGAGAAAAATGAGGCACAACACAAAACAATGCGTAACACATGCAAAAGAAAGAGATAACTATATTAAACAATAACAAACGAATTTAAAAAGACACGATGTTTACATTTTTTATTTTGACTTCGTTCGAAAAATGTTCATATGGCGAGTGAGTACAAACGAGAGAGGGGATTTTTGAATCGTTTTTAGTTCAAGTTCTTCTTGTATTGTGTATCTGTGACGGACGAAAGAATGATGTGTGATTATAGTCGTTGTATCATGTCGAATATTATTCTTTGCTCTATTATTGCACATGGCGGCCGCTGTTTAACAGTGGAAATAAATTGGGGTAGAAAAATTTTAAAATGTTCAGGTAATTTTAGAATAGAATTAAAAAATTTTGCTATTAAATAATTTCTTAATCAAATTGGTTTTAAACTAAAATATAATTAGATCAAAATTCGTTTTATTTTATCGTAAAAAAGGTAAAATCGGAACTTTTGACGTATATTTTATTTTCATTGTAAAAAAAATGGGGAACATTTTTGGGTTTTTATCGATACAATTCGCCAAAGAAACAGTTTTTAGGAATCAAAACAATATTTTATTACAAAGTTGTATAAAAGTGTTAAATTAAACTAATGTTTTTAGAAATGATTTTTGGGAATAAATTTATGATATGTATTAATTTTTAATGAACTTAAATTGTAGTTTAGTTTTGTTCGGTTCCGCAATCAGCGCCAAGAGCGAATGAGAATTGTGTTATCTTGAGAAAATTGCTAATTAAAAAACGTACATTTCTTATAATTTTAGATCTTAATAAAGAAATTAACAAGATTTAACTGAAATAAAACTGAAGTAAAATAAATAAAAAAATTAGTGTCTTATTGAAAAAGAAGAAAATTATTTTATATTAAGATTTACAAATAAATAAAAAGAAAAATTAAGAAGCATAGAGAGAATCGATCCATTCTCTTGCACGTTCGCATACAAAGTCAAGTCACACGCCAAGTATGACAACGAGTAGTGAAGATGTGCTGCTACAAATGGGTGAAGTGCGCTTTAAAAAGGGTGATGGCACATTGTATGTGATGAATGAGAGACTCGCTTGGATTGCAGAACATCGTGACACTGTAGCGGTGTCTCATCGTTTTCAAGATATAAAAATGCAAAAAATTTCACCTGAAGGCAAACCAAAAGTTCAACTCCAAGTTGTGCTACACGATGGAAATTCATCGACTTTTCATTTTGTGAATCGTAATGGGGCGGCTGCACAAATTTCTGATCGTGATAAAGTTAAGGAATTATTACAACAATTGTTGCCAAATTTTAAACGTAAAGTCGATAAGGAATTAGAAGAAAAGAATCGTTTGCTTTCGGAAAATCCGACTTTGCTGCAACTCTATAAAGATCTGGTCATAACTCAAGTAATTACAAGTGAAGAATTTTGGACAACGCACGCAAAAAATTACGCTCCATCGGCCAGCACAACCAAAAAACAAGATATAGGCGTGTCCGGTGCATTCTTAGCAGATATCAAACCACAAACCGATGGGTGCAACGGGTTAAAATATAATCTCACTTCAGATATAATCGAATGTATATTTAAAACATATCCAGCTGTAAAGCGTAAACACACTGAGCATGTACCCTCAAAATACACCGAATCCGAATTTTGGACAAAATTTTTCCAATCGCATTATTTTCATCGGGATCGAATTAACGCGGGGTCTAAAGATATATTCACCGAATGTGCTAAAATTGACGATCAACAAATGAAGCAGGCTGTGGAAAGAAGCTCGGGTGATCCACTACTCGATATTCGTAATTTTGATGATAATCCTGCAGATGAGTGTTACGGTGCACCGGAAAGCGAGAAAAAGCCGGGAACGGGTAATATAGTTCACCAAAGTATGATAAAACGATTTAATCAGCATTCGATTATGGTGTTAAAAACATGTACACCAGACATCACAGCTACAGTAAATCCAGGGGACCAGAATCTTAATAATAATCCTAGTAGTAACAGTAAAGTTGATGAAAGTATTAATGGTTTAACAAATGGTATTAAAACTAAACATAAATCATCTGATATTGCTACAATAAATAATGGGAGCTGCATTGGTCGTGAAGTCACTCTATCGCCAAAGAATAAAAAAGCTAGAATAGTTGAAAAAATCCAATATGATGATTTGATAGATGAGTGTGCTAAGGCAAAATCATTGCCTCAATTAAATTTAACAAAAATTGAAAGATATTTGCATGGCCCGGTGCCTATGACCGCAAATAATGAAGTGAACGAGGAGCCACAAGAATTAGATTATGTTCAGGATCAGATAATGCAAGATACAGAAATGTGGGGTGCACGAACACCGCATAAAGTACTAGTTAGTGCGACAGCGGCAGTTAATGCGCTAGGCGAATTAAGCCCGGGTGGTGCCTTAATGAGGGGTTTTCAAGAACAGTCAATTGCCCGTAAGTTACCAAAATTAAATTCATCTAGTTGATTTATCCCATGTTTTATTTTATTCTACAGAGTTAGTGCCTCCGGAATTTGAACGGGAATTAAAGAATTTGTATTTGTCGCTGTTGGAATTATTGCGACATTTTTGGAAGGCATTTCCGCCAACGAGCCCAGAGCTAGAAGCCACGGCACTGAGGATGCACGAAGCGTTACAGCGATATCAAATGGCTAAATTAAAACCATTTGAGGTAAGCATTTAAAATTATATATAGGTAATATTTCGACCTTCGCGTTGATAGAAAATGTAACATCGGAGTTTACACTAAAACAGCGCCCATTACAGTTAAAATAATAACACTTTCTACCTTAGAATAAATTATGTAGGTAGTTAAAATTTTGTTTGAAAATTAATTTTTGCTATCAAGCAAAGGTGTTGATTGCTAGGTAGAGATTTGATCAAAAAAATCCTTTTTGTAAAAATTTGTTTGTTTTAAAGGTAACAATTTCCTAATTTTATCGAAACAATTTTGTTTTCCAAATAATTGAGGTACATATTTGCGAAAGTTCCGGAAAGTGGTCGGCCCATGAGAAGACATATCTTTATGTGAAAAATTAGGATTTTTATCTAATAATTGCTAATCCTGAAAGATAAAATTATGGGAAATGTTTGAAGATAGTCAGTAATATGGCTTTGGTATATCGAAGTTGTGCTTTAAAAAAAATGTTTGCTTCAATAGAACCATAGAAGAATATATATGTATATATGTATATATTCCTCGATGATAGAATTTTAAAATATTGGAAATAAAATAATTACCATGGTATTCAATTTTTCTTGTTTCAGGAACGTGCCATGAGAGAAGTATCACCTATTGGGTCGTCACTTACTCAACATTTGAATCAATTACTGCAAACGGCATTTCGCAGATTTATTACATGGCAAGAGCGAAAGATTCGACAGCAAAGGTAGCAGCACCAGCATCAATATCAATACCATTAATTTAAAAATAATTCTGATATCAGAAGAGAAATAAAATTAAAAACTTGATTTTTATATGTTACCTACTAAAATAATTATGTTTCTTTTTGTTTATATAATTTAGTTCTATTATTATTTCCTTTGTATTTTATTATTATTATGAATAATTTAATTGTTCTACATATTAAAATAAAAATGAGAAATACCTTCGAGAAAACTAGAATTGTAAATCGTTTTATTAAATTGCAACTCCATCTTTAGTTTGGTGTTGGAAAAATTCCAAAATCATTACACATTTCCAAACAACCTACATTATCGACCAACGGAGTTGAACAAATTGTTTTTTATTTTATTTCCAGTCCGCCATTGACTTTTTTATTGGAATGTTGTGTAGTGTGTGAAAGAAAACCAATTTTTGTTGTTTTTTGTATGTAAATATGCATATTTTGAAATAATATTTTAATTATAATTAGCTATACATAAAAATCATTTCGATACTTTATTTAATTATACTTAATTTATATAATTAATGTACGATATGTTAAAAATGTACCTCTATAAATGTAGTGTTAAATAATTAAAACAATTCTAATGAAAATAAAAAAAAATCATTTGTGTTTATTTGAGTGAATAAAGAGCCAATTTTCCATCATAATTTTCTGGATAACGGAAAGGGATAACTATATGAAGTACAATTACAAGAAAAAAGTAGGTTATGATTTTTGATGTTTTCTCCTCAATGTCCATGATTGAGTTCTAACCATTTTTTTTGGTACCTATTTGTTTGACAAAAATTATGAATTTTTTGTTGTGTGTAATATAAAATATGTGAACTATAATAGTAAATATGCGATATTTTATTTGATAAATGATAAAAACATGTATGTGAAGTGAATAATTACGACTACAAGAAAGGAAAAATTTTATTAATTAAAAAAAGTAAAACAAAATTTGTTAGAAAAAGACAAAACAATAATAAAATTAAATTTTTAGGGAGTGTATTTTGTTTGTTTTTATTTTTGTCTTTATTTAATTCAAACTGAAGGATACGAAAAAGCCTAACAAACTTTTAAGAAAAGTGCCTTTATAATTAACTAAATCGAACGACGCAACAAATAATTAGCTAACATTGATTAAATAAAAGTATGTCGAGTTGGGCACAAAGAATGCACCGACGAGCCGCTACACTCGGTAGTGTTGTAACATCATGTGGACATCCAGGTCCAGGGCCTTATCCACATCGTTTAGAGAAAGTGAAATTTGGTATACCTCTCGATGAGGTGTGCAAAAATGATATACCAGGACCATTACTAGTGTTAATATTGAAGTTAAATAAAGAAGCTCCTCTGCGAAAAGATGTTTTCCGGGCACCGGGGCATCAAGGTGCTATGAAAAAATTAATACACTTTTTACAGGCGGGACGTCTTGTTAATGTGGATAATTATTCAGTGTATACTATAGCATCAGTTTTAAAAAAATTCTTAAGGAAAATACCAGGAGGGATATTCGGCCGCGATGGAGAAATGGATCTGTTTTCGATTATTAATATCGAAGATGAAAAAGAACAACAGGATCGGATACACAGGTTAGTGTTTACAAGTCTTAAATGTATATAATGACCCCTACTATGATAAACGTGGCGATGTCAATAAATCGACTCCACAGTACTAATGCCGCACAACAAAAGTTCAATGATTATTTTCCGGAAAATTCAAGCAAAATGTTCAATTTCATATGGCTGATTTTAGGAATTCGAATAAATTAAAATATTATAATTTTGGTTGATTATCTTATTAAAAGATTCATCTCATGTTCACCTTAAAAAACTTATGAAAAGAAAATTGAATTGTTTATTTAGCTGAGTATTAAAAAACATTTTTGTATAACAGTATTTAAAAATATTAAAAACATTACAATAATTAGCTCTTAAATTTTCTTTTAAATTTTATCAACTTTTCTTCATATTTTATTTTAGGAAGTTTAAAGAAAATGTATATTCCCTCTGTTCAATACTGAATCCTGTGTTGAAATTTTAGTGAAGCTTTCTAGTTGAAAATCATCTGCGATTTATTTAGATTCTAGTTCGTTGAGGTGCTAACATTCTAGTATGTTATCGTTGTATAGATATCCTTTCTCAAAATAGTTTTCATAACTTTGTTTTGTTGTAAGAGTAATCCAAATGTTGTAATATTAATGTATTGTAAGGCATAGTGGTCGCTTTTTACTAACTGAGTTTCTGATTCATATTAGGAATAAGTTTTATTTAGGATATTTTCCCATAATTCATATTTAAATGACTCCGAGGTATTTGATATGTTCTAAATCTATTTCTGTCCTATCAAATTTTAAAACTGGCTCTGATCTGGAGTTGATGATCATGGCCTTTGTTTTAGTGATATTGAGTATGTATGATAAATTTTATATATACATATGTACATATATATCAGGCACCCATCGGCAAATAGGAAAGTTTTACAAAATTGTAAAACAGTTTTGATATCATTTATATAAATGAGGAACAACAAAACACCCAACACCGTATCCTGCGGTACTACTAGCGTAACATACTTGGTAGTTTAGGTACTCTTACATAAATATATTTTAAACCAATTATTTTTTCCCTGTAATTCTGTAACGACTAAGTTTATTGAGTATTTTATCTCGATGTATTTGTGTCTCAAAGGTTCTCTTGAAGCCTAAGAAAACGACAAAACTGTATTCCCACAGTCAACTGTGGGAACAATTTTAAAAAATGTACATTTTTCAAAAAAAATTTTTGGTGGACTAACCAATACGAAAAGAAACGGCAATTTTTTTTAGAAACGTCAGTTGGTGTGTTAAATTATAAATAAATTTAAGCATGTATGTATTTAAAATTTAATTGAAATATATTTTAATCTTTCATTGATAAATATGTGACGATTATTTGGTCGCAAATATATCCCTTTTCCGGCCAGAAACAATTTTTGTTACCTTCAATTTAAAGCCAGCACGCACAAATGTGTATGTAAAAAATGACAGGTTGTAATGTCTCCGGAATGTGATGTCCGTGTGTAATAAAAACTATTTTACTTTAAAAACTCATGCATGTGAACCGGTGGTGCACGTGGCGTCATAATGAAAGTATCGCGTGCGGCGTGATCCACTGGTGGGTCACATGGTAGTAGAAACTCATATGCATGTGACCCATCGGTGGTGCACTCGGCGTCATAATGAATAGCAGTAAACGTGTTAATTTTATTTCTAAACTTATAATTATTTAATATTTCGATGCTCATCATATTATTTAAAGTTCTACATTTACCTAAAGTTCTACTATTTACTATTTTTTAATTGTTTTTCACTGATATTTCTTTATTCGAGTATTGTACCGATAATTTTTTCATACACTGTACTCGTATACATAATTATTTCATTCGCCTCAAAGGTGCTAGCACTTAACCAGTTTACTAATTATCTATTGATTTAAATGAGTGAAGGTTTTATTTGCGCCTGTGGCATTATTGTCTGTGCATTAAAGCATTTTATTTTAGGTTACTAAAATGTTTTCTTACATTCTTAGAGAAACTATAAATCACCTTTTTAATTGTATATCTACCTGGTTTTAATGACAAACTATTATCTCCAACAGTCACACAACAAAAAGGTTGTAAAATGATTTCTCGAGTTTTCAAAAATTTTGTTTGTGAAAATTTTTGAAATGCACCAATTTTAAGAGGTGTAACCAGTAATATAAATTTTGTGTTAAATCCTCGTTATTTATATTCCTTTACTCAACGCCTTATGTCTCGCCTCAAGTCTCATGCAAACTTGCCTTACGGTGCCATAAACAGAATGACCTTCAGTGGAATTCTATTGTACTCAAGAAATTATTAATATTCTGAGCAAAATGCATTTATATATAGTTTAAGGAACACATAACAAAATCATTAAATATGCTTATTAAAAAATCAATTTTTGTTAAACGAATGGCATCTACGCTAAAATTCTCATATGCTTTATGGATTTTGAAATATTTTACGATGCCCGATCTAAAATTTTCTCACAGTAAGTAGGTAATTACAAATACTTTTGAATAAGTACATACTATGTATGTATATGTGTACGAAAAACTTGAATAAGTACATAATATGTATGTATGTATATGTGTACGAGCACATGCGGATGTTGTTAGCGAATAATTTTATGCAGTTTTATTTTAAATTCTTCTCTTAAAGATTGATTAAATATACGAGTATTTAAAAATAAATCTTAAATTCGATCTCAAACAAAACAAACAATAATACTACTAGTATGTAATGATAAGTCAGTACCATATGTTTAAGTTTGAAATTAAGTATATACTCTAAAAACTAAACACTTATACTTACTTACATTGAAATATTTAAATTCATGAAATAATCTAATTCTTCTAATTTAATTTTTCCGAGACTTGGCCAAATTGGAAATATAAGGAGTGAGTAGATGCAGGGTGTATTTTGCCAATACGCGCACGAAAGCTTTTTTCACCATGTATTAATTAGAAGTTACTAAGTACCTACGTATGTAAAAGACATACGGTTTGAAATAATTTGAATATCTTGCAATATCAATAAGTTTTATCCATGCAATACACTTGTAAACCCGTTTATGACATATGTAATTGAATTTTTAATTATTATTGTTGTAATTGGTTTTGTGAAAGAGGGTTTTCTTTTATATTTATGTATGAATATGCACATAACGGGTGGCGTATTTAGCGTTTGCAGTTTCAACTACCCGTTTCATAAAACAACCAAATTATATAGAAGGCAATTTAATTTTTGGAATTAATTCAGTTGCACACCTCATTGCAAATGAGCTATCATGCTCAAAATGTGGTGTGTAATTCACAAAATTGTTTGTGATTTTGTTAATTAAAATAAAAAAATAAAATAAAACAACACACGTAATTCCTGTGATTTGATTGATTGATAACGGGCCTATAACAAAATAATAGTAATAAATGAAACAAATATAATACGTTCAATTTTACCACTGAAAATTATTTTAATTCATTTAGCTAAAAAAAATATATATTTAAAAAAAACTTTTTAAAAAAACCACGCTTATATTTAAAGGCTCTAAAAAGTAGATAATATAATAAAAGGCTTTGAAAAGTAGGAAATAAAATTTTTCCTCCTTACTCCTATCAAGGTATATTTATAACAAGTAGAAATTTAAAATTAATATGACTAAAAATATAAGCGTGGGGCGCTCCTTCTGAATGTATATACAGGTGGCCAATCTTGAAAAAATGTTCAATTCAATTACAAAACGCCTATTAGAAGTCTTTAAATTTAAACAAATGAGGACATACGAAAAATAAATTTAAGAACATTTTTTTATGTAAAAGTCTACTTTGTTCTTAAATTGAACAAAGTTTACTTTGCTCTTTTATTAAGTTTTACAGTCCGTTGATAGTAACATCTGATAGACTTCGGCGGGTGGTAGGGATAGTGGATTGTTTGTAGGTTTGTTGCTGTAGCTGTACTCTCTGTATGTATATAGGATATATCTATTTCGGATTTACGGCTTTATGACCTTTATACATGCCAATAGAATATGAAAAATTTCAACTATTGTAATGGATTTTACAAATATGTAGCTTCCTGGTTTATAATTCTAACTCCTCAAATGTTTTGAGTTTATATAAATCTTGAAACAACGCAAGATCAAAAGGAAATATTAAGCAAAAAAAGCTCATCCTTTGACTCAAAAGTTGGAGTTCTTGCGTTTTAAAAACTGTACGAGTTCCCTGTACTTCTGAGTTTTTTGATTGTTGGTACCTATAGAAAATGTTTAAATCTTTTGATAAATTTAAAATATTTTGAATTTAAAAATTTCAGGATCACTTGAGTGCATAACTTACCAACCAATAAGTAAATTAGTCAAATTAATATGTTCATAGTCGTATCTAAAGGACGCTGGACTAAATAATTAATTTATCTGTCTATTTCCAACCGCCAATCTAAAAGCAAACTATATGTCCCTTTTTCTAATTCTGTATATTTTTGGAGGTGGATAGATGTTATTATTATTTTTCTAATTTTTTTTCTTTATCTAGGAGTGGTACGTACATACACACAACACAATATATTATGTTGTTTTTCAACAAACTTAACAAATATTTAGGACAAGACTTAATAAAATGTGACATCATCATAAATAATCATAAAATAAAATTGTGAACATTTTACCCTCTTATTGTAGTTCGCTCACTCGACTGCGACTTTACTCGCATAACTATTTAATATCATTCTATTTTGTGTGGTGTATGTTTAAAAAACAAAAGCACAAAATATATTAAAGAATTAAAATTTAATTAAATTATACAATTTGACCTCATTAACTCTCTATGCTTACTTACATACTTACAACTCAAGTTAAATTCTTATTGAATTTGTTCTTTATACTGAATTATATATAACACATTTACTCGTTGATATATTATAGTTTATATTTACTGGATAGTGATAACTTGGTATTTAATTATAAAATGTTGTTGAGTTTTTGTTTAACTTAGCTCGTTCGATTTTTAATTCTCACGCAATTCGTTTTTATGCATCGCGCTTGGCAACCATATGGAATACTGGATAAGCACATTTTAAGTTGCACACATATTTTGCCTGTGAAAAATTATATGATTGTAATTTGGATACATGTGTGTATTTTATAAATTGTCTATAATATGTTACTTTATATACATACGTGATTTACTATGGGTTAGGTTTTCTACTACGTACAGGGAACAATAAAAAATATGAATTTCGTAGGAGTGGTTCTAGTTATTTTTATATTTAAGAACACAAAAAGAACGGAAAAATTAAACAACTTGTCTCCAATATTTCAACAGTAGGTAAATCTTTTGCTGTATATGTATTTGCTTTCTTAATTTTACGCAATCAATTTTAGTTTTGGTTCGCTCATTTGTTATATTTCGACATTATATTGCGTGTCACATATCCTAACATGAAAATTGTTGTGGATATCTTTATACCATCGTATCTTTCAGAAACATGTGTATTATATATTCGACACTTTCGAGCTGTGTTTAAGAGATAATATGTGTGTGTGTGTGTGGTTTAAAGAAATGGTTATTTGTTTGGTATAATTAAAAGTGGTCTTAACCCTACCAATGCCGCCATATAAGCGGCATGACTCTTTTACTTACTAGGTCCGACATGGTAAACCGCGGAGTTGGAAACCTATCGGAGGGTGCGAAGGACAGCCTTGAACACAAGGGTGTTTTGGGCTTGGGACTTCTATAAGGAGGACCCGAAAAATTTAAGAAAATAGTTGAGGAAGGCACAAAGGGGTTCTTGGATACTTCTGTTGTAGAATGGAGGAGGTCACTGAGACTTCTCGCCTTAGGATAATTCTATCTACTAACCCAATCAGTCCTAGTTATTTAATTAGACCGAACGGATCATGGACAGCTTCAAATGCGGAATCATTGGAGCTTCTCATTGAGACTTATTATCCGGGAAGCTTTGATGACTCGATGGAGCCTGGAGCTCATCGAGGAACACGTTCAATAGATATGGAAGGCATCGTGGACAGGAAATGAATCCTGTGGGCGCTGAATGGTTTTAAGCCTTATAAATCGGCGAACCCGGATCGGATTATACTAGCAGAGATCCAAAGGAACTCGGCAGTCATTCTCCCACAAGGGATGTCTGAAACTGGTCTATATTCCTAGGATATGGACGGGGGTCAGAGTGGTCTTTATCTCGAATTCGGGGAAGAGCACGCATGCTTATCCAAAGGGCCTGAGGCTTTTACCTCTATCATCCTTTCTGTAAAAAACGTTGGAAAGGTTGGTAGATGTAGTTATTCAAACAAAAATTGAACCCAGGAATTGGGCAATGTCGCAGCATGCGTATTATAAGAGAAAGTCGGTGGACACAGCTCTGCACACGCACACAACACCTACACGCGCTTTAGAGGTTATGTTCCTTATTCTAATAGATTTTTTTGGTAAACAGATGGCAGCCAATGTGGCTACGAGACTCGGCTATCTCCCAGTGGAAGTCTCTTCAGGTGGGAGACTCGGCGATAGTTAGATCGCTAAGAGAAGAACTGGCGAATCTAGATTATATTATAGATAAAGGTTTCCGCACCATCTGTCCTTCGAGGGAATCCTGGAGGCATGGATATTTACTGGAGAACGAGGCAGTGCAATTTTTCATGGACGGCAAGGTAGGAGCCGGAGTCTTCTGTGAGAAGTTTAATGTTAATATTTCTGTTTGTCTCCCTGACTACTGCAGCGTGTACCAGGCTGAAGTGGTGGCGATCGGGGAAGTCGTGACATGGTTGAAGCGTAACAACCATGTCACGACTGAACCATGTCACGATCCGTGAGGGATATCGCAATTTATGTGGACAGTCAGGCGGCGTTCAGGTCACTAGAGGCGGTTTATCTGAAGTTACGGGTGGTGCTGGATTGCTGATCCAGATAATCTGGGTCCCTGGTCACTCGGACGCCACTGCCAGGCAGACGAACTACCTAGGTACGATACGATTATCATACAAGCATTATCATACAGAAGGCATAGGTACTTAGGTGTGTACGGTATGGACAGTCTTTCGGAACTCGCAGACTGTGCAGTGCGAGATATTTTACCCTACATAAGTAGCTCTGGATGGTTTCAACGGGAGTAAAGGAGAGATAGGATCCTGCAGTATCACAATGGGCCATTAATGACCTAAGTGTGCGATAGTAGCCACTATAACCTATAACATAAGCTAACATATCTGTGTTCTGTTATCTTTTCTATTTTTGGAGAATTTGAGTTCATTGTGAAGAACTTGAGTTTTGAACGCCTACCCTGCAATAAGACCGCAAGTTTCTCTTCATATGAAAAATAGCTTGGACCTGGTGGGAAGTAAACTTGAAATACTTCCGGACCGTTAAGGGTTAATATAAAATATGTATCATGTTAATCATTTGTGATGTTATTCGAGAACAACTATCACTACGCTTAGCATTGCACTATTCTAAAAGGCCAAGTTCCACCACGCTTAAATAAAAATTTTCGTCTTTGTAGATCGTAGAACCTGCCACACTTGCCACAACTTTTCATAAATTATTCGCCAAAATAATCGAAAAATTTGGTTTCCTTTGTAAACTAAAACAATACTGTTTCTTGATGTTTATCTAAGCCGATTCACATTCAGTGCATGATTCGTCAAAGAACGCGAAAGATTTCAAATGAAAATTTGTGAACGAAACAAAATTTCGATCAAGTTTTTCATATTAAATTTGAACAGCAATTAACGAACTCCAATTTCAAATGTACGGTATCCCAATTTATAGTGCAAGTGAATATATGTAGAAGACTATTTTGTGTTAGTTTTCATAATTTTATTAATATGTGATATAAATTTTTTTCGATGGATTTAGTCACTTCTCATAATGATGACACTCCTCATAATGATTGCCATTTTATATACACATATGTATGTACTTGCAGCCGCCGAACTATTTATGACGTCGAAAATAAATTCCCTTTCATACAAACGTCAGGGCAAAATAGCTACAATATATTCTCGCATTGCATCATGTTCCTTAGCATTGCAATAGCCAAATAAAATGGAAATCTATTAATTCTTGGAAAGCAGAGCGTGACATATTAATTATAAAATTTTTGGCACATTAATTTTCACATTAAAAGGGCCCATTCCAAAGTAATGGGTCATTTTAATGTGAAAATGAATAAGTAATTATTGGTCAATCGCCAGAAGGATCCAAATCTAATGCAAACCGAAATTTTGAAGAAACAATTTATTAACAAACATTTTTCAAAATTTTTACTCCTTTTCAATTCGAGGAATTTATTTAGATAAAACACCACAAATAGTATACACTGTAACATCAGTTGCAAAGTCTCGTTGTTTTCACAAATGTATACATTATACAGAGTGGCGAATAATAACTGTGATACAGCTCGTACCTGACGTGTGCTTGATCCTGTAAATCGAATTTTCACAACAAATGCTTTGATAGTAATGAGTTGATGCAATTCAAAAATTTTAATAGTACATAAAATTTAAATTACAGTAAATAACAAAAGCTTGTGATTGATGATTGACAAAATTTTCAAGAACTAGTTTTACATACCGGAAACATGTATATTTCGTACTGGTTTTATGAAAATTTCCATTGTAACAATTTTAATTTTTGGCGATTTTATTATAAACATAATCTTCCGATTTCGATCGGAACTTACCAATTTTTTTGTCTGGATTTCTCGTTCAGATAAAAATTCATCAGTTTGCGGTATTTGAATTCAACCAGTTTTTATTGATCTTACTGTGGTATAGTATAGGTGTTTCGCTAACAAGAGTTAAACCAGAAACGACAAAAATTATAAATCATACCTAACTAACTATATTAATTTCAATTTTCACATGATTTCAATTAAATCGAATCATTTAAATTTAGTGATGTACAGCAATAAAGTTCAATTTAACTATCCGTTTTCGAAATCGCCTCTATTAGAACTAATACTCGTAATAATAACAGTATACAAATGAAAAATGCATCTAACATCATATTCTAGTAGAATGTAGAACTAGAAAGTATAACTATCAATGATTATCATCATCTCTTTTCTAATTCATTCTAAAACTATAAAAAACTAAACAATATTTAAATTAAGTTACAACAACAACTAGAATATTAAAAACAATAATAAATAAATAGAAATGGAAATTTTTAACTTTTTCCTTGGGTACATGTACATATATGTAGTATAATAGTTTTGTTTATAGTTCAACAACCCTCAACTGATTTTGGTTTGATGTACTATATGGTTTGATGTTGTAAACTCATTCCTAAGAATGAAACTCGATTTTGTATATTGTTACATAATTTAAAACTTGCAATTTTAAAAATGAGAAACGATACATGATTCCGGAAAAATTTCTTTCAGGTTATCGTCTTTCCAGTTTTCATTTTCATAAATATTTTATAAAAGAAAATTTTTGTTTTAATGATTTTTCTAAAAAAAAAAATCAAGAATCTTATTACTTCTCTCGTGAGTTGTTTTATTTGTTTACATTAAATTTTTTATATTTGATTGTGATCATGACGTAATAGTATTGCTGTCCATTAAAGTGTTACTTAACATTGGTTGGATCAGCAGTCACTTACTTTACAGTAAGTTAATTTTTAAAATAAAGTTATTTAAGGGCTTTTGAGTGAAATTTTAAGAGAATAAATCGCGCTGTTATTGTGTTAAACAGATTCCGCCAAGGCGGAACAACAATACGGCAACAAAAGGACATAGGGCGAAGAAGCGGAGTAGTGCTCGTTGTTGATATGTATTTGTAATGCTGAATTTTGACCCGCGACACACAATTTAACAATCACTGCGTACTAATTTTATAATCATGATATTTAGAATAAATAAAAATTGAATGAAAAACGAAGAATTAATAAAAATGATTTTTTCTTAAGTAATAAAAAATAATAACAATCATAATATGTACATCTATACGACGAGTCGTTTCTGTTCATCGTACGGACCAAAAAATTTGTAAATTTTTATAAATTTAATAATTTTCTGTCTTGAGTTGAAAAGCATGTTTTTGGCCAGATGCCGTTGATTCGTATCTTGTATGCATGTATACTGATTATATATATGAGATATGCTCGCGTGAAAACTATTTATAGATTTGTTTTAAGTGTTTTTAATAAACAATGATGTTTTGACAAATTTCGTGATACGGTGAGTTACGAACAAATTGCATTAGCGTTACTTCCGAATTCTTTATTGTATTTAAATCAATGTTGATTATTTCAGTTGCTTAAGCATTGGAATGTTATGGTACTAATTATCCTTGTCTTTCAATATTGTTACTGTTGTTTGGGTAGATCAAAGGAAAGATGTTTGGTAAACTAGTTCCGCTTGAGCGACGTTTTATTGGTATAAGGACGGAAGTACAATCGATTTTTATCACGTTAAATCATATTTGAGTTTGTAAGGGGGCGTGTAGGCGATTGAACAGTCTTAAATTGTATAGAAATATCTGGAATGTTTTCAATGTTATTCGTAATAGATAACAGATACATTCGTTATATTCTGGGCGTAATGTAAAATATTAGTTTTAATTAAATACATAATCCCAACGGGATTTCCCTTAATATGTAACTTAAATTTGAATAAAATTCACGAACCAACATAGGCAAATGTAAATGAAATTTGATTGAATTTGGATTCAATAATACATTTAAGGGAGAGGGATTTCTAGAGTTAACCTAACTCGAAAAAATCTAAAATCTAGAAATTAATCGGCTATAGTGCAACGAGGAATAAAATTTCCGTTTTTAAAATTACAAGAAATTTTTAAAATTGGAACATTCAAAAAGACAAGGCCGGCCAATTATAGAATGTTGTTTTTTCCAAAATACTTAAACATCTTGACGCGTGTTTCGGTTCAGCTTACGCCAACAGTTTGAAAGTGAAATAAAACCATATCTGGAATCTATGAAGCCGAGATAGATTAGTATGATTAAAAAATAATTTTTAATCTCACCTCACATTATTATTATTACAACAGTATACTTTACGATTTTCTGTACTTTTCAAATGAAATTTAATCAGAATTGGTCAGAATTGATAGATTGATTGATTTACATATATATGTGATACAGTGATGTAAGTGATTTCAAAGTACTTAGAAAAGGTTCATAAAAGCCACAATGAATAAATTCAGTATTTTCTTTTTTCCGGTACACTTTGATATAATATAGATAATTTTGGCTTTCTTTGCGATATCTGACTGCTTTGAATAAGTGAGGAGATCCGTAGTAGAATTCCGAAAAGTAACTGGTTAATCAGAATTCTAACATCTTTTAAAAGAAGTTTGTTTGGTAACACATATACAGTGACGTATTCGTTTAGTGATGTTCCTTTTTTAGAAATAAGCAAATTAATATTGTTTTTGGTTAATAACCCAGATAAATACCTTTAAAAGGTTAACGGACGAGAATGAAGCCGCTCGACGGTGTGAATTTCTTGATCACCAAACAAATTATCTAGGAACTACGGAGACACCAGGCTGGAACCGCTCTCGGATCACTTCAGTCTGGGCCAAACTGCTTTTCTTTCGTATACGTAGTAAGCTACATCCAACCATTTCCGGTTTGTATGCAGCATGGTCTCTATAATATAGTCAGCGTTGGTGGAGGTCACGCTCAGAGATGAGTAGCCTCTTTTCTTCCACTGGGCAATACCAGCACAGATAACGTTCGCGATCTATTCATGGATCTAGCTGTTTTTTGAACTGGTTGTCCATCGGCCCTCTTTCCTCCATTTACGCTGCCACGCCTCAAAAGCCTCTTTTCGATCTCTGTCGCCTGCCTCTCTCCTTCCAACATCACTGCTTATCCAGTAGATCTTCCGACGATCTAGCGCCAGTGTATCTATGTGGATTATACAAGCAACAACCACGACACCATTCGCAACACCACATATCGTTGGGTTGCCATTATACTTTTCCGGTATTTCGCTACAACTTTGGCATTGTCCATATTTCAGTACCATACAGATACAGTAATATAAACTGCGGCACTTGATAATTTCATTTTACTAGAGTGAGTTCAACCCACGATGTCCAGAGAGGCTGATACAATCGCAGGTTTATTATAAACTGAGGCGCCTGTTTATTGTTACTCACGAGTACCTCAGTATATTGCTGGTTTGTACTACCTTGATGCCAATCGTCAAAAGAATTATGGTTGGTATTCTCTGTCTTCGGAATTATGGTTGGTATTCTTCTCTTTGAGACTACAAGCTGCAAACGATGTTCATCAATATCAAGACAGAAGTTCTCTCCCCATCGTATGATTCAGCCTATATACTGCACCAAACTCGAAGTTCTTATGGTAACAACGAATACTAGATCGCGTATCCAATCAGGAAAACTCCATCCGGTATCTCATGCAACAGGCTGTTCATCTAAAAATTATATAAAATAAATTACTTTGGGTATAAGTATTTATATGGTGTAATAACACATAACTTAACATAACATAATTAATATACTCTGGTTTTTTCGATTGTAATGGTGTTTGTGATTGTTCCGTATATTGATTGGTCTATTTTTAGCACTCTCGAATTAAATAGACCAATATACGGAACAATCCCAAACACCATTACAATCGAAAAAATCAAAGTAAATAATAAATTCGTAAACACGAAAAGTTAGTTGTGTAAATAGAATATAGATGAGAAATGCGAAAGAATCGAATTTCGTACGCTACGCAGTAATTCGCTAGTGGTACAACTACATGGTATTGTTCTATATGTATATATAGACAATATTCCAATGTAAAATAATACATCAGTCGTCACGACCTGATGAGAAGGCTGATTTTTTCAAAGTAATCTCATCCGTTCGAAACTGATTGTTGTGATTCTTACACATTTTCCACCTACTTATGAGTCAAAAATTCAAAAAATTAACATGTTTACCATAAATTCAGTTTATCCATAAAAGGAATAACTATGATTTCTTCGCTAATGTTTTTAAAACAAATCGAATTAATACCCGATTATTGAATCTTTATTCTAATTTAAAGTAGCGATATTAGATGTCAAAAATCAATCAATAAATCCATAACATCCACGTAATTAATAAACTACTCACTTTCCTGCAGCATTTAATTGATGACGGACTGTTCCACTAAGAGAAAATTATTATTTTTTTAGTTCTGAATGTTTCCTGAATTTGTTCCGCATTTAATAATTTTCGACTTGTTAAAAAATAAAACATTAATTTAAATTATCCCAATCGACTGAAGTTTAAATTAAAATCAAAGAAATTTTAAGGATCTAGGAAATTGCCTTTGAATTTTTCGTCGAATAGACCGTTTTGTTTTTATTTTTATACGTTTTAAATTAAATTAAATTAAATTTATTTTGATAGAACAGAACGTATTAGTGGGACAATTTTAATTTATGAAGAAAAATAAACTGTTTGCAATTGAATAATTCGATCTGCGTTATAGCGCAGATTCACATATGAAGAGTTCCTGCACCTTGCAAACTAAAAAGAAAGTGCAAAAATTGGCAACATGAATGATCAATCGGCAATATTTTTGAACAAATTTGGACTGCACTCCTTATTTTAAATGAGCTTATGTTCTCAAAATGGAGTAGGTAGTTCACAAAATTACCTTAATTTTTACGGTTTGGCGACATATTTAAATTTATTTATGGAGAAAAGCCGATAACTATGGCTTGAGATAAATAACACAATGCACAATGTGGTAACCCATAACACATTAAAAACGCCCAGTCGTAACTTTTTGTCATCGCCAGAAATCGAACCCGGAACCCCCGAATTACATCATAGCAAGCGCTCTACTTACTATGCTATCGAGGGCGACGATGTATGTGATTAAATAAACAAATAAGGTCATGAAAATGAACTACTAGGTAGTTTTACCCAATTTACACGCTGCACCTTTTTATATGCAAAAAAGACGAAACAAGAAAGAGTTTACAATGTTACAGGTACATTTAGTTCATGCTGATTTAGGCAGAATGTCAATTTTCCTACTAACTAATTTAATGGTTAGATTATTCCATTCGTTAAGAACCGTGTCTAATGTTTAATTAAAATTTACTGAATAAAATAAAATTGTCAATCTCCAAAGCATTTCTAATCTGCGATTGATAAAACTAAAGTAAGATTGCAGTGTAGAACTAAGGCACATTTTGGTTTATAATCTTAGAGACATCTATATCAATAACTTGTAAGAACTAACCATAAATTTAGTTAGTCGTAAATTAAAATAAAGATGTCGACGTGAAAAACACAACATAAAACTACCTTCCAAACTTCGGTTTAAACAATCTTAAATAGATTCTGCAATCTCTGTAGATTAAAAGTACAAATAGTTGTGTTAGAAAAAAAAAATAATAAAAATCAGGGGGGGGGGGGGGGGGGGTGGTAGGTTTTCCTCTACATTTCTTCCATCCATTCCCATCCGCTTACCCACCCTATTTTGTGCTAACGCAACCAACGCAATCATTGGTTGCTTGACATTGTGGTGAAGATGTTGTGTCATATTTCCCACTCTTATTTTATTTTATTGTAAACTAATAAGAAATTATATAAGTAGTCCGGATCAATGGGTGTCATGAAACGCAGCAATTCTCTAAAAATTTTGAATAAATAAGCGCACGAAATAATGCACCAACTTACTTGCCTTAATTTTTTAGATTTATCGCATTTAAGACATTTTTTTGTAATTAATAACATGATAAGTAAATTAAAGTGCGATATGTGAATTATGCTACATGCAGTATTTGTTAATATTTAAAAACCCAAAAATGAAAAATTTTCTTTTGTTTTGAGATAATATTGTCTGCTTTTATCTAAAATATTAATTTTTTTTATAAATAATCGGAGCATACGTTGATAATTGGAACATTAAGTATTTTGAAAGTTTTAAATTAATAATTAAATAGGTGCTTGTTTTTTCTGAACAAAATTTTGTTCTGAACTCAAATGGTATCAAAAGAGGAAACGCCCTACTACCAACTACCATACTGTTTTTTCAGAATAAACCAAGAAATCACACAAAATTGGCCACATAGATTTTTTTACATAACCGTATGTGCATCGTTATGTTTTGTCCCAATATTTTGTAATCGCTTTGTTTTATGTGAGACATTTTGCTTCAATATTTGTTAAATAGCACTTCACAATTCACATGACATTACATAATTACAATACCACTTGAAATTTTTGTCAAACTTTTGTTGCTTCGTCTGATTTTATTTTAGTGTTCGCTTCGCTCTTCCAACTTGAATGCCTTCCGTTGTTTTATTTCAGTCAAAGAAAATTTAATTTTATATTATCAATTAAGTCAATGACTAATTAAATTAAAATTTTAATTGGTTTGAAATTAAAATCCAAAACAAAATTTTAAATTATGTATATTTGAAACATTAGAAAAATAAAAAACCAAGACTCAGTCGCTCAATCGTCCATAAATTTGTAAGATTTGATAATGTGAAAGTACACGAAAAACAATTAAAGTAACAATGGAAATATGTTTTGTTTA
Source organism: Nephrotoma flavescens (assembly GCA_932526605.1). Lineage (NCBI taxonomy): Eukaryota > Metazoa > Arthropoda > Insecta > Diptera > Tipulidae > Nephrotoma > Nephrotoma flavescens. Next base: position 324,150,936 of record OW052221.1, on the reverse strand, counting down.
TAAGAACCATTCCCAAATGCCACAATACACTTTGAGGAATGAAAAATTTTCAACTGCTAAAAAGACACCACAAATCTCAGATTCTATGATATACAGACGGAATATGGTCACTGGGTCAGCCTAATTATTTGCGTCTAGTACAGGGTGGGTCATTTAGGACAGACTAACCTTCCCATTATTGATGGAATACAATTTTCAAGTGGTTGCCGGGCTTTAGCTCTACACTTTTGAACCCAATTGTTCAGTACATTTTCGATGATTTTGTACTCTTTTTCGCGAATAACTCTAGCAGTGTTGTAGTTACGTGTATGAATCATTTGTAGATTGTCCACATAAAAAATAACTAACATTTTTCACGTCACTCCATCAGAAGAAGTTTAACGGCGTCTGATCGCTGTAAAACGACTGATTACACGATTACCGAGTTTGCAAGCACACCAAACTGTTACTCGTTTAAATAACCGCTTAAATCAGCCTTTTCAAAATTTGTATTGTTTCGACAACACAGCACCTACTTTGGAAGGAAGTTTTCAATACATCCCATTGTCAATCAAGCGTAAATGTGTTCTTTTCTGATAAGGTAAATGGCTATAATACAGACATATTTCGTGAATTTATTAAATTTTAAGAATATTACTCAACATACTAAAATTTTTTTTCTTGAAACCTAATGCGAACATTCTGGTTTATTGTCCTTCTAACTATCAAAAACAGGGAACATAAGAAATAAATACATTGTTTACTTTTTGAAAAATTTTGTTATATTGACAAATCAACATTTCTGATTTCTAAGTTTACGATCCTAACTTCAGCCGTGCCAAACAGTGATTAGTCTAAATTCGCAAGAACTTAACATGATCTATTTTAACCTGAATGAGACTTAAAGTGTTTATCATTTTAGTTCTGCAGTAAGCACGGAATACGGATTTACTTTCAGATTATAAATAGACTCTAGTCTCGTCTTCTTTGCAAAGTTTATATCTGCTCAAACTCTTAATCTTATGGGCGTTCTTAACCATATACCTTGTTAGTTTGATTCTTTAAGCAGTATAGCGCAGGGAATCTCATAATTTGTTCTAGGATCTAATCAGCCTATTATAAGCAGTGTTTTTTATTGGCGCCCGATAGATGTATCGGAGCAGCCAATTTTCTTTGTCAAAACTTATATTTAGCGCGCTATTTTTGCATATAATTTAATTTATTTAACTCTCCTCTAAGATTTTTCATTCAACTTTTTAGTTAAAATCGATAAACAAATATTTTGCTCTACCTATTTATCGGGAACCCCTATCGGGAGCGCTATTCATTTCAATGGGAAATTTGAAAAGGCCTTTATTTTGTAAACCCCTGAAACCATTAGAAACTTAATCTTACTATAAAAATTTAAAACGCAGTAAGTTGAACTCTTGTTTATAACGTCATGTAAAAATAAATGTCAATTGGTATATTTCAGGTGAAGAGTGTTTGTTTTATATAGCGACACCAGTGAATAATAGCTGCAGTTTTAGTATAAATTTCCCATTCGGTGCCGGATAGTGCTCGAATAATAAAATACGGCCATCATAAATTTATGCTGAAGTTTCAATTATTTCTATTTCACTACTCGTGTATTGTTCCTAAATGTAATATGAATATATCGTAATTCGTAATATATGATTAACAGCTAAATTGTATAAAGTTATGCAAATTAGCGTATGTTATAACGTTTTATATACAAATTAATGTTATGCATGTTTTATAACATGCAGTTCGCAACTTATGTTTTTATGTATATATTAAAATATGTATAATGATTTCGTTTCAGTTAATTTCTTTTTATTAAGAAAGTTTTTTCATTTCGATTAAGTTTATTTTTATGAAGACGAACTCAGAATTTTAATTTGTCTTTTAATTTTTTACAATTTTTCATTATATATAGAAAATATTTAAAATTTTTTTACGCTTGCTAATAAAATTTAATAATTCTTAACAATTGAATTAAATTAAAAACAAACTCTGCTCATATGTACAGCGCTGAGATGACTCACCGTTATCTCTTCATACGTAAAGAACCACTCGATTGTGACTTACTTGTTGTCTATAGTTTACATTTACAATTTAGGGTAAAATTATAAGTAATCTTAAGTTGGTTTTGTAAATAAAATCCCTAAATTTAACGTCATTTTTTTATGGTGGCCTTAAGCATGAAGATATCTTCGCGGCAGCCCAACTGCGTCTTTTTAAAACATGTTCATTAAAATGTGAATTCCGATTAGCATTTTGTTTATAAAAAATATTGGAGCAGATGGATATGTATACTGGAGTACATAACTGTACATTATTGTACATATTTTATATTTTACGTTGTAATGTAGTTATGTGACAGCAGTTGCATTACACTGCCATATTGTCGGTACTAATGGTGAATTCTTTTCATCGTAAAATTTGATCCCAGATCAAAAATATCAGTGCCATTGCGTTAAAGTCGAATGAAGCTTTATATAAATTTATTGCATTGGCAGTCATTTTTTCTTTCGGCATAAGTAAATTTAGTAAAATTTAATCTTATTGTTGTTTTAATTTTCTAAGAAAGCATATACGATTTTGGTAACGCGTCAAGGTTGTGAATAATTACTTGAATATTAATTATCTAGATAATAAATAAATATCTTCATGATTAATGGAACGTTTTTACTTTGTACATACACGAGTATGTATAATATATAATTGATGTTTTCATGATATAATTTAGAAGTTGACCAAGACAATTTATTTTCTGAGTGTTAGAATTTAATTTATATTTACATACTTGAACTAATTTATCAATTATAAGATGAAATAACAAAATTCATGGCTTATTAGCGGACTTATTATATACATATTTAGGTGTTTGTAATAAGCGAATTCCATTTTTTTTAAGTTGAGATATTGTTAGATTTTATTTAAAAATCTGTTACTTTTTGCAGGCATTCCCTTTTTTGACTCACCAGTTTTATTTACAAGGAACCAAAAAAGTAGTCACACTTTGAAATCCTTAATTTTTTAAACTTATATAATTTTGTCTCAAAACATACTCTCTTATGTAGCTATTCCAAGCAAATTAGGTAAGATTCCATATCAAAAATCACTCAATTCGCGAATGGAATTTTTACAAATAATTTTGAGCGATATTTTCAAATCGCTCTACTGAAAAAATTCTCCAGTAAAAATATGGTTTGCAAGATTTCGTACTAGCAATTTTAGTCTTGTTTCTCGAAAAATGGAAAATTTCAAAGATTACACCAATTTTTAAATCGGGTAAACGAGACGACGTTACATGCTACAGAGGAATAGCTATGTTACATCATCAATTTCGAAATTATTTTTGTTATTTATGCAACAATTTTAAATCCACAATTGCCCGTCATATATCAATAAACCAACATGGGTTTATGCCTGGCCGATCCACATCAACTAATCTGTCAAGTAGATGTAGCGTACACAGATTTCAGTAAATCATTTGATTCCATCTGCCATCAAAAAGCACTCCAGAGTTTATTCACGTTTAGGTTTTCACTTGATTAAATAAATTGGTTCAAGTCTTATGCCTCAACCAGTCAGACTTAAGAGCTTAAGTTGTGCTCCGTTTTGGACCACTTAGGAGAGCGGTACGACCACCAAAATTTTAGAGGTCAGTTGTTTATTTGTGACGAGAAGCCTATAAAATTTTGGTGATTGTAGCACTAACCGAAGTGGTGCAATTGGCGTGTAACTTAAGCTCTTAAGTCTGACTGGTTGAGGCATTATCTATCAAACCGGCGACTTGTAATAATGGGAAATGAGAAATCAAACGTTATTAAAGTTACGTCTTGGGTTGTCCAAGGATCTCACATCGGGCCTAGGATATTTATTGTTTTCTTAGATCGAATAACCGAGATAATCAAAATTTCAAACGTGCTCATTTTTGCTGAAGACGTGAAAATTTTTCGAACTGTTAATGGAATGCAAGAAACCAAGAAACTTCAAGAAGACATCGATAGATTAAGTGAGTGGTGTGATCGGAACTCGCTTTACTTAAATATTAAGAAATACAAAATCATGTCTTTCCATCGTAAAAGAAATCCGTTAATTACTTCATACAAAGTCAACAACGAAGTATTGCAAAGAGCCAATGAGATTATAGACTTAGGTGTGACATTTGTCGAAAATACCAGTTTCAATTGTGTTACGAAAGCAAATGCCATGTCTGGATTTGTTAAAAGATTGACAGGTGAATTTAAAATCATTCAAACCTTATGATCACTCTATTGGAATCCATACTATGCTGTGCACATTAAAAGATTTCAAAAGAAGTTTCTGATTTTCTTGTTAAATTAAAGTAATTGCGGGATTACGACCACAACTTACTATTCCATGAAAATGTGGCTGGGTTACCTCCGTACTCAACAAGATGCACGGATTATAAAATATGCACGCCTGAAAATAGATGGCTTCTCTTTGGCGCGGCTTTTATTGGTAACGTTTTGCTTGGTCTCACTGATTCAACTTACAGTTTGGGAAACATATCAATTCATGTGCCATGCAGAACATTTCGAAACCATGAGTTTTTAGCACTAGAACACCATTATACAAACTATGGAGAAAACAACCCCATTAATAGGATGTCTAAATCATGCAACATCATGCACGACCTATTCGACTTTAATTTATCAAAGGACAACTTCAAAAATATCCTGAAGGATTATTTTTAAAATTTTTAAATGTTAAATCAAAATTTGATTTATATTCTTTTTTTGTTTAAAGTTTTTTCGTTAAATTTACTAAATTTAATTTCTATTAAAAAAAAAAACAAATTCTTGCATACTGAGGTAAACAAAACTTCTGTTAATTTTTTTGAAAATAAAATTAAATTGGGAACAATTTTCCCTACCAATTCAGATATGGAAAAACCATGTATTTTATAAAAAAATATGGAGATATTGGAAAAGTATTAATCCTGATGTGACAGCTGATATGTGCCTGATTTTTCCCAATTTTTGAACAAAATCTATGACGTATTGTAAGCACTTACTTCAATTACATTTTTTAGTCATTGAAAAAGTGAGAGAAAAGTCGATGTAAGGCGACTGTTCGAGTATGAATTTTTGTGCGAATTATAGATTCATACAGTTTTGCTCAAAATCATTTTATTTTCATTGTTTCATTCAATTGTTAAAAATTTTATTTTAGTTTCTGTTAAGCCAAACACAAATTTATAAAATTAGCTTCATTTTGTTGAGAAATAAAATATTAGTGGTCACTTTTTGAATAAGAATTGTTTGTTCCTGAATTTGCAATAGCAAAAGAAAATTCTTGATCATATTTATCAGTAGTATCAAATATAATAGTAGTATTTAAATTAGAGTTTGCTTTATTATGATTATTATTATAATCTTTATTTCAAATAAAATAAATATATACAATATTATATAAATATACAATTTAAAATTTGAAATAAATTAAAGCTTCTTTAGACGTTATGTCTGCAGTGGAGCAATTAAGACAAATTATAATTAACATTAATATAATATTCCTTGGTTACAATTCTATACGAACATTTACTATGTTTATACAAGCTCAGTTTTAGTTTTGTTTTATTTTTAAATTTATTCTAATAAATGTGTATTTAATTTCATTACTAAAAATTTTGCCCGATATCATCAATGCCAAGCAGCCAAGTCTGGACTTCCCTGAAAAATTTCAGCTCCGATGGAAGCATTTTAACGTGATTCGGTAAAAGATGAAACCAATACAGCGCCATGTATAAGTAAAATCTTCTAAACTTCTCATTCTTCTTTTTATATAAATAAAAAACGAAGGTTTATATAAATCGAATTTTAATCATATAATTACTACTAAAAAAGAAGCCAACTGAATTTTTCTTCCGTTATGATAAATTCAGAAACCACAGTTAAAGACGATATTTGAAATATGTTGCCAACGTTATGAAAATGTTTATTACTATTAAATTTTCAAATCAAATTGGCGATGATTTCACTAGTCTGGTGGTGGACCTGGAAGAAATCAAACATAGTAAGAATTAACACAATAAATTTGTGGGATTTTGTGATTCAAGGACACACTCAAAATCACCATCAGTTTCCAAAATCGGTATGATTTTATATAAATACTCGGCTCGTACATGAGTGGAAAGATATTATCTTATTCTAAATAATCGTAGGTAGCGTTGTCATTTGTGATTATGTAGTCAGCCACAGTACCCTTGTTGCATTTAACCCTGCCAATGATCTTACACTACTAATTGCTTCGTGTGGCTTTCAAACACACACATTACACGCCGTATCTGTTACTGAGTTTATGAATTTTATGATTGAATGAGCGCGATTATTAAATGTAATTAACATTAATTAGAACTTTATTTTTAATGTTACTCGGCTGATAATGAATAACTATTTCATTTTTCTTGTATTTAATTATGTTTTGTGTCAAGTTAAAATATTGAGGTTACACTTTTATGTAGACTTTCAAAAAATTAAAGTGATAATATTTGAAATACTTAGTTTGTTACTAAACTTAATAGTCTGTCACTGAATACCTAGTACAAGTTGTAAACAAGCTGAATTTCTAGATTTCAGCTCGATGATTTTTGCCAATCGGAATATGAACAGTATATCACAGTCCGAGCCTTTTGAATCAGAGAAATTTGTTTCTTGAAGGTTAGTATGTCACAGTCCGAGCCTTTTGAATCAGAGAAATTTGTTTTTTGAAGGTTATGTACGAGCATGCATGTGAGTCTTACCTTGTAGGATTTTGGGTTAGTAACTTCATTGAAATCATCCCTAAAGGCAGATCACATTTTTTATTTAAGCTCTTTTACAAAATTCTGATTCAATATTTCGCTGACTATATATTTAGCTAAAAAATCATGAATTTTCTCAAAAAATTGATAGTTTTTTTGCGTAAAATGATATGGTTACATAGTACTCTTACCAATTAAAAAACTACCATTTTAAAAAAAAAATAAAAATTACCACCACACTTTAACCTTTTTTCCAAAAATTTGACATACATATTTTTAAAACTTTAATTCAGAAATTTGATTGGTTTGCAATTTGTGGAGCTTTATAACATTGAAAAATGAATAAAAATTTTAAATCTTTATTGACTTTACCAAAAATAGCACTGGCAGTGTAATACTTTATATTAAATAGACTATATAAAAATGTTCGACTTTGTTCCACTCTTTACAATAAATCTTTAAAAGTGTACATAAAATAAATAACGCCAAAACAGAGAATTAAAAACTATATGGTTATTGCTTGCTTCATAATAATATACAATTCAATAGATTGTTGTGGTTACTTCTTGCGATAAGACAATAACTGATATGTAGATGCATGTACATTCATTTTTTTTTTGTATACTAAAGGAGTAATGATCTCAATTCTAACAAACAAATTCAAGAAAAACGAAATAATTAGGTTATTCATAAGATGACTCAGCTGATAACAATGACCAATTTTTCTTATTTTACTTTTTTCAAAGCCTTCATAATATTGTAGTTTCCTAGTGTTGTTACTGTATTTGTGGCAAGAAAATAAATGTATTTTAATTTGATCAAAAATATTTATTTTTATTAAATAAATAAATAAATATAAGTAAGATTTTTTATTATTTTGATTCTCTGGCTTATATCCACACTTTTAAATCAAATAAAAAATAAAATCAAATTAGCTCGATTTGTTCTTGCACTCGATTGGGGTCAAAAAATTATTATTAAAAAACTAATTAAATCGAATGATTTTTTATTTTATGTATAATTCAGGCGTTCGAACTTGTTTAATATTAGAGATATAATCTTGAGATAGCACTATTTAAACCTATTCGAAATATAAACGACCTCCTCTAATCGTGAGTTTATTATTATTATCGTGACACATTGCTATTATGCAGTGTGTCAAATTTTTATTATGTTTTTAATGAGATGAAAATATAAATTATCACAATTTGGATATAAATAGATAGTTTTGATTAATTAATTTTTTTTATTAAATGAGCGAGCCGGACTCACTATTGTTTAGTTTAGGTGAGGTATTATCTGAACTAATTTTAAAAGGGGTTGTCGCTGGGCCATTAAGCTGGAATGCATTTTTCATAATTGTTTAGGTTTGTTATTGTTTCTGTGTAGTTATTGTTTCTGTGTAGTTATTGTTTCTGTCTATAAAATGTTGTGTCTCTTCGAATGTGTTAGCAGCTCTGAAATCCCGGAACACGAATTACTAATTTCATCTAAGCTCAGTATCTAAGAGTTATACATTTGGAGGTCGACAAAGTTTCATACTTCAGTGCAGATATGTTGTCGCTTTTAAAATCGTCATTTGATCTCGAACGACTTAATGCCTGTGACTAAATACACCCGTTAATTACCACGGCGAGTATTAACTGGTAGAATTTGATTATTCTCGGTATTTGATTTACGCATGTTGAAGTTGAAAAAGACAGTGATTCCTTATCAACTTTTTCTATTTGACATTGAATAGTTTTCTTTGGTACTTCGTTCTCTACAGTGTTACAGAAAGAACACCGCAATTTCCTTAAAATCCGAGAAAATACTAATTTAACTGTCTCTTCCGGTTTGTTGATTCATCTAAAAACCAAAAATTTCCAAAATTTTTTAAAAATCGTACAAAGTAAACACATAGGGAGCTTGTAAAGCTTTGAACCTCAACAAGCGTAACATTAGTCATTAGAACTATTCTTCTACACTACAGCAGTCTTACTTGCTTTAATCATAATTAAAATAAGTTTCACTTCAGTAATATTTAGTAATCTGACCCCGAACTAAACCATTGTTTGGCTATCATACAGAAGAACCAATATTTAAAAGAAACTCATGTCTGCGTTAAATACAATTATTTGTTATCGTAACTGTAAACCTGCTCAGAAATATTGAAGAACACTGATGAGTGTTTTTTATAGTTAGGAAATTGTGTTCATTATGCTCATAAACTACTAGAAAAAAAGGTAAAACAATACGGAGTTGTACTAATGCATCGTTTTTAAACTAATTAAAGGCGGAAATTACGGAATAAAGGCCCTCATAAACTCAAAGTTTGGCAAGGAGAGGAAGCGTTTACGTAACTGTAACAGAAAATGAATCAAAATAGTAGACCAAGGCATTTTGAACTATGCACGTCAAATCGTAAGGCAATATCATCTAATCTAATTTATCTTTTATTATCATGGTTCGATACTCGTTTACCTGCAGACAATTTTGGTAGAGGGCCGTTAAATGATATGGCGATCTCAACTCAGTTCTCTGGAATTTAGATTTTGGTATTGAGGTTCACTACATTGAGCAATTTTAGGTGTTGCTATTAAATAATTTTTGTGAAATTTTATTGTAATCCAGTTTTCTTCTTCATCGTACACCACTGTTGGGTAATTTATAATTATGTTAATTTCGGTACACATAGTATTCGTATATGTATATTATGTATTATGCTATTTTGATATTTTAGTTTAATTTCGATGAAAAATGAAATTTAAAAAGATCACTGGCTTCAATGCACACCTATCTACAAAAAATGGTTTGGGGTACCACGAGTCACGGCACAACAAAATTTTTAGTAGAAGGGCAAACGACCTATTAATGAAGTTGTTGCATAAACTCATTCGTCCGTGCGATATTGTTTATAACGACAGCTGTTGTTCATCTAAAAACATTTTCGGCGCTTAAATATTTTATGATATGTATTCGTACACGTATTGAAATAGATTAAACAACAATTTGTCATGCCAATTTTCTAATTTCCAAAAATACAGTAGTTATACTAATTATTGCGCTTGTCTCAATAATATTGCCTGTTTCCTTATCGGCGTGTAAAAATCCAGTTTTACGAAAAGATGATTCACGCCTTAAACATTTATAAATACTAAATGAGTGCGTACACTAAAATTCATTCATAATTTAATTGCCTTATTCTTATCTTTTTATGTACTTTGTATTTACATTGTTTTCGAAAATAAGTTCTTATATGATTCGAATATACTTATACGTAATGTGTATTCAAATTTGGACCCAGTAGGGAAATGATTCAATTAACGAGTCGAGAATTGGAGTATATACGCGATTTGTATAAACTGAAGTAAATTGACGCATGCATGCTATCGTAGTATTGGCTTTGGCTTACAAATAATGAAAAAATGCTGAAATTGTGGAACAACATTCGGCGACATATTTGATATGGATGAGTAAGTTTTGTTGTCTACAACGCGTTACCTTTTTATAAACTCGTTTCGTACTGTACATTATGATATTTTTTTTCTTGCTATAAATTGAATATTTTACTTTTTACGAGTTACCTTATAAACATATACCTCATGGCTTATTGTTCGACAATGAGATTCGATAAAAAAATAAAATTAATGTTTTTATTTAAGGTAATAGCACCAGTAATTCGTTAAGGTACAAAAAAGATGGATTTGAGTATGGTTTGAAAAATATGATGCGACGGTTAAGGTATAGGCGTACAATAGATTTACAATGGGCTATTCCATTTACTTAATGTTATCGATAGTATAATTACATTGATTTTACTACGGATTAACCCAGGTCAAACAATATTAATCCTTTTCATCTGGATGGGTCTTTTAATATTTAAAATGTAACAAAAATTAACGCATTTACCATTTTATCACTCATTTGATGTATGAATAATTTCTGTTTCCAACAAAATACAGTTGGTTGTGTTATCAGTTATCTCGATTACGTTATAAACAATTTTTAGATTTCCAAAGTAATATACATTTTATTTTATTTTTCGTAGTTAAATAAAGTATAGTAATCATGAAAAATTTTGAACTCGAGATTTTTGCTATATTGCCGAAGATTTTGCAGATTTTGCTATATTGCCGAAGTCCGAAAAAGTGGCTTTCAAAATGTTCTCTGTGTGAATGTGTTGCCGTGTGTACTAAATGTCTATTGATTCTCTACAGCTCAGATTGACTTATCGGAGTGAAATTTATTACCAAAGCATTTTCCAAAAATTTCGAGATCCCAATTAAAATTTACAAGAAAAAGAACTATGAACTAAGTATGTATAAGATTTTAAATTAATTTTTCAATAATAACGGTCCAGATCAGTTTTCCAAAATTTAAGCAGGAATGACGGTTTTTGACAAAAAATTATTTTCAACAATTCGGCCTCTTTACAGCCGAGATGGATTGATTGGTCATGATGAAACGGTATTTTTCCATAAATCAAAAAATTTTAGCGATTTTTGGTTTTCTGTTATCGGTTCGACGGAAAATACAGCTTCCACAGGAGCTTTTTTCATTTTTTGCGATTATTTTGAAAATTATGTACCTATATCATTTATGAGAAAATGTTATAAAACAGAAAGATTGTAAATTAAATTTTAATCAAAATTAGTTCAAATCATTTTTTAAATTGTACCGGAAATGATGTGTGTTGATAAAAAAAAAAATTTTCACCCGAGTTTGGATTTCTCTGCAGTCCAGGGCATGGATTTTATTCAAAATTCGACAGACGAACCATGACGTATTCATATACGTACATGCAAGGAGTATAGTATACAACTTTATATTAGTGTGTGCAATTTTTCTGTGGTTATGTTTGTCTGTTTTCTGCGAATGTAAGCATCAAAAATTATGAATCGGTTCAGTTTTTTGGTGCTTATGTCCTTTCGTCTTCTCACTTTTTTGTCATCTCACCAAGTATTTGAGCGGCGAGTTAACACGTTTGGGCAAATGCTGCTATAGCAGTCATACAACTATTTCTTCTATGTGGATTTCTCACAATACATTCCTTTTCGCGACGAAATATTATTGTAATTATCAAAGTTATCAAATATGTTCCTAAGTAGCACACACATTTAGAAAGTGTGCGGCAATGTGTTAAGAAAAAAAAAAAATGTTACTACACATATTTTAATTTTTTTTTCAATGCGATGTCGAATGAATGTGTTTTGTCGCAGAAACACAGAATTAGAAATTATTTTAAAACTAAAATTAAATAATTAAATAAATTTAATTTTATTGAAAGCATATTTGCATTGCATTTACAAATTTTAAATTATAAATGGAAATGATATCTATAAATGTCATATCCATAAAAATTAAATGGCGCACATTCACACTAACATAAGCACACATACCATACTACTATATACTTGTGGTTATTTCGTCAACTTGTCGAATTTTGAACAAAATCGACCCCCAGGGTATAGATTCCGGTTTGGTGAGAAGGAATGGGACGAGATTGTTTTTTATATTTGATTTCTAGCTTACTTGAATTTTCAATTTGTTTATTCTGCTTTACTATAAAATCTCGTTCCACTAACAATTTCACGCACCTGGAATCCAACTACAGGTGGATTAATTATTCGGAATGAAACTTCATACTTAAGCTTTTCCATAAAGTGGGAGATGTTTGCTGAATGTAGCAGAAATCTATGTAACAAAAGTGGCAGCTTCCGTAGGAGTTTTTTCAACTTTTGTAATGACGTTGAAAAGTATAGGATTTACTAAAAAACGACAAACAATTAAAAGATTCAAATAAATATAAAGCTAAATTTTGAATAAGGTTGGTCTTGTTGGTTTTATATGCGAGAATAATGATTTTTGATCCGGTAGGTTTAATTGTCGCTTTAGAAATCAAGTGTTGTGTTCGAGATCCTTACATCCGTGGTAAAAGAAAGTCAAGTGTTGGTCACAACATAATCACCCCACAATTTCGTTACTCTATTTCTAAAAACACCCCAACAACTCTTTACAACACGCTTCTAACTTCCCAATTATTACATCTTATTAATTAAGTCATATTAAGAAAATTGTCGGTTAACACGTTCGCTTTCAAAATGTGTTTAACATAAATTTGATAGCTTTTGTAATTGCAATGATATTTCGTCGCGGAAAGTAATGTATTGTTACGAATTGAAAAATATGTTGTCTTATTTCTTAAAGACCGAAAAAATTGTATGACTGATTTGTGCTAAATTGTTAAAAAATGAAAAAAGTGTATGAATGCTATAGCAATCACGTCCGCGAAAGTGTTAACAACTTATCTTCAGATATGTCTCATCTTCTTATCTTCAGATATAAAAAAGAACACTATTTTCGATAATAGATGAACATAATTTTGACAAAATAAACCAAGATATTGCCAAATTTTTAACCTTTAGCTTTACGCTTTATGTCAAATCGTCAGTTTTGAACCATAATGGTGCCATGTTGTAGATTTACCTATCACGCCATAAGTGTTGTTAAAATGGTAGAATTAAACAATCGTTATGCTGAAATCTGATTCGTTTACCGCATGGCCTGTCGTGCGCATTTTTTTTGTTCATCGAATATTTTTTTGAGTCAGTGTAGGATATATGTATTTTTCCAAATTTCATCCGCGATCATTTTCTATCTTCCTCTCGCTTTGGTTAAAATGAACTAAGTTCTGTTTAACCCCTCAAAATTTTTAAGAAGTAACTTTAATAATATTCCGGAGACGTCTCAATATAAACTTAATTTGAGTCACCGAGTTCCAATGGAATTATAGTCGTATCGTTGCAATTAGTATACTAACCACAATCACAACGCATCGCTGTATTATTTGGCAAACCAGGAAAAAGGTGTCAGTTTTTTGAAGCTGTAAAAATTAAGGTAAACAACTCTTTTTCGTGTTGTCGAACACTTGAGATAGACGCTTCTTCCAATTGTTGGATTCAATTTTGTAAAATTTCTAGTTTCGGATTTAACAATTAACAACACGATAAATATTTACCAAAAATACTAAAAAATCGGATCGGTTGTAACTTGTACTTGTCAATGCTCGAAAAATAATTTGAATTCTTCAATAAATAATTTTTCGAATAAAAGTTCGAAAATTATTCTGAAAAAATAATTATGTATTCGCAAAATACTACTGTTTGTGTTGTTGTTCTTCATTACTTATTACAATAATTATTAATACAAATCGGGGTTGATATTTGCAAGAAATCAAAAGTATTGAATTTCTGTGTCACATATAGTCTGAATCCAGCTTGACTCCACAGAACTCCACAAAACTTCAACGCAATTCATATTAGCTTGTTCGTGCTGAAACCTAAAAAAATCATTTCGTGGCAACCAAATCGTACAACTTTAATTAGTATACTTGTACTTCAGAAATTAAGCAATAATTTAATCTTTATTCAACACATTTTATGCTAAGAAGATCTTACAATTCTTTTATAATTGTTGATAATTTGGTTTTACTGCTCTATTCCCGAAGTAAAGATAGATTCAATAAGTTTTTGTATTTGATGTCTTAGTCGCTTGTTGATGTTGTTTTTAATGGTAGGTGTCATAAACCATATTAATGCTTTTAACAAAATTTTTATTGCCTATCCTATCCTTTTATTGCTAATCCTAACCAAAATTGTGGCAACTTTTTGTTTAGAGTGAATTAAAATTTCCCTAAATTTACTCAAAACAGACCCAAAAAATGGAAACAGTATAGAAGTAAAGTTCTCGAGTGCTCGATTTTTTTTTATTTTTTTTTTAAAGAAAGTGGATTTAATGTCCTTTGAAGGTAAATTAATAATACTCCTCTTTTCATTCCCGCACACACCCATTCATCTACTCTCACACAGTATACCACCTGCACACTACAAGCTCCATGTGGTGCTGAATTCTGCACTCCAGCCGAGGGTCTTAATTGTGGTTATTAGCATCACCGATCGTAACCGATGAGCAAAACTCGCTGTGCATCCAGCCTCTGGTGAGATTCGAATCCAGTACCTCCCGGTCCTAATGCCGAAACTTTAACCACTGCACCACTTGTCCGGTTTATATTATTATCGTTTGCGTTATTCGTTCTCCTCAGAATGAGGAATATTATGTTGCATATACTATTTGTATTGCATAGACTACAAAAAAGAGTAGGCCTGGTATGATCTTTTCGGCTGGTCCAAATAATTAGCTCCTGAAACATGGAATTTGGACAGAATAGATTATTTTTAGAATCTAAGCCTGTGTGTCCTGACAAGACAAATTATAACAGAGGGTCCTTAAATTAAGTGACGGTTTAAACCACAGGATTCAGCGGCCAATCCCAAAGTCATAAATTTGAATGTAAATATCTCAAAACGGATGGTAAATATAGAGCGTTTATGATTATTCTGCATTGACCCAGTGAAATTGAAACACTAAGTATTATCACTACACTTCTTTTCGCTATATACTTTGCTATTATAAACACAAACAATCTTATTAAAATAGAGTTGGGTCCGGTTCATCTAGGTTAAATTATTTTCATCACATAACCTTTCGCCACTCAGTTTTTCAGACCGGCTCTTATGCATTAAAATCGTTTTCTTTACACTTCGCGTTTGAATCAAAAAAATCAGAATCCAGTAACCTATCATGGCTAGTGCTTACATTTTGTTACGCCAATAGAACGACTACTTTGTTTAAACATACGATTTCTAAATATTCTGATTTTTGAGAAGAACAGGAAGGTTTAAACATGATGGCAATTATTTACAATACATAGTTTAGATTCCATTTTCGGAAGCAAACTAGACTTGTATAACAAACAACTTGATCTGTTTTTGTGGCAAGATTTCGTTTAAATACACATTGGACATTTCAGACATTAACATACAGTAACGTTAATATGTTAAGAAATTGTTTGATATAATTCGAAATGTTTTAGTTACATTAAATTTTCTTTTTTCTTTACAGTTTGCTTATGTCACTGCCCGTTTATACACAACGTTTATTAGTCTTGCTATTCGGGACATTCCGTGTTATTGCCAGTAATGCCGAGCGAGCTGGTACAGGTATGACAAGTGAGGCACTGGGAGTATCCGTGGCACCAAGTTTTTTTCAATCATGTGTGAGTGATGGTAAAACAGCGCGTATGGAAGATGTGTTAAGATTTAAGGTAAGCTTTTTCTTGTTTCTTTTATTATACATTTTCTTATTAATTTGTATAATCCTATAAAATTATGATAAACAAACATTAATAAAACTTAGATTAGTTTATTGCATGCTATATTGTAATATAAGTTATATAATAAAAATATTCTTGTATTATAGCAAAATACCAAAAACAATAATACATAATTTCACTTTATCAAAGACACATTTATTTATATATATTTTTTAAGATATTTTGTTGCTTTGTTTTTTCCTTTTTTGATAATTCGCTACAATTTTCATAAAAATGAAGTATAAAACATTTCATTATCACACATAATCCAGGTTTTTGACAATAGCGAGCGACTATATTTACATAAGATATTAGTAACTATAGATATTTTCTATATAACATCATGATAATTGGCTTGTTATATTGTTTATTGTGTTTCATTGTTATATACATTATTATGGACTGTGTACTATGAAAATCAGAAAGTGTGGAGGTTTTATTTAGTGCGTGTGCGCTATTTTGAGGTGATTTAGTTGAAGGGCTTTGTAGATAGCTTATTGTGTTACCTAAATAATGATATGCACCAGCTACTTCGTTTGTGCTTTGTTATTTAGAAATTTGGCTAACTGTAAATAGTATACAAACAGGTATGTGCTGCAAAAAATCGAACGATTTCAGTATTTTAATAATTTCTTAGTATTTTAAATTAATTTTGGCTGTTAAAGTTAAACGAAAAATCTCTGCGGAACTTAGATATTTTTATGAACACCGTACGTAAATAAATTAAACTAAATCTTTTGGTGACTTCAACCCAACCAATTCAAGTATTGAACTTCACGATGACCATTGGTAAATGGAACTATGCTTTCTGAAACCTTTCAAAATAGTAAAGTTTTGCGTTTTAGATTTTGTTTTGGATCACAGAACAATCTGAATTTTTGCTCTAAAAGTTTAAAAATGACGAACTGTTAATTTTTTTTAAAGTTACATTTCTTAAAGAAATTAAATCGTTCAACTTTTCACGCACACTACATCTGTATATAAAAATTAGTTTGCAATAAGCCTTTCACCTTCAATAAGTCCAATAGATTTTCAAGGGGAAATAATTATACGTTTTTATTTCGTTTATCATTTATAATTTGTTTAAATATACTTTGAAGCGTCGTGATTTCTGATAACGTTACGTTAAATTTGTGTTCGGTAGCTTGTTTCTGTTTCAATTAACATCCCGCCCCGCCTGTCCATATCAAAATTATAAACTTTTAAATTTTGAACGCTATATTAGGCCCAATATAGTTGTAAATTAGATAATAGTGAAACAGTTTGATATCCATACCCATACATCTCAATGTTATCGCTAGTTGAATTATTGGTTAAATTTGAATTTTATTTATTTTATTGTGAATTTCATATTTTTAATGGAAATCAATTTCATTGCATGATTATTGAGTGTGCAAGGTCTCAGTATATCTACATAGAATCAAGTCTAATTCCAATCAGCGTACTCTTAAATCATGTGAATGTTAATCAGAAACTTAAAAAGTGTATTTAAGTTTTAAATAACCCCAAAGTTTAACCGGCATAGTCTTAGCCTTTAACTAATTTCCAAACCCCATAATTTATTTTAATTATTTTAATTTTCTCTTATAAAACCTGCTGTCCGCTGTTGTTTTATTCTTATCAATAAAATGTGTTAACCAAATATGTTCAAACATGGAATTGTGTATTAAAAAATCAATATTTGGCAACAAAGATTAAGAAAAAATAATCAGACTGACCCATTTTACATCAAAATGCATAAAAATCTTAATTAGCCTCTAGGCTCCTTTCAACATTTTCAGTATTCCTTGGAGAAGTATATTCAATTTCTTTGTAGAACAATGCAGAAGCAAATACCTATCTATGTAGGTTAAATCGCAGTTAATAACTGGTATTTTCAAGAAGCTCATTTTGCGTTCTTCAACATGTTATAAATCCAATAAATAATAAAAAAATTCCTTTTAAAAATTCTTCAAAATGCTACAAGGAAGAAGATTTTAAAAAAAAATGAATTACACAACAATTAATTTTTTTTTCTACTTCTGTATAATACAAAAACGTAATTGGATTTAAAGTTTTTTTTTAAACTTTATCGGGATGTACTATGTAGATACTACGAAATATTAAATTAACTTAAAAGCTTTTTTTTCTTATTTTTT
Organism: Nephrotoma flavescens; assembly: GCA_932526605.1. NCBI lineage: Eukaryota > Metazoa > Arthropoda > Insecta > Diptera > Tipulidae > Nephrotoma > Nephrotoma flavescens. The sequence continues at coordinate 324,132,848 of OW052221.1, read as the reverse complement.
TTTTAATTCAGTTATTGAAATATTATTGCTTACTGCAGGCAAATTGCTTGGTAACTGCAAATATTTCTTTTGAAATTTTAAAATATGTATATCGTTTTTATAACAAAAACATTGTTTTCAACACTAACAAATGAGTAAATTTTATACAGGGTGAGTTTTTTAATAAACACCACGCTGGAAAACGTATGTACGTTATCAGTACGTAAATTAAAAATTTGCTTAATAAGTCAAAGAAGAATTGATTTCATTTCTCGGTGTAACGAAACAGTTTTAGAACTTCGAGAAAAATGTTTTGTTGTAAATCAATTTTTGTTCATATCTCTGAAACCACACACTTTACGAGAAATTGTATATGAACAAAAAATATTTATTTATTTTATTTTTAATTGCTTAATAAAAAGGTGGACTCAATGTTTATAGGTTATAATTAAAAAACAATAATTTTCGTCATTATCTCCCAAGCTAATGAGTTTCAAGGTTATCGAAATGCACCCCTTCGCACTGAATAATTTTCATTTTCTCCTATCCTGTACCGCTTCCGAATTAAAAAACTGGCATTTATTAAAAAAATGACTCTGTATTCTTGAAGTGGTCAAACAAAACAAAGAGGCATACAATTTACTGTTGAAGAATATAATATATCCGTTGTTTCCTCTAAGTTTAACTTCGGGCTTATTACGGAATAGGATTAGAAAATGACAATAGTAGACTCCTGTTTGATTTGATCAGATTTGTGATTTGAAATTAAATCTGAATTTAGTGCACATGTTTTCATTTTGAATTAACAAAAAGTATAAAGGCTTGTTGAAACGGGTATCCTGTTCATCTATATCGCCGTCCGTAATCAGATGGTGAAAATCATTTTGGCATCCAGCTCCTATTGGGGTTTTAACCTGGGACCTTCCTATCCAAACGCTATTATCGAACAAAGTTTGTCCGATAATGATGGGGCGATTTGTTACTATACAAGGGCTGTGTAATAATTACCGGCGCGCAACGACTGATGATAATACTAATTAAAAAGCAGTATAGCATCTTTTCATAAAACGAAGCCATATGATGAAATCAAAGTGAATTTGATGAACATCATAGTTCAGTTGCTTCGAGTTGAAACTCAGAACATTTTACTTTACCAACCAAGAAATGGCATTGACGCGAAACCCCCAAAATAACCATGTATGCAGTTTTTAGTATCAACAATTTCTCAAAATAAATTTGGTCGAAATGAAATTCTGAGTATTAACAAAAAGTCAGTCAGTCGGCTGTATTAAAAAAATCCACCAAGATCGTCAAAAGATAGAGAGAATCGAAAAAAATTAGATAATTAAATGGGACCTTGAGAAAATTTGAATGAAAAAAATGAAAAGGAGAAAATAAATATATTCCAATTAAGAGACAAAAACAACTTTCAGTTTTATTGAATTTTATGCAAAATAAGTAGAAAATCCCGTCTTTGCAGCCTTACTGCTTGAAAATCCGATTTTGCTAAATAATTATCCAACTTTAATTTTTTCGGTAATAAAGGATTTTTTTAAATGTATTGATCGCTAGATAATAACTTCTAGAATATCTCTATATGCACAACTTTTACAGTTTCATGTAAAAATTGTAAAATTTGATTTGCGAGCAAAAATTTCCGTAAAAAATTCGTTAATTTTGAAATGTATGTATGAACACAATGAACTTTATAAAACTCGTGTATAAATCGCTTGTAAATTGATTTGGTTTTGCAATAAAATTGGAACTAAATCGATACCACATTTGTGTGGTTATATAACACATCGCCTGAAAAGTTCCCGGTCTAACAAAGAAAATACAACTTTTTGGGGAAAATACAATTTATTCATCAACATAATTTCCTTCTAGAGCGATATAATCAGTCCAACGCCTTTTTTTGGAGAACAATTTATTTTTATCTTCAAAATAAGATTCAGTTTCGTTAATCACTTCTTCAATCGAGCCAAATCTCTTTCCCTGGAGTTTTTTTCACATACCGTATAAAAAATCCTTTTTATTGCACTTAAACAGTTTCAAAAAGCGGACGGAATCGTCGACGCGTGTCGTTTTTGATCGATTGTGAGCAAATGTGGTACCCACTTCGATCGCAGCTTTCCCATGGACAAATGTTCGTGCAAAATACGACCAACACACGTTCCATTGATATCTTTGAATATCAGCTATTTCGCCAACTTGACTTTATGGTGTTTCAAAATATTTCGTGGATTTTTTCGCTCGCATCGAAGATGTTTTTGGGGTCGCATTATTTAGAAAAATGCAACGAAATTTTGTCCCAAGAATATGCAACGAAATAAAAAAAAAGATAAAAGTAAAATAAATACGAGAGAAGCAAAACAGGCTTGTGCGCCAATTTTGTTTTGTGCTCTCTTTGTGCACCTATTTTTCACCTTCGATATCAATTAGTGAGTGTAATATTTTAAATTTTTTATTTAAGCATTAACAAAATTTCATAGCCGAAAATCAATTTTTGGGCTCAAACTTTTTTATTTTTTATTTTAGGTCTATATAAATACAAGTACTCTAGCTCAAAACAAACCAGTAGGCTTAAGATTTTTTATTTATGCATTAAGCATAATTTCATGGGACTTGAAATGTTGATGTTTAAATTTTTAGCCTTAGGCTCAAACTTGAGATTTTTTATGTTTTCTGGAAGCGCAGCCTCATCTGGGCGTATAGAGCGCGGTGCATCACCGGTGGTTGTACTACCACGTTTAAATTCAGCGGCCAGGCATGGAAGATAGGTCGGCCCATGAGTTTTGCACTCCTGCAAAATTATACATGTATTCCATTTCATCACAGATCGTAATCTGATGACGAAAATTGCCTTTGCATCCTGCTCCTATCGGGATTCGAACCCGGTACCTCTCGATCCAAACGCCAACGCTATAACCACTGTTTTGGCGTTTGGATGAGGAGGTATCATTTGAAGGTTGGTCGAATTTAAAAATCATATGGGTAAATTTGTCGTACCATCTATGTGTCAAATCGGGAACTTTCCAGGCGATGTAATACTTATTTGAAAGATGCCCGTTTGTCGACAATTCTTGCAAAGTAATATTTTTTTCTCTCCGATTTATTTAGGTTTCAGTCTATTTAGACACCATTAGTTGCTTAAACTTATTTAAATTTAATGGCGGGGCCAATACGATGAAAATTTGTTAAAAATCGTATATGTGTTTACTTATATTGGCAATACGCCTAGGAGTATTCTAGAATCTAGATGGAAACATGTCAAAAAGCTAAATGTCGTAAGTACAATTTCCGTTGATACAATATTCACACGCCGCTGAAGAGTTTATTTAACGGGTCCCATACTAATTTAGTACTGGCTTTCGTTAAGAATAGCCAAAAAATTACTACATTATTCTCACTATTTCTACAATATATAATAGCAAAAAGAATTAGGGCTATTTTTTATGATAATGTCTCATTTTAAAGGTAATTGTATATGCTGTTAAGATATTTAAAATTGTACAGAGGTCAAAGATGTGGAAAATCATGATAGAATTATTTGCTACATTTAGCGAGCACTTGTCCGGCCAAGTATAATGTATGATAGTCAAAACTGGAGTCATAACTGTGTACTCTACTTAGGGTCGGAATTCGGTATAAGCCAATTTTTCTTGTTCAAAATTACATCATTCAAACTCTAAATAAATATACACTAGCAAGGGTTAATTGGGTTGGTTGTCGACGATAGATATTCAATACGATAGTTCAATATTGAATATGACAATATGGATTCAATATGGAGTAAACCATTTTACAATTAACTAGCATTGAATTTAACTTATTAGTTAGATATTTTAGAAATTATATCAAAGTTCTTATACAACTGTATAGGACGTGAAAAAAATTACTAAAATAGTAACTGAATTTTAAATCAAAATAAATAACCTTGTTTGTAGCGTTACTACGCTTGTATGAATTGGACTTCCCAGAAAGCTCGACGAGTGTACTGATAAAATTTAATTTATACCAATGATGAACAAACAAACATATTTATAAATGTCATTTAAGGTAATAAATGAAATATATTTAGATGAAATAGAAATTCCAACAACAATTAGCAGCATAAATATATTGTATGTATCGTTAAGTATATCGTAAACAAATATGAAAATAACATTCATTCATATCTTTATAAAAAGTAAATTTATACATAATTTCACATTAATACGAATCCAACTCGTCAATAAGAAGTGGTAGAAACAAACAGTTTTGTAGAAATGTTTTTGGGACAAATTAAATATGAAATTTTATCTAAAAATTATAGAAAACGAATACTAAACGATATTATTTTGATTTTTTGTGTGTGTCAAAATGAATCATTTAACGATTTTTAACATCCGCAAATTCTAAATTTTTTAATGATTTCTTTATAGATATGTATGCAACATAACTAAGTTTCTAAGATGAAAAACACTTTAATTATAGTTTGATAAAATAAAAAGATTACTCATCTCACTCTAAATAATTTGAATATCTTGTCTGCTACATTAACTAGCAAATATTTATTTTAAATAAACGAAACAGAAGAGCGGATCGGATACCAACATTTAAATTCCATTAGTAACAATCGTTATGGAAATAGATGTAAACAGTACGCATAAATAAATCAGATATTATATCGCGATATCGTACACATATGACAATTTCTTTTATATTTAGATGCATATCTAATCCAATCGAATTTTTATTGTCATTTAAAACCGGAAGTCGTTTAAATTACGTTGTCGTTTACAAAATATTTAATTAATGTTGTTAAGTATTTATTAACATAACACTTATCAAATTTATTGCGTGTTAAGCTGGCTCTAAAAGTATTGTGTGGCTATTTCTTAATAAGGAGAATCCATAATCGGCTTTAAGAAAACCCATTTTTTTTAAAACTGTTTCAAATATAAAGTCTCTTTAACAAAATTTTAATTTATTTTTTTCTGCTTAAAAGAAAGTTTATTATAAACATGCAGAAAATTTAGTTTCCTCTTTAGTTTCGTCTTAAAAAATTTAATTTCTTTATTTGTGCATCGAACAGGCCCAGATATTCTTTATTTGATTTTTGTTCATTTGAGGATAATGTTGTGGAAATTCACTTTAATCAATAATGAATGAGAAGATGTATAACAATACGATTGATAACAATGAAGTTCAGCAATTACTTTTGCCATTTATAACTATTGCGTTAAAATGTGAAATGCAGCAAAATAAAACTTTTATCTGTACTTAAAAACGCAAAAATCATGGGTCCGAGACGGAAAGAGTATAATATTTGTATTATAGGTGTAAATATTGACAGAATAAATCGTTGATAATTTTTTTTAAACAATATTGTAAGCTATACCGTCAATTTGAAAGACGAGACTTCTAAACTAACTTCAGTGAAAGATAGGCGTTCGATATTTACCGTGTTTCATGACACCCATTGATCCGGATCAGTTCAAATTTTATATGGAAAACGTGTTTTGTTTTAGATCACAAATATTGATTTGAAATCTAGTAGCTGCCTTTGCGTTGTTTCATGATACATGAACTGAACCGGATCAGATCAAGCATCAAGAAACACGGCTATTGTGACATTACTTGTAACGCAATGCAAGCAAAATACTACTTATTCCACAGAGAAAAAGCAACAGCAACGCTTTAGTCGCGGACTAAATGAAAAAGATTTAATTTCCGATGAAAATAAATATTTGAATGGCGATGGTTTCAAATATTACTTTCACAACTTGAGGTTGTATGGTTACTCAACTTGTCAAAAACTAGAGTATGTCTACCAAAAATCAGCTTACTGTAGCAAACAACTATGAATTGTGTTAGGTCTTTCTTTAGGATAAAGTTTATTAATACACGATTATTCACGATTATCAAAATAAAATGTTTAGTTTTTCTATGACCAATGCTAGACGTTTTTTAGAAGCAAATATCTATTTTCTTGATATTTTCCGGTAAAATTGAAACATATTTTGCATCTTGGATTAATGCATGAAAATTGGCCTTTATATGGCAGAAAATGAAAAATTAGTTAAAAAATAATAAACATCGTTTTTGATCCGGCATTCACAGGAGCTAAATTGAGGATCTCTGGAGATGGTTGGTGAGAAAAGTGTTCGGAAACGGGCTATAGTTTGATGCCAAACAATCAGTTTAAGGCACTAAAAGCTAGCATGGGCTACATTTTCATTAAATTATTTGCAATTACTTTACGGACTAATCTGGGTTTTAAATGATTTCCAATATTGATGGTCGGTCATTAGATCATCAGATGACGCGCAGTGTATAAAAAAATGTTTGATTAAACCAATGAAATAATTTGCATTCATTAACACCGTCCGCCTATTCTTTTGGCTGAATACATTTGTACGCTGTCTTACGAATGGAAACTAAATTTTACTCGATTGCTATCATCCATCAAGTGCAATTCGTGTCAGCGAATTGAAATTTTCGATTGAAAACCTAGATCTTTAATTTTTGTAAACTTTTCAAAAATCTATTGGAAAAATTTTCAATAATATGGAAAGACTTAATGATAATTCCGAAAGCGAAACTGTTCTGTATTTCTAAACTTTAAAAATATTATACTTTGTACATATACGTCCGTATTCATCGTGGTTTTCTAAAATTGCATCATCTATGAGTATTACTGTAACATGGAACCGAGGTGGATGTCATTTTTAAAATTATAATATAGTTTTCTTACTCTGAATAAAGTCTTAAATTTCTTTTAATACCTTATTCCGATATAAACGAATTCTTAATCACAAGATCGACATTATCAATTAACAAGAGGAACCCAAATGAGTTTTCCGCGGTGCACCAAATTTTATTTTCATTTGCGTCAGAACATTTGGCAATGCAGATTGCATATAGATTTCAATGTTGTTAGTGTATGGATGTTATTAACAACAATGGAATGATTTCATTGTGGTTAATATCCAGCAATCGTCGTGGCATTGAATTTATTAACGTTTGGAGAACAGAAACATTAATTTTTGTCCATTCATCTTGAATGAAACTTTTCTTAAACTCCGCTAATTTAATAAATTATTAAATTGACGTCCATTTTTGTACACTACCTGGACTAAGAATGCTCTACATATTTTCCATTGGATTTAAATGCGGACTAATATCAGATCATTGATATACTAGTATATTTCGTGGCAGAAAAAAAATCATGGTGCATTTTGCTGAAATGTCCCACTTTCACCGTACATTCCCCAAAATTTACTATAACGCCGTCTAATAACTGCACATACTTCTCCGCATTCATTTTATGGGAAACAACACAAATTGGGTTCTTGCCGATAGCAGAAACCACCCGGTCATAAGTTGTGCGAATGACGTATTTGAGATGACTCACGAAAATCTCGCCAATAATTCTGGTGTCCATCTGGTCCGTCAAAATTAAATTTTTTTTCATCCGGAAAAATTATTGATCACCACGTTTCATCTCAAAATTTTAATTTCTCAGCTATTCCGTGCTCGCTGATTTATGGTGTGGAAGAAGTTTAGGTTTACGTACTCGTTCCTGATATTCCAGATTAACATCCACTTTTAAAATCTATTGTATTCTTCGTTTAATGACGTTCAAATAAAAGCACGCTTTATTTGGTATGAACTCATGTGTCTTGTAGCCCTTTTTCCCTTTTACTTCTTGCGTCAACTTTAAGCTTTGGTGCTTGTCTTTTTATTGGGCCATATGTTTGGGTATTTTTTAAAAAGTAGTCAATTGTATTTTTATTTCTCTGTGGTTTTGTGGCTATCTGACGAATGGTAGCGCCAGATTCCTTAAAGCATTCGATCCTTGCTCGTTCATCGGTTGATAGTTGCGTTCCTCGCTGCATAATTCTTTAAAAATTACTTTTGAGTAACAAAAAGTTATACTTTTAATGTACAAATTAATTAACTTATGCTGCCGAATGTTATAATTTTTTTTACTTCACATTATTAAAATTAACAATAAAACACTTTTAACAGTACACTTGTCGCATATAGCTATTTCCTTCCACTGGCGGTTGTTAAAAACAGTAAACCAACATAACGGTAAACGAAAAAGAGATTGATTGATTGGACTGTAGAACCAAGTACTTGACAAGTGTCCCGGATAACGCCGTACGGCACAACACAATTTTATCTACTTCTAATCTACTCGAGGAAGGGTAAAGGTTTAATAGGTTTAATGGATAATGATGGTATTGGACTTAAACAATTGCTTCTCTAAATCAGCAACCTGAAAAAAAATATTATTATTTCACGTGCATCTGGAAATTTTCTGAAATATAATTCTACATTAATACTTTTCGGCTTCCGAAACAAAAATTGATTGATTGAATCGGCCTGGTTACAGACATCTACAATGACAACACAATTCTACAGTAATACATATATTTATAATTACTCTAAAATCCATTAGTATTTAACCCTTGAATTGAGCAACCACGAAATGGTAAAACAAAAAAAAAATTCTCAAAAAGTTGCAAAAAATAAGTGAGGCTTCTGAAAGGCAGTGATTCCTAGAAAACTATTAATGTTATTCAATGTCAGATTTCAAATGCTTTATTAATTTGGTTATGGTGTTATGATACTGACTAGTTTTCAAGTGCTGTAATGTGCTGTAAAACTATTAAGCCGAAAAACAGAAACAACTAATTTAAATCGTAGAGAAGGCTATGTGCAATAAAATAACTTATACAGCAGATATGTTTGTATTATACACGTACACAGAAAATCACATTACTAACAAATGACTATACGTCAAAAAAAAATAATTAAAGTTGATTTATTTTTTATAGATTTGCCCAATTTAAAGTGCTGCAAAAGTAAGCTATATCATTTGTTGCTCAATTTATTTCTACTTTTTGTTTATATGTTGTATACGCTCATTCTTTCAAGTGATTTATACTTACATTACTTGTCCTACTCTATTTTCATTTTTAATCATATGAACAATGTGATAAACTAGTCAGTGTCAACACCATTACCAAAGAATATTCGATTAATTACCAAGTCTAATTATACTACATAGGACATATTTATGCCATGATCAAAGGAACTTTACCATTAATCAACCAATCACTATGAAAAATGTATTGCAGAATTGGATTGGCACTCTAACATAATGCTCAATGAAGCTAGTCCATCTCTCAATAAATGAGGGTAAAATTCGGTTTGCGCAGCTGTATTTGGACAAAATTTTGGGATTCGGCTGTAATGAATGGAATTAGGCCGTTTCGAGAATACTCAAATTTAGTTTGTAGAGATGATCTAGGATTCTAATAAACTAAGAACCAATCATGTATCGGGATTTTAACGTGTCTTTTTGATGAAGTTTAACAATTCGACCATTCTGAATGGAACTTGGCCATATCTCCATTTCAACTATTGCCAAATCACGTATGCAGAACTTGGTGACGATTTAGTAATAGATTTTAAAGAAGTTCTAGAGTTCGATTTTAATTAAATAAATTATAAACCAATTAAATAAACAATAAGTATAATAATAAAGAATAATAACGCCTATTAATAGATATACACATTATATATTTCATATATGAATTAAAATTGCGTTGGGTGAATCCAGACGAGGCCGCCACCAGATTACAATCTGTGAATAAAATGAATACAACTATGACCACCTGTCGAAGTGCATAACTGATGCTCCGAACTTTCTTACAGCTATTCAATGTGTATGTGCAGATGGTTACGAGAACCTATAGCCATACGTCTATTTAATTAAATTAAAAAAGCACTGCAAATTATTAATCCAATTAAGTTTGTATCGTTCTTTTATTTCACTTTAATATTACTCAACTGATAACAATGTCGAATGAAATTCAACGGTAATACGAAAAAGAGATGAAAAGAAATTTTAATTTCAGTTTGTTGAGTATGTATGTATTGACAAATTTTTCCGTACAGTGTAAAATAAAATCAGTGAAATGATTTTGAAGAAAACAGTACAAATTACTTTGTCCCATATAGATATTTCGCATAGTGTACGTCTGACAAGGCGAACGTTCGATAGAGATTGCTTTACGATAGGGTCCGATCAAATGTTTACTTTTATTAACCCATCGTTAATTTAACTTTTATTTCGGTACGTTTGTATTGTAACGGAAGGTAAAGACGAAAATTAGAGGTAAAACGATTTTGCGCTACTAATTTGAATTTGAATATCTGTGACACATTTCCATTAATTCATTGCATTGGAAGAAAACAAAAATAAATTCTATGGTACGTTTTTTATATTTTTACTATTTTCTAAATTCAGAATCATTCAGTTGAATTGCCTAACATTAAACATCTAGTGCTTTATTGCAGTAGACAATTTTTTGCAAAGTTACGTGAAAATTTACTAATGTCTCCGTTTTCAGTACTCGAGCTGTATAGACATTAACAAATGGTTTGACGCTGCTATAAAAATTGTCGTCCAATTTTAGAAGAAGTAGATTTATTTATCACTAAATAATAAAATATCTAACTATAAACTGAGATATACTCGTACATACTAATCATCTTCCTTCAAAAATGATTTCCATTAATATTCAGTTCATTGATTCGATTATATAACTTTATTTTTAGATTTATGAGATTTATTGTAAATTGACGCTTAACAAATTTCGCTATTGTGATCTTATCTTTCGATCAGCTATTTTTCGGGTTACTCGCATGAATACTGAAGAAGTCATACACATATGTACATATGTTTGTATGACGTTGTAATTTAATAAAAGGAAATAGAAAATTTAAAATTTATGTATTAATCGAGATTAAAATTTATAAATAGATAAATCAATAAATACAAACTAGCAAGTGCTTGAAGTAAATTAAGAATTAACACACTTTAAACTGATAGTAATCATCTGTTTAACTATCAAATGTAACATACAATACCAATAATTAAAATATCTGAAGTGGATTAGCTCTTTAATAAAGTGTGTGTGTGTGCGTGTGTGTGTGTGTTTATGTTTATAATATAGATAGGGTTTCTGTAATAAATCAATATTATCATAATTGTGACATTCAATAAAAATTCGAAAACGGAAGTAAATTATGTATAAAGAAATTGCTCTTGTCTATATACAAGAGATTAAATTACTATCTATTGCTTAGTATTACCGACTTCCTTCAAATTTTTTATAATTTCAAGTAAAACCGTGTATTTTTGAGAATTTCTTCAATTATTTATATAAGATTTGTTTCATTTTAATGTATTTCTAGTCTCATAAAGTAAAGTGCACTATAGAAAATATGCATTTTGAAATTACATAGAAAATAGAAAATTTATGCATCGCCCATTTTTTTGTTCTATCCAATTGGCAATGAACATTTAATTATATGGCTTTTGCAGCCTTGTAAGCGCGTATATAAATAATAATAAACTGTCGCGTGATTTGATTGGCCTTCAGTTCATAAATAAATTACTACGGCAAAAGTGAAATTACTTAATTAAAGTGAAAATGTACCTAGTAATTTTCATTTTACAATTTGGCTGGCATTTATTACAACAACGAATTATAATTACTATACGTAATTATTGAAAATTAAATCAAACAATTTATTACACATAAAACTATCACAAAAATGAAATTAAAAATCGTTAAGTAATTAACGCTATTATTAGGGCATGTAAAATGAAAAATTGTCTAGAAAAAGGGAAAGTTGTTGATTTAAAATTAAAGTCTTTCGTCGCGTCGGTAATAATATGTTACTGCCTTTGCCATGGATCAAAATATATTGGGTGATTCTGGGGATTAGCGCTGAATGATTTATAATTTGTGTATTGTTCAAGAGATTTTATTTTTTTATTTGTTCCGCTTATAGTTAAAGACAGTAGTGATTTTGTGGTGAAATTTCATTGGTGAACGTTCTTGCAGCTTTTGTTTATTATTTTGTTTATTCGAATTTACTGAATCGAGTCACGGGATGTTTATTTAATCGGTTTGATGGTGTCAGTATAGAGCTTAGCTTATAGTGAATTTTGTATGATATACTTATCATATGTTGCATATGTAGACTGGTTATATTAAATTACAAATGGGTTAGCTATAATTAAGTTTGTGGTCCTCCAGAAGCTTAGACAGAAGAACCAAACAATAAACACATACACAAATGCATCAGTCTTGTACAGAATGGTTCCCTCTATTGTACATTGTTGAATGCTACGCTAACAATGCCCCAATTTCTAACCAGACGATGAAAACTAGGGGTTTACATTTCTTTGGGCTTTAGTTAAATTCAGAAAAAATAAAATGGAAGTTTACTTCAAGGTTCTTGAACATATATAGAATAAGCAAAACTTCTATCTTACTGCATGTTTAGAAGACAAACAGAGAAACGGCAAACCCATATGACTTAAGGTTGGAAGACAATCGACAATTTATTTCTTTGAAATCAAATTTTTACATTTTTTCATAAATACTACATTTTCAAATTATTTGCAAATAAAAGACGAGAAGCTTCTACTTAGACCGATTTCCATCAAAATCCACTGGTTTCAATCTATTCTCCCAATTGTTTTAAAACGCTCTTATTTACCTCGATTGATTAATTTTTCTGATAATTATCAGACAGACGAACACATATATTTTTCGAAAACATTTTTTTGGACTAATTGAGGCGACATTCTGAACTGCAAAAACTTGGAGGTTGACAACTTTTTATACTGGGCATTGCATAAAGTAAAACGGCAAATTTTTCTTCACTTTGTGTCATCCGCGATTTACATCCAAAATGACGTAGTCATATACGTCTTCGTCAACGCCATAGTCATCTTCGACGGATTTTATAAATGTTATATTGGTTCAGTTTGCTAAGTGTTCGTGTACTTTCTCGAACAATTGTAATTGCAATATAATTAGGTACAAGAGCCAGTATATTACAATTTTCATATTAATTATTATTAACATAACAAATCATAGAGAAATTGAATACTTATTCAAACAACTTCGATCGATATGTTAATCAAAATCTGTGCGTCTCTATAGAAAAGGTTTTGTCTTTGCGGAGATTTTGGTGCTATCTAATGCTATCTGAGTGTGTAAACTAATTTTCTACGAACTCGTGTTTTAATGAAAATTTAAAGATTGGAGAACATAATGAAATTTTGAAAATAGTATGTTGATTAAGAGAATTATTCTTTGAATACTTTAGACAAAAATATGCAATTTATCTGGATTTTAAATAAATTTCCTTAATTAGCGATATTAAAAGAGCTTTTGCGAAATATAATTTTATCGTTTAAATAATTTCCTGCCATTTATACCAAAGCACTAAATCACTATTTGTTTTATTATATTACAGTACATTATATAAACTGTTCGCTACCTTCTTCCAATTAAAACTATTGTATAAAATATTTTAATGCCTTTAAAGATTTCTCCTAAATATATATGTGCATGCGTGATAATTTAGGATTCCGTCTTTAAAATGCTCGCTTCTTTCGAATGTAAGATACTGGAAATTTGTGATTATAATTGGGGACTGTATTTAAGAATCACTTTTCATTATTCATCCCGTATATGTTTTGTGCGTTATAACTCATGCCTTATGATAATCCCTGAAAATTGCTAATAAAACTAATTTAGTTTATTTCACTATTACAGTAATACCCTAGTAAATTTATTAATTATTTTTTATAGCTATGTATTTACTTTCCGATTATATCTAAATACTTATGTATTTTAAATTTTTTTGTTTTTACTGAAATCATCATGAACCGATAAACTTCATTTTAAATTAATCATCATTTCGTTATTCATCATCATCTAAATAAAAATTAAAAAGTTGTTTTCTATTTTTGTTAATTGATAAAATGTATGATTTTATATTTTTAGCTACATTTATAATTTTATTGAACTCCGATATGCATGAGAGAAGGTTATAAACTAAAAAAAAAAATAATAATTGTAATAATAAATTTTTTTATTATTTACTTATTAACTATTTTTTATAGTTTTTGGTTTTTTTTGTTTTTTTTTTTAAATATTATTTGGGTTGTTATTATGAGTTTTTATCTACTTTTTGCTTTCATATCATCAGGCGGAAGTTAATGTAAGTTTAACACTTTAAACAAAATATAAAAAATAATTTCCAAAAATTGTTGTTTTGAACTATATTTTGGTTTATATTTTGTTATTATTTTGTGTTTATAATTGTAATTCGGTAAGTATTTTTCGTAACAATTCACTGAAGTGTATCTGATTTTTTGTTTCACGCACTACCAAATTGCATAAAATCTAGGTCTAGCAATTTGTGTGCAGATTAAAATCTGGATAATTCATAAGTTCCGTTTAATATTTACTATATACACTTTCTCATTATTTTTATTTTATCGTTTAATTCATATTTAAGTTGGATTTTTAAAAGAACGGAAATTTAAATTGTTTCCAACGATTAGTTATTTTTTTAAAACTAGTATAGTTATTAACTTTAACTTTAAGTGAAAGAAAAAAACTGTATTTGTGGGAGTCATTTGGGCCAAGGGCACAATTATTATATTTTATTTAGTGGCATTTTGTTGTTGAATAAAATGTGTTATCTTATTATGTGACATTTATACAAGGAAATTATCATTAGGTTGTCTTAAACGTAAGTTATTTATGAATGGCTTACAAATATGTATGTCGTAATTTCCACAACTGTAATTCCTGAAAAATGTTAATAAAACTAATTTAATTAAGAAGTTTTATATTCATCTGTATTAATTAATTTATTTAAGATTTTCTCAACTTTTTAGACAAAATGTTTTTTCTGAATGTCATTCATAATGTTTTCAACTTTTTTAAGTTATTGAAAACTATATATTAAGGTGGATTTACATATCCGACGATTTTTCGGCGAAGCTGCTTGCCGCAGAAAATTCGGCGAACGCTATATTATCGATGATTTACATATCCGACGATTTTTTTTCACACATACATACATAAACAATATTTTGCACACAATGTCAAATCGTAGAAAAAATAAAAAAACAGAATTTTTTTTATCTGTGTGTGCTGTGACGTCGCGCCGAAAAGATAAATTTTGTTCATGTCTTCGCCGTGCCGAAAATTCGGCGAAAAAGTTCTTTCTGATTGGTTGAATGTGTCACGTGATGTTCGGCGCAGAAAAATCGTCGGATATGTAAATCCACCTTTACTCACAAATACTCACGAGGCCTATATTACTCACAATATATCTACCACAAAACGTAGACATTTTTTAACTCAGGCAAGCATTTTAACTCTGATCTGGCTGTATCTACCCAATAAAACACTATTATTTACGTTATACCGTGGACAGATATACAAACTATCGTGATTACTTCCAATCACGATTGCACGCAAAATAAATAAAATCGCGATTTTATAATTATGGTGACAGACATAAACCCGATTTTGTAACTTAGCAAACATTCAAATTCATATTTAATTAATAAAATAATACAATTTAAATTCGTAGTTGCCGATTTTGAATTACATCAAATCAGTTACGATAAGTTAATATAAACTTAATGTATAAATAATTTCGGTGACAGTTTAAAAATTGTAAAATTTAATTTACAATTTAACAATTTTTCTGTACATTCAATGAAAATGATTTTTATGTTTCCCAGCCGTTCTCCTCATACAATTCTACGGAGTTTTTCTTATATTTCATATTTATTTTCTTCCTACAACCCGATTGTAATACACCCCAATTGTAGAAGTCGTCTCACGTCATTTTAGACGACTATAGTCAAGTCACTTCATTTTTGCTATTATCGAAGTCGTCTGCTACGACTCTAGTCGCATGATACGACAACAGTCACCTAATTTTTTCAAGTGACAAGAATATTTTATGCGACGTTCATTAATGAAACATATTTATGATTTTTTTGTAATACAATTTATATTCATTTTGCAAATATTTTACTGCTTTAGTAAATATATAAAATAAATTTATCATTCAATAATCGAAAGGTTTTGTTGAAAATTTGGAATTTTTAATTACGATGGAAAATATCATGGATATTTTGCCTTCATCATAAATTACTGTATGGCTTCTGGAAATTAATTTAATATTTAAATAATTAGATTTTAGTTACCTATTTTCAATTTACGTGGTTTTTACAATAAAATATCCGTAAATATTTTGATTTGTCGAATGGCTTGTCAAATTTGAGGAAATTATAAGTGCTGCCCGATATTTCTATTGTAGTATGCGTGTCGTTTAGAACGACTTCAACAATACCAATTTTGGCACGACGTGACACGACTGTAGTCACGTCACTTGAAGTGAGACGGCTTCGACAATTGGGGTAATAATCTTACAATAAAAATCGTGACATGACAAACCGGAAAATGCTTCACATGAAGTACTTGTTACAAAAATTTAAGAATCATTTTATTATTGAGTTTCCGAAATATAGATACTGCAATTGTGTACAATTCAATAGCCCTTTGATAACACATCAATAAAGTTCGAGGTCTTGCATTGCTGAGGCCTACCTAGTGGAATTTTCTTTCTATTTCCGTTGAAGTTTTCATAGGTTCCTCAAGCGAGGTGTTTCGTTACCCTTCATTACTCACACCTATGTTTATGACTTGATTTTGAGGTAAAAAGTTAATAGCCGTGCTTTTTTATTAGCACCCGATAGATGTATCCGGAGCACCCAATTTTCTATGTCAAAACTTATATTTAGCGCGCTATTTATGCATTTAATTAATTTATTTAACTCCAAACTGATATTTTTCATTCAACTTTTTAGTTAAAAATTGTCATAAAAATACTACCTATTTATCGAGAACCGAAAATTTGAAAAGGCCTCTATTTTACCAGTTAATAATTGCCAGTGAATAATAGCGGCAGTTTCAGTAGAAATTTCGCATTCGGCGCCGGATAGTACTCGGCTAATATATTTAAATGCCTGTAAATGTACATTAATTCATCTAACGCCAGTTTACTAGTATTTAAACTAAGCGAATGAATGTTGGCGAACTGTATGCCAGATAATGAAGCGAGTTAATTCGAGTCTAATAACAAAATAAAAAGTAGCCGTGTTTTATTATCCCAGCACTATCCGGCGCAGAACGGAAAATTTCTACTGAAACTGCAGCTATTATTCACTGCTGTCGCTATACCATAAAAATGGAAATTATATGCATCCATAAAACAAATATTTTTCACCTGAAATATACCAATTGACATTTATTTTTACATGACGTTATAAACAAGAATCTTACTGCGTTTTAAATTTTTATTGTAAGACTAAGTTTATAATGGTTTCAAGGGTTTACAAAATAAAGGCCTTTTCAAACTTGCCATTGAAATAGAGAGCGTTCCCGATAGCGGCTCTCGATAAATGGGTAGAGCAAAATATTTTTTTTATCGATTTTTAACTAAAAAGTTTATTGAAAAATCTTAGTGTAGAGTTAAATAAGTTAATTATATGCCAAAATAGCGCGCTAAATATAAGTTTTGACAAAGAAAATTGGTTGTTCCGGATACATCTATCGTGGGCGCTAATAAAAAAACACGGCTAGTATTTTCTTTCATTTGTTCGTTTTCTTTATTTTCTCGTATTATCTTGCCTTACGTTATTTCGAAGTACAATTTTTGCTCGTATTTCTATTCAAGATAGCAAGCTAGTTTTTTTAACTATTTAAAATAGTTTTGAATTTTTTAGACTTATAGATGGAAAATGTGTAAGAATCACAACAATCAGTTTCGAACGGATGAGATTATTGATTTGAATATTTTTGTTCACACTACATAAAATTCAAGGAACCCAGTGAATGCCGTCAAACAAAGAACCTTAGAAGATGCAATAATTTGTTTCTTTGCTGAAAAGCTGACGGCTATGTGGGAATATGCAATAATTTTTTCTCACTTTGATTTTTTGATAGATAATTTCGGACAATTAATTGCTCTTAATTTTTTTAAATTAATAATCTGCCTAATCTTATTTATGTACTTATCCAATGTTAATTAGCGATTTTCGGTTTTTTGATTCGGATTAGGGATCTCTTAAATTATTAGGGTTGGAACAGACAGGTTGGTATCAGAACGTATCGAAAATAGAATGCAACATCATGGGAGACCGCATGGAAACTGCACATACAAAATGAAATGGCAGAAACGTAAAACTTTTTCAAATTGACAATTTTCAGAAACAAATATGAAATTCCATACTTGGGAATTCTATTTTTATCAAATAAAACGATTTTTATCCTACTCATCGCTGCAGTTGTGCAATATAGATTAGACGTGCATTTTAATTTTCAATTCTCCAATTCCACATTCGGAACACATATATTGGAATAAAATTTAAATTTTACAAACCCAGAAACTTTCGGTATTTACATGGAATCCAATCCGGACGAGGCTCTCATATTATAATTTTCATGTTTTATCCGACTCGGCTCGAAAAATTGCAAACATTCAAATTAACCGGTTTGTGGGATACAACATAATATGCTACGAATACTATACAGCGATATAGGAGTATATCCTCTATCCGGTCGCAAGTTAATTATTTGCGATCAGAAATATGGTTACTAGATTTATTTTGCCATGCCAATTCTTACATTTTTTTTAAATTTAATTTTTTTTGCGATTGTTAAGTGAAATACATAAAAAGACTGCTACCTCTGAAAATGCGTAGCAGTCTTTTCGTGGATTTCTACTTAACGATCGCAAAACAAATTTAAATTTAAAAAAATGTAAGAATTGGCATGGTAAAATAAATCTAGTATCCATATTTCTGATCGCAACTAATTAACTTGCGACGGGATAGAGGATATACCCCATAGACATTCGTATAAACGCACTAAAGTTTTTCCACTTTAACCATTTATTTCTTCGCTGTTCTTTCGAAAAATCTTCTAGCAGTCAGTATTTGCTTAGACATTTGTTTAAACGCAGTACGTGAACAGTGAATTTTTTATTTAAGTTTTAATTTATTTCTAATTTTTTCATACATATTCAAAGGTAATTACATACAGCAATTTGGTATTTTGTTTTTTAGCAATGTCTAAAGGTAATCGTTTAACTAAGGCGGACCAGTTATAGATAAAAATATATAAGGAAAAAGGATATTCCAACCGGCAAACTGCAACAAAAATTGTGCGATCTGAAAGCGTCATGGGTGGTTTTTGTTACATATTTGGTCATTTTTAGCACAATTTCTCGACTTTTTAATATGCATAACTTCTGGTAACTTCTTCGTTTGTGTCCCTGTACCCATAAAACCAACATTTTTTTATAGGTAATGGGGAAACGAAGAAGTTATTGGATTCAAGTTACCCTAATGTGGATATGCATAATGCTCCATCAATTTTATGATAAATAAATGGTTTTGACAGTTAAAATATAATTTCGGAAAGCTAGACATATACAGACATAAACATATACAGTCAACTCTGTTTATCTCAAAGTTCCAAGGGAAAAATTCGAGATAGAAAGAATTTCGAGATAGAAAGAGGATTGGGTATAATGTATGTATGTATAATTAAAATTGCAAAGCAGCTAACTCACCTAACTGTTTATTTTTGTTCCTGCAATACTTTTACTTAAATCGAGGAATCCCTTTTTTAAAGTGAATACGTCTTTAAATTGGCTTTTTAGGGAGGCAATTCAGAAAACTGATGATAACAAAATCGGTGGCTACAGTTTGATGCTGCAGCTATACTTATCATCTACATCCAAAATCTAATTAGACCACTCGACAGCTAAAGGATCAAAGAATTCGTTACGTTAAGAGGATACTGACGCATCGTTTGCGGTGGAGGGGGGTAGCACTGCCATTTTAATTTTCGCCGTTTGTATTGAACTCATTTTCTTAACCGATTATGATGGGATTGGGTATGTCGGATGGAAAAGGGATTCTTAAATGATTTTTGGACGAAGTTCTGGAATATGGCCACTATTCTGGTCTCCTGGGAATAGGGAATTGGGGAAAGATTTTATATGTAATTTCTTGTTAAAATGTTTTTTTTCTGGCATACAGAGGTAAAAAGTTAGTGTAAATTTTTTTCAAAACAAAGTTAAATTGGGAATAATTTTCCCTGCCAATTTAGGTTTGGAAAAATTATTCCCAATTTATAAATATTTACATCAAACTTTTCGCCTCAGTAGGCCGGAAAAAAAATCTTTGAACTAAAATTACATATATTTTCTTTCCCCAATTCCCTATTCCCGGGGAATTACCAGAATAGTGCCAATGGCGGGGGGGGGGGGGGGGGGGGGGGTTCGGAACTCGGTAATTTCTTAATCGTTCATTATGGGATTGGGTTGAGTATGTGGATCGAAAATGCGATTCTTAAATGATTTTTGGAAAAAGTTCTGGAATATGGCGACCTGGGGCTGTATTCTGTATTTTCTTTAAGGATATACCGATTAACGTTCGCCAGAAATCTCGATATACCGCGTAGGCCATTTCCTTCCAGAAATATTGTACGTATTCACGTAAATGTTCGTACATGTAGTACAGATACCCACTTTTTTTTGTTACTCTTCATTATTCTTATTGATTAGTATTACAAATAACACTGCACGATCTGTAAAGAGTGAACAATACATTTTAACGAGCAAATTTTTAAACCCTCAAAAAAGGATTCCCTGCTTTAAGTAAAATTATTGCAGGGCCAAAAATAAACAGTTAGGTGAGTTAGCCGGTATTATAATTTTAATTAAACATAAATAGTATACTATAAGGGTGTAACGAATGTCCATAAACCGGCATTTCGAAATAGAAAGAGGAATTTGTTCGATTTTTCCTCCAAAATTTCTTCGACATAAAAATCTGTTTGGTATAGAAAAAGTTTGAGATAAGAAATGCTATTTTCCTATGAAATCGCAACGTACTTTAATTTAAATTCGACATAAAAAGAACTTCAATATAGACAAAGTTTGAGGTAGACAGAGTCGACTGTACATACCCAAAGTTCATTAACTATGCTCTCAATATTAAGATTTACTGGTCCTTTCGGATGCATTTTGATACAATGGTTTTGGGTTTGGCAGAACAAAAATCTAGAGCAAGCCTACAGCTATTTATTTGTATCATTGGGAAGTTTTTCGAAAGAGTCACATTGGGTAGAATTGTGAATAGGCCTAAAGTTACCAGATGCCATTTAAGA
The DNA here is from genome assembly GCA_932526605.1 of Nephrotoma flavescens. Classification (NCBI taxonomy): domain Eukaryota; kingdom Metazoa; phylum Arthropoda; class Insecta; order Diptera; family Tipulidae; genus Nephrotoma; species Nephrotoma flavescens. The sequence continues at coordinate 324,111,729 of OW052221.1, read as the reverse complement.
CCCTGTTGATCTGATTAACTATTTTGCAAGTTCTTATAACGGTGGTTCTACGGCTATTTTAGATTAAGATTGAGCAGGCCCGTTATTAAAAATTTATTTATTATTCAGTTATACTCAAGTGGTAAAATTATATTTAAAGTTTTGAGCAATTATTACGGTAGATTTCAAAAGTACATTTTACGAGAACGTGTTAAAATTTTATTTATCACTTAAACACTTTTATCAAAATGCCGGCTTCCTAAACTAAACCAAACCACACGTTACATCCAAACTGCATAGACAAAATATTTAAAATGAATATTTTGGGTTATGAACTAAAAAATGTATTTACATGCGGTTAGTCTGCCGATAAGAATATAACTAAAACAAGTAGTTTTTATATACACTCGAGTAGTAAGTAAAGTTCAATGACAAGATAAAAGAAAAATTATGTATACTGTTATACAAGATTGTTATATGAGTTTTATTTCTTATCGCTTCTTAAATATGTAAATACATCATTTTATTTAGTGTGAATGACTAATATTACAAAACTAGACTAGTAAGTGTGTTTCTTAATTTTTTGCAAAATTAGGTTAGACCATTCAAGTGTTTTAATGAACGGATTAATTCCCTAATATAGGCTGTAAAAAACTTTGATAGTTTTTACTATTTCAATAAGCTTAGCAGTTATTTTTAATAAATTTTATTTATTTTTATTTTTTTTAAGAGAACCACTATTGTTTTTAAGTTGGTTTTTACGATAAAACAACTATAAAAAGTAACATTATGATTTGGTTTCAATAACTTTAGAAATTGGTTTGTGAAATATTACGTTCGCATTATTAAGAAATAGGCTAAATTTGCCAATATTGTTTTATAGAGTTGTTTAATGATTGTACATTACACAGGATATTTTTGATATCAAATATTTGTAATTTTATTGTTCTAGTCACGGTCATTAACTAATATTGTAGTTTATTTATAGTTTTTAGATTCATATACATATATCTAATTCATACAGTGTACACATTGTATACACAAACTGCAATTTTAATTAACGTAAAGTTATTGTTGATTGATTGATTGATTGATTCTGAATGTACGACCAAGTTCTTACACAGGAGCTCCCGGTTGACGCCGGGCCCACCGTACACTCTTTTTTACATATAACAAAACCGAAGGATTGGATAGGTTAGTTAAGTGGGACAGAATCGGCCCGGTTACAGACACCTAGGTATAGCCGATAGTTAGTAACACAAAGACAACACAATTCTAATCTACTAGAGAAAGGATAAAGGTTTAATAGGTTTAATGGATAACGATGGTATTGGTCTTCAACAATTGCTTCTTTAAATCAGCAACCTAAGAAAAAATGATATTATTTCACATGTATCCGGAAATTTCCTAAAATTTAATTCTAAATTAATACTTTTCGGCTTCCTAAACAAAACTGATTAATTGAATCGCCCCGGTTCCAGGCACCTAGGTAAAGTTGATAGTTAATAATACAATGACAACACAATTCTAAACTACACAATCAGCAATTAATATTTCAAATGAATATCATTTGACAGGTATCTGTAGATTTCCTGAAATTTAATTCTAAATTAATATTTTCCGGCTTCCCAAATAATATAAACAATAATTAATATAATCCTCCTGCACCTCCACAACTTACAAGAGAATTTCCTGAAACCACAGTTATTTGAATAATGATAAAAATTACTCTAAAATCCATGAGTATTTAACCCTTGAATTCGGCAACCACGAAAAATTCAAAAAATTGCAAAAATATGTGAGACAAGGCAATGGCTCCGGGAAAACTATCAATGTCAGATTAACTACCGGATTGGATATTTCAAATAAATTTAGTTTATTTCGAAAAAATTTCCAAAGAATTTTTCATTCAAGTATCATTATACTGCCCAGGGGCGGTATGCTGCACCATCACCTCGAATTGGGAAAAGTCGAATTCGAAAAAAGTCGAATCGAAAAAGTGAAAGTTGTATATCATTTTTTTGCTTTTCGAAAATGATACAACATACCGCCATTCGAGTTTTTCGAATCTCGATTCGAAGCGATGGCACAACACACCGCCCCAGGACATTGATACCATTCTCAATGGAACTTTACCATTCCTCAACCAATAACTTTCAAATATGGTATTCAGAATTGGATTGGAACTCTAGCAAAATGCTCAATGGAACTAGGCTATCTCTCAACAAATGATGAACAAATACAGGGAACAAAGCCAAATTTGACGAAATTTTGGGATTCGGCTATAATGAATGGAACCAGGCCGTTTCCCAACCGAAATTCTTCCAATTCAGCTTGAAAAGCTGTTATCTTCTTGATGAAGTTCTAAAATTCGACCATTCTGAATAGAACTTGGCCATATCCCAACCAATTATTGTCAAATCAGGTAAGCAAAATTGGATGTAAATTTAAAAATGGATTTTAGAGAAGTTCTGGAATCTTGCCGTGCTAAACACTTTCTTAACTAATTATCTTCGGGTGTGGTATGTTAAGCTGAACCGGGATTCCAACATAAACCCCGGATGAAGTTCTGGATTTTTTACAAAATAAGGCTGAATCCTAATGCTCTACTTACCCGTCAACAAGACAACCCGTTCAGAGATGACCCAGCCAAACTCAGCCTCACCAAAACTAAAATGTGCCAGAATTCCAATTCAGTCTAAAAACTATTTTATGCATCTTCCGCAGTATACTGTCTAAAAATAGATTACGCAACAGTTCCGCACATCACAATCAAACAAAAAGATCATGATTTACATGAAGTGGCGGCACGAATGGAAGATAGAACTCAAATCAATCGATATTCGAGAGAAGATAAATTCTTTTAGTGAAAATAGTGCCAGCAGTGCGCAATCTAAAAAAATAGTCAACATTAAAAGCCCGAGGCACATCAAAGATTTGCTTGTCGTTAAACACAAAAATAAAAATTAAAAATCATTTTTCCTTGCCATGCCGGCCTCATCCCTTTAAATCAGTCTACAAAAAAAGTATTGAATATTTACACATACACCCAAACCTGTTCCTCCACGGTGTTTTTCTTTTTTCACAATTGATTATTTTTACACAGAGAAAAAAAATAAAAATAATATGTATTGGCAATTGTTTCAATCTTAGTTTTAGTGTTATTTAAAACAAAATTTAATTAAATTTTAATAAATAGTTTAAAATGATTTACTGCTGCTCGTTTAGTTAAATTTAAAAATTAGTTTTGTGTATTGGGTAAGTCAAGATTTTCATAACGCAAACCATTAGAGACAAAAATAAATATATTACAACGATTTGCAAAAGGTGAAGGTTCTACAACGGTCAGCAAAAGCTTTAAGTTGAACGAAGGTACAATTCCAACAATTAAAAAAGGAGAAAGATATTCGTAGTTGTGTCAGATGATACCAGGATATAGTAGCGCATTCTCATATACTAGAAATGCGGCCATTGAAAACATGGAAAAGGGATTGTTTACATTTATTGAAGATCATAGCCAAAAACGTATATCTTACTAAGGAGAACGCCGTAAGCATTTATGAGAATCTGAAACAACTGGAACCATCAACGTGATCCCAGTTAGACCAAAAAATATATTACAAGTAACGGGTGGTTACAAGGGTTTTTACGAAGACATGCCATTATTAATAATTTAAATTAAATGTGAAACAGCATCGGCGGATGCTGCAGCTATTACAGAATATTCTTCTAAACTTGCCAAAATAATTGAAGACAGTGAATATACGTCTGATAAATTTTTTAACACTGACAAAACCGGCCCGATTGTGTTAAAATTGTAGACACTGCTCCATCAAACGTAGCCGATGAAATGTACACCGAAATAATCAACAAGCAGTTGGCGATGAGAGATTTTGCAACTCGACCTTGACGATATTATTTGAAACGTATCTACCGTGTAAATACAGACCTGGGTGTATTGCAAATTAAAAGAATTAATCATAAACACATCTTCGCTTTGGTGCAACAGTGACACAACTCAAATTTCACTCATTTCTAAGATATTCGAATCAATCGATACCTAATGATTCATATTTTTATAATTTTGTGTTTAACACACTCTCTTAAGCAGTTATTTCAAGGAAATAAGGTAAAATTCCCTGTTAAAAATTACTAAGTTAACGAGAGAAATTAACATTTCTTAACATATCTTAATATTGAAAATTATCTTAAAATAATTTGCAAAATATTAAAGAATTATAAAATTTAAGATCCGCTTGAAGTTGTAGGAATAGAAAAAATATTATTTTACTAATCAGAATGTATTTTTATTTAGTTTTGAAAAACGCTGCTTTTACAAACAATGTTAAGCGATTTTTTCAAATCGCTCTGCTGAATAATTAAAAATTTTGAGTTGTGTCACCGTTGCACCAAATCGACGATATATACATTAAAATAGTATTTATATGTTATAATAATGTTCTAAATTAATTATTAAAATAATTACAAAGAGGTAAAAAAGTCAATCATATATAAATATACACATAGGTAACTAAACATATCCATATGTATAAATACAGCCGTACATACTCTTATACGCATATGCATACACATGCATAAATATAAAGGTTAATAATTCGCTCGTTAAAATGTATTATTCATTCTCCACACCGATCGAATAGTGTACTCGACACGACCGACGTGACTCAAAAGTGAAAATATATGATTTCAAACTACAGCAATTATATTCGACGCGATTAACAAGTCTTCATTAGGCTATGGAGAATAACGTTTTTACATTTAGAATCGTCGCCGTCACGTCGAGTATATCTCAGGAGTTATTTGTATGCTATTCAATAAAAATAATGAGAAGAAACAAAATATACATATTTAGTTTTACTATTTATTTATGAAGGATAATGTAGAGAAAAGTTATATTCTCTCTTCGATCGTTCAATACAGACAACAATACATTTATCCATTCCTATGTTCGCTTTCTTATTCAAATAGAATTAAAACAAAAGAGCACTAGATTCCGTACGTTAACAAATATAATGACATCAATCCTTTTTGTTTCTCATTAATCGCTCACTATTCGTTTTTTACCGCTCAACATTTTTTGAAATTTCTGTTTACTATTCAAGAGCAAAGAGAAATAGCATATAAAAAATGCATATAAAAATGGACGAAAAACGAATAATAAGCCACTAAGAGCATGTAGGTAGCAAGCATACTGGCATAAACACAAACACCACATTCTTTTATATTTTATAACCAATTACTATTTATTATGATTGTGTGAATGTATATCACAGTATATCCCCTTTCCGGCAAGACAAACTTTTTTACTTAAGTTTAAGTCTACCGTACACAAATGTGTACGAAAAAATGACAGGTTGTAATGTCTTCCAGATTTTAAGGGATCTTAGTTAAATCGGAATTCTTTTTGAAAAAGCATTATAATTTGATAACATATAAATTTTATAACAATCATTTATTTGTTTTTGACAACATATTAATTATTTTATTATTATTATAGTTATAGTGTCAAAAATAAATTTTGACAAGATTCTCTTGCGTGCACGTACAGTTGTGATCGCGGGCTGGAAAAGGGATATAATACAACCAGTGCACCTAGAATACTACAGGCCACACTGCTTGCTATGTCATTAAATTTATGTCTACAGTTTTTTCTTTGAACTCTAGACGGCAGTCAAGTTCATAAAATGAAAAAACCAAAACAAACAGAAAAAAAAATATTTTTATACGTGTATTAAAAGTAAGGTTATGTCTTCTCGTAAATTATATTAAATGTGTACACATTTTATACGTGTTTACATATTTAACACAATTTAAAATGCATAATTTTATAATCATGTTATGAATTAATACTTTTACCAATAGCTTTCTGTTAAATTTCAAAATACATTATTAAAATATTTTTCTTGTTGTTTGTTTACAATTTTTTTCTTATCAATGTGACAGCAAAAACAAAAAAAAATCAAAACAATCTTTTTAATTTTAGTGCTGCCTATAATAGCCAAAGAGAGAACTGTCGACATAAATTGACGTCATATAGCAAAATTTTTAAAGCAGTGTGGCCTGTAGTATTCTAGGTGCACTGATACAACGCAATGCATTTAGCTACGACACACACACACGTAAACGATACCACACAACACTAGGGCGACACACCATAAATGCGTACTTTCTTATTATAAGTGTATATCTAGATTCACAAACAAAATTAAAACTTATATGGGAACTAAAATAACAAAAACACTAGTATTGTACACACACCTTTGCAGTGTTACATTAGCTAGCGTTTATATACTTAAATTTTTGTAATAATAAATAATAATAAAATATGTATTAAAACAATGAAAAACACTTAGCTTGAGCATCTTTGACATCAAAAAAGTCCTACACATATAATTAACGTAAAGTTATTGTTGTACAAAATTTCATACACATATATAATACATAAATAAACTTATAGCACGGATTACAATATTATACAATAATGCAACAATTGCATAACTAGTAGTTCGAAAATATAATAGTTTTTAATTAGTTTTGTGTGAAATAAATGATGTGATAATTGGTAGAGTTATTATGTTGTTAGTCTAATTTTTTGCAAGACCGGGAATGTGATTTATCTTATCTAAGATTTTTTTGTAGATAATTATTGCACCGCTACCACCGCGGTGGAGAAATTTTAGTTTTATTACGTTCAATTACTAATTAATTGCAGAATTGACGTAACTTGAGATTTATAATAAGTATACACCCTAAAATATTCCTATTTTCTAGTTAACTTATTATTACCAATACATTTTTTCTTAACATTAGTTACTCGTCTTCGACATGCCCATTACAGTTTATTACTCGTATCTTCAGAATTATTGGGCAATATAAAACTACATTTTATCCGTGTTGAAATTTTATGACGGCTATTTAATGAATTTATATAGGGTTAATCAAAACTTGATTAAAGGAATGTTAATAATAAACCCAAGAAATTTTTATTATGATGTTTTTTGACAACTGCCTCAAGCAAGTTTAATAATCGTTTTGTTTCATTTCAAAATTTATAGTTAAAACCATATTTATAGTTCAGTCCCCAAAGGAAAATAACTGACGTACATAAATTTCGAAATAACGACTGGCTCATATCATATTATAGTTTAATTAGTAAATGTATGGTTCTAAATTTCATTCTTTTAAATTTGTTAAACATAACCAAATCGAAAATAGAAATATTTATTAAGCAAACCGGGCGTGTTTAGCGTTTGTAGTGTTTAAAAGTGTGTTGAAAATATATGCAAAGGAAGAGTTATATAGTGTTGGCCTTAAGTTTAGTTTAACTGCGGATTTTGCAGAAAATAATTGTGATCTATACAATGCCCTGTTTCATTCATATTTTAATGCTTTCAACTCCTTTCAAATGATTCTTTTTTCTGGGCCACATAAATTTTGAGATTTGGTCGGTGGCGTATTATTTTTTTTATTTGTCAACAAATAGTATAGTTATAAGGTTTGGGCTACAAAATTGTTAAAATTTTTCTATTTTCAATTTTCATATTTTTAAAGTAGAAATTTTGTTAGTAAATGTTGTTTGTTGAAGTTTAGAATCAACTAGGCTCTCGCTTTCGCTTTTGGAGACTAAACCTATTTCTGTGAAGCAACATTTATTTCTGAATACCGTTCTATTATATGTAAATAGAATATTAAAATTGAGAGGGTGTCTCACGGTTTTCACATAAAATTCTTTACTTTGTTTTTGATAATTTAAAAATTTCGAGAAATATTCACAATTTTAAAACGTCGTAACTAAATTTATCATGGATGGAGCTAGTGTTAACAAATACATCAGGCAAACCATTATTCCTAGGTGATCAACATGTCTAAAGGTATTCAAGATAATCCAACCACTTTTTTGGAACGGTTAGCTAAACGTGATCTTAGTGACCTAGAGGGTCTCTTTAAGATTCTACTATTTTAGCCAATATGTGCGGACGTCTTCAGTAGCATTTTTGAGAATCGTTAAATTTAAGTGTAGTCCATAACACAAAGGTCGTTATTTATTAAACGGTTCTAAAAAGTTTTTAAGGTATTCTTTTAATATTTTCCCGAAATTTACTACTGAATTAATTAATTTATATAAAGAGATGTTGAACACCCTAAGCTCGTTTAGTTGTGTTTTAAGAAAATACGGAATATATTAGAATCGCGGAACAATTATATAACGCCTATTCCAAAAATTAAATTTCTGCGATAATTTTCTAGCATCAGCTAGAAAGATTACCAAAAATGTCAGCGAGTATCATCAATAGGTGTCAGCTCAACATTAAATAAAACCACGACCAATTTTACAATTGTTTTAAAAATCAAATCAAATTGGAAAATAACAATAATTTTTATAATAATCCTGCTTAAAAACGTTAACACTATGGCTGCGTATCACTGTCGAGTAGAAAATAATTTTAAGAAAATTTTTCGGTAAATTTTACATTTTTTCAAAAACTCTATGGGGAACTGACCCAAAAATCACTAAAACTTATCCCAACTATTGGAATATTCGCTATATCTCACAGAAGAGTACTTCCATATCTTCTTTTGGCCTGTTGGCCATATGTAGGAATCACACTAAAGACATTTCGTTATTTACTCCATAAAACTCTATCTAATATTCAGTCTACGCATGTCGTGGAGTAAGTAAGTGTTTAGATAGGCCAAATTTATTTCTGACATCCAGCCATAAATGTATTATAATTTTTAATTTAACCCAACGAAAGCTAGAGCGACAGACACACTTCAGATATGGGCATATACTTTCGAATAATTTTATTATGGATATTGAATCACTGTAGTTAGTGTCTTAGGACCTGCGAGATTTAATATTCTCATTTATACATCTTGAGATAGTTTTAATAAGTAATTTGGCCATCCAAAGTTTTATGTTTAGTTCAAACGAGTTTTGGTATCGAAATCGTTCTAGTTAATTAGTTGTTTTAGAACCACATTTCAGATTCAGACCAGATAAACTCGGTATAATTTTTTTTTTAAATCTTCCATTGTCAATGGTAATATAACCGGGTCGTTCTCGGCTATTTGTGAGAAATGCACATGATCCACTAACAACATTTATATATACAATTACACAGAAATAAAATAATATTTGCAAATTTGTAGTAATTTATGATTTATAAAATTTTAACTATTTATTTAATTTAATTATGTAGGTCTAACTGTACTTTTTCTATTTATGAAAATCATAATTACACTTTAATACGAGTAATAATGTAGTTATAAAAATTTATTTGTTTTTTTTAGACATGATTCAGTGTGGTCGGTCGGTGGTGGGTGTTGAGTTGTTTTTTGATATAGATATGGATCTCTAGTTTTTAGTTTGATTAAAAATAATTAAGTCGAGTTTTGTTTTTGTACTTTTAGTTCTTAGGGTAATTTATTGTACATAACTGGATCTGGATCTGGATCACTGAATCTGAAGATAGATAGTTTAGTTTTGTTAAGAAATTTAATATTTTTTTTTGTTGTACCAATCTTAACGAAAATTTTGTTTTTATTTTATTTTAGGTAGCAACCAAAATTATGAAACAAATGATTGAACAATTTGCGGCATTCAATTTATTTGGGCGGGAGAATTATGAGTATTATGCACGAGTGACAGGGCGTGTGCTACGCGTGCAAGATGAATGGATATGTAGCTTTCAATATCCACCACCACCAAGACTGCAGTTGGCGCTCGAAACGGAAAAAACATGGCTACAATGTGAATGTGAACGCTGGGGATTAATGAGTATATATTTTTGGGTTACGGTTTTCGTATGATTTATGTATTTTTAAAATAAGGTTTTATTGAATTTGCTCTAGATCAAGAAGAATCTCATTCAACGCCGGAATTATTGACAAGTGGCGGATCTGTGGTAGGCAGCAGCGCTGTATCGTTAGGCATAATACCAGAGCACTCGTTACTCGAATCTTGTGCACGACTGTCTGTTTCGTTGGAAGGGCCGGGTATATTTACTGCACCTACACAATCAAGTTGTTCATCATCGCACTCCTCATGTTCTAATTCACATCACATGACTATGGACGAACTAAGAGCTGTCAATCGATATGCTGAAAGCACAAAATCTCTCTCATATTTACCACAGGTGAGAGATAATTTATTTTCTAGTAGCAAATTAATTTCTTCTGTTTAATGTTTTTTTAAAATCTAAATTACTTTCAATTTCAATATCATCTTTTTGTTGTTTTTCTTTTTTGTTATTGGTTTTCTTTTGGTGTTGGAATTTTCATTTTCTTTTCATTTTCTGTTTACAACTTACATTTCTAATCACATCACGTGCTATGTGATCGTATAACATACATTTTGTTAAGTTTCTAATTTATTTTTCATGTATCTATCACTAAGTGTTTTTCGCATTGGATAGTTACTTGTTACGGTTTGCAATAAAAAAATCTCATTGCAATTTAAAGTAAAAACTCAATGCTGAATCTCAATAAATTTACATTAATTTAATTTAATTTAGAAAATTATATTTAGGACGCACATAACGTTAAATTAAATAGAGTTGTAACATGCTGCTAGGTCTTAATTCAAAGTAAAAATTGAATGTGGGAATTTTTCGAAAGCACGAGGCATGATTCGGTAGGTAGGTGCTCTTGTACCTAGAATTTACATTTTTCGTTATAAGTACTCTGTTTACAATTTTCGTGAAAACTCATACAATTAATTTTAATGTCATTAGCATTTTAATTACGTAACGAAAATTTTAAGTATACAAGTTAATATGCAATATAAAAAAATAATAGAAAAACTAGCAACAACAACAAACAACATATATAAAAACTAGTTGACACATTTTACCTTTTCAATAAAATTACAGCAAAATAACATTCTATAAAATTTATATTTGAAATGTTTTCGGAATAATCGACATCGACATTATTTTAATAGTAAATTGAAACACTTGTTCTGTGTATATCGTTAATTTGTGTGTAACAGATTTTTGAGGTTGTTTGTTGTTTATTGATGGTAAATCGAATTTGATTGATTAATTACCTGGCAATTGTTAAAAGGAAGGAAATGCCAATTCTAACTAACATTGTTATAGGGCTTTATAAAAAACTAAGCAGACAAACAGTCGACGACATATTTTTTTGAATACATACGATACATTGTATTTTATTTTGAATTTAATCATATTACACCATGTATGGTAATTTTGTTCGATAGACGACTAATATTTTGAAGAAATTTGTTAACTTTTACGATTTGGCACCTAGCTGTCAATAATTGAGAAATTTTAAAGTTATGTTACCACTCGAGTTTTAGTTCGATAGATTAAACTAAACTTTGATAGCTTCGTTCGTTGTAAATCAACTAAATTTGGTGAAGTCGAAAGCGTTCAAAAAATAAACTAATCTCAGTTTTTTATGATTTTCTGCCCGTAGGTTAGGTTTCATTTATTTGACACTTAGGCCATTTTTGGCCCATTGTGATACCACGCATTCACGCTACATCATTAACCCATTCACACCTATTCACCTTCTCACACAATTACAGTATACCACCTGCACATTGCAAGCTCCATGTCAATCTGTACATTGACATGGACGGTGGATCGGCGTTGAATTTTGCACTCCATCAGAGGGTCTTAGTTGTGTTTATTAACATCACCGATTGTGATCGATAATGAAAATTCGATTTGCATCTAGCCTCTGATGGGATTCGAACCCAGCACCTCCCGGTCCAAGTGCCGAAGCTATAACCACTGCACCACGTGTCCGGTCCGGTTTCTGCCCGTAAGGCATTGTTTAAATTTTAGTATCAACGTGAAGTTGCATGCCGTTTAAAAGGACCATGCAACTTCGATGATTAGGCCCAAGAGCGCATAAGCCGTCTGATTGAGATGGCTATACGGATTGCATAGTCCATAAGACCCATGATAACGTGTGCCGGATGGAGTTCAGAGCGATTGCTGACATTGTAAATATCTCAATTGAGTGCGACGATATCCTTCTCGAAAAATAGGCCACCCTGTTGGAGAAACGTTTACGTTTGCGCGTAAAGAAATAAAAACGGAATAGTCGAGTTACCCTACGATTTGCTGGGTTAGCAACCTTATCCTCCAGGTTGGTGCTGTGCGATTTTTTATTTCCAAACATGAATAAATTGCTTGGCTGAAAGCGGTTCACGTCAAAGGAGGAGGTCATCGCCAAAACAGAAGTTTATTTTGTATAGTTCTAAAAATTACATTTTTTAGACTAACAATGTTGGAATATCGCTGGACTAAGTGTATCGAGCTAAAAAGAGACTATGTTGACACATAAAAAATATTAAAAAGTGTGTTTCGTTTTGAAAATGAAAAACAAAATTAACTTTATCGAAATAGGATCAGCTGCGTACATTAATTAGTTTTTGATTTATATTGGTAGTACAAATTAATTCGGTCCGTTTGTTTTTATTTTAAAAATGCATTTATTTTTAAATAAAATGAATGAGCAGATTAATTAAAATATTGTCCATCGCTGCTTACGACTTTTTCCTACTTCGCAACAACCAGTAATCAGAAGGAGTAATGTCCGGAGAATACGGCGGGTGCGGTAAAATATCCCACTTGAGCGTTTCCAAATATCATTGTAGTCTGTACCGCCGCTCGTAATGGGCTCGCCAGGTTGTAGCAACTCGTAGTACACAACGCCTCCCATCAGGTACACGGCTAACATTCGAACCATGAATGTTCGTCTTTGGTGTTGATGTTGAGGTCGATGGCAACAATTGGCTGGGCCAGCGTAGTATTTTTTTCCTCTTGGGGTTTTTGTAGAAGATCCACTTCTCGTCACCAATCACTATCCGATGTAAAAAAAAAATCTTTCTTGTTTGCCTTTGAAGCAGCTGGTCACTAGAAAAAATCGGCTTTCCACGTCTTGGTTTCGACTCATAAGGGCCCCAATGTGCCTTGTAGGATTTAAAACTGACCATAGATTGTACCGACAAGCTCCTCTTGCATTTGAGTCGGATCTACATCGAGCAACGCCTAGGCCTATTTTCAACACTGAAATCATCATTTTTGAAGCATCGAAACCATTCTCTACATGATTTATCGGTTGGAGCATTGCCACCGTAAACTTCCACAAGCATTCGATGTGCTTCAGCTGCACTTTTTCCAATTAAAACAACAAATTAACACTTCCCGAAAATGCTGTTTAGTTATCATAAAATCCGACATATTCAACACCGTAAAAAAACACTTTTTGTTAACACCAGATGTCTAATCTGTCTGAAACAATGGAAATCAGCTGTCACTATAAAAAATGTATTATTAAGTACCACTTTTTGAAAACGGACCGAATTAATTTGTAGTCCCAATATTAAAATGTATTGAAAGTACAAATTTATTGATGTGAAATTAAGTTTTATATGAAACCAGCACATTACGTACGTTTCAAACTCGATAATATTATGAAGTAGTAGCATCACGCCACAATCAAAATCAGATTGCTTGGTTATTTCCAAATAAATGTTATTTTTTGTGGAAATTTACACATATTGCACATTCATCTTTCCCAGGATAAGAGCAGCCTCGGTCGAATAAGCAATATTACCGGTAAAAAAGAAATCCATAACAACATTTCCTTAGAATGGGTGGTATAAATTATTTTTTGAACGGTCGTGTGAAATTAGAGTAATCTATTAATATTTTCAGTTTGCTGATGAAATTTTCCACAGAACGTGTATTCCGTCAATCGTGAAATTTGCCATAAAGTTTAGAAAAGCAAAAACCGAAGCTAACCAAATTACTTTCCTGCGAGTGAGACGTCAAGATGCTCTTGATTCGAAATTACCCACAACACAACATTGAATTAATATTCTAAATAGTGTTCTATCAATCTCATATTTTGGCTTCTTAGCTTTGACTTTCGCGTCAAATAGTCACATTTATTTTGGTTCCTAATTTTTAAAAGTTGTGTATTTTGGATTATTATTAGGTAATATGATCAAATTACTTTTGGGGGTATTGAGCTGGACTCACAGTAGGGAGTGAAGATTGTTATTCACAATAATCGAATTATTGGACCATTGCACGTAATTTAACATAAAATAGCTTTGTAAATTTGTGATAGAATCTAAAGGTGGGTGCATGACAATGTTACACTCGAAGAAGATGGTCGTCAATTTAAAAAGTTTTATGAAGCTCAAAAACGACGTCGAAATGAACTTGTTAACTCAAAATGAGGTTGGGTTAACTCAAAATTCAAATAAAACTTTAATGTATAAATTAATATAAAAATAAAAATAGATAAATAAATATAAATTACCCCAATTTACCGCAAGCGATTTGAATTGATTCTTCGTTAATCCGTTAACTAGAATGCATTCCTAGTCATTTCTATTTAAAACCCGTTGACGACGATATTATTCTAAATGTGTTACATAAAATCAAGTCATAAAATCATTAAGGTAAAGACACATAGTTTTCGCTTCGTTCCGACTTTTAAGTTAAATATGTCAAAATGTAGAAAACCGAAAATTTTGTTCAGTTAAGGACGGAACCGAATCGAAAGAGTTGACCAAATTTAATAAAAACTTAAACAATGGTTGGTAAATTTGAATGAAACGAATATTATGTGCCTCGAGCTTTAGTAGTTTTCCAATTCTACTTACTAGCTACCCTTGAGTTTTGAAAATTTAGTTTGAAATTCTTAGAACCCTGATTACCCTGAGCCGCGGCTTCTGTGACTTTTGTTTTTAATTTTTTTTTTTTTTTTGTAAACCCTAATCGCATCGTTATTAAGCCGCATTCTTATAGGAAGCGGTATTATTTTTGAAAATGCGAAAATAATAAAAAAAATGTTTAATTTACCCGTACCTGCAGTATGTATTTTATACCGAAGTGAAGTTTTATTTACATTTGTATTCGAAATTTATTCGAATTCGAAATATATACGAAACATTTTCGTCAACAATTTGAAGTTTTTTTCATATATTTTATTTTCGATTTCAAACGAACTAGGGTTTTTATTCAATTCCTATAGTAAGCCGCACGCCTTTATTAAGCCCCCGTAATTTAAAAAGAAAATCATTTTTACTAACTAACTTAGCCGCGGACTAGTAGCAGAAGAACAGAGTAGCCGTTTTTTGGTGTTCCAATCAACATTTCGTCATCTCAACATTAGTTTGGTACATACGCCAAATTAGGGTTTTTAAACTAAAAAAGCACCATAAGGTAAATTGCGCGTTCTCTTAGAATCTGCAACACATTCTTTAAAATTGCAACCGGTTGCAAAGAGTTATTTGTTCCATATCCACATTTTTAACAATTTTTTGATTTTCATTTGGACCATACCCAATTTTTTGGCGTATGGAATAAAAATTTAAGTATAATTAAAGGAAAAAGTATGTTTTGGTGAAACGCCGAAGCAAACATCTATTTTATACGGAAATGGAATATTTCGAACGAGAAACCAAACATTACCGTTTGTTCCATATCAAGGGTCCCCGTGAAGGACTCTCGTTAAAACAATATCGTGTGCAGTCTCCTTTACTTAAATGTTAAGAAATTGAAAGCTTGTTTTTTGCAATATTTTTCATATGTTACACCAACACCCACCGTTTCAACAGTTGCACAGTTTCAACAATTTGAAAAAAAATGAGCTGGACAATTTCGATTGTCCCTTCATTGTAACTATAAATTTTACCAATTAAATTGATTTTCAACTGCCTAATAGTTAGCCGAATGATTTCATTAAATATTCAAAACATAATGTACTTGTCTTGTAATTTCGCCTTAAACCATGGCCGTATTTAATGGTCCTGATTATGTAAAAAGTGAAGCTTTTGATATGGGTACGTGACTGTTTTGTATGAAAAGGGCTATTTCCGATCGGAAAATTACTAGTATAATATAAATGATTTCACAAATTACACAAATTAATGATTATTATGTATGGTAAATTTGCTCAACTCCTTCTTATTTTAATTTCATTACACAAATAAATGATGAATTAGTTAAAATAATAACATAATATGTTTGATCCAATTATACCATTTTTTTCATGACATTATTGAAATTGTGTTTCCAATGTACATCTATCGCCCTATTCTGGTAATTCCCAGGGAATAAGGAATACTCTTTTTTTCTAGCAGCTATTCCTCAGACATTTTCCCCAATTCTTCGTTTTCCAAAAGTCCAAAAGTTATTTCTGTCGATTGGGAAATAAATTTACGGGAAAATAATTTAATTATTCGCGGCCGACACGCGATCGTAATAAAACAAGAAAACAAATGTTTAAAATTAGTTTACTACGTTTAATTGATTTTTTTTCGCTATAAGTAAATACAATAAATTTCCGTTAAATTCTATTCCCAGTTAATTCTTTCCTGAAATAGGTATGGAATAATAAACGTCAAAACTGCTATAATGGGGAATAATTTTATTCCAAAATTTTTTCCCCAAAGCCAGAATACACTTTGGAGGAAAAGGGGATAAAGCTGCTACAAAATTTAAAATTTCCATTTCCAGGGAATTACCAGAATTGGGCCATAGATAAATTAATACATTTGAACTTCTGACTGCATACACCAATATAGACATACAACATGGCTGCTCGTCAAAAGTTCAACTTGTCAGCAAATTTGTAATAAATTTACTCTTGTTTAAATGATTTTATTTTATTTTAAAGCCAAATTTATGGAACATAATTCAAACTAGGTGCAATTCAATAATTTTATAAGAAATTATATTAACAAAAAATCGTAAAATTGAATAACCTTTATTTTATAATGTTGCGATCAAAAATACCATTTTTTCATAGAAAACACTCGTTTGGGTACCATATTGAAAGCTGGATGATTTTTTCTTTGTATACAATCTAGCTTGTAGTTTCTTTGGACTTGCTTAACTTTACTATTGTCTTTCGCGTCTAAATGACCCGAAGCGCATTTTAGTTGTTTACAAAATATTTTTTTTTTCATCGAGCAATAAATGTATAAGAGAAATCAAGTAGTGCAAATTTTATAAGCCAATTTTTCCAAGGCTAATCTTATTTTATAGTTTTAATATATTTATATACATATACACAAATTTATTTTTTTTCTATATTTAGTCCATATATATGTTTCTCATAAACATATCCATAGGCTTATACAGATTGCCAAAAGTAAAATAGATTAACCTCGGAATCTCTACATGTGTGTTTGATACACATATGACTTTTCGGGTCTCAGTGTATAAACGATTTGAAGAAAATGGGAAGGTTAAACATAAAAGTGAGGTTTCTCGCGATTAGACAAAACGGCATATAGAACAAACTAAATTTAGACTGACGATGTGCTCGCAAGTACCTAAAACATGCGATTGGGAAGCGAGTATTATATTCACCTAGTATTCCTCCAGATTCTAATTTGTTTCACAGCATCAATATTCCCTTACTCAGTAGAAACTATAAAAGTTACTCCAATCCCAGAACTTCGCTTGTAAACACAAGTAATTTGTGACCAATTATTATCTGGTCTTTCTAAAACTCTTGAAATATTACATTGCCAAAGTAAAGGTTTTCTGTAACTTAACAATAACAAACTTAATCACCTGAATTTAGGTTGGGTTCACGAACATTCATCGTAACATTACGGATTTTTTTTAAAAATAACAGGCGACATTTATCATGCTCTTGGGACCGGCAATGTAATTTTCTTGGTGTTGCTATATTTTCCAACACATTTTGATCCGCTCAATGATGCTGAGGGTTAATTTTAATATCTCTTATCAAGCCATTAAACTTATTAAAAAAATTAAATTTTTTTTCACCCAATATATCCCTTTAGTGTTTTACTACACAATCTGTAGTACCCACACACGACAAAAGTAGTGCAGTACCCACACACGGCAAAAGTACCATGTCAAAAATTTATTTTTGTATGTGTTTTGAACCAACTTACATATTTGTGTATTCCTTTCAAACTTATTTTCGTTCGAAAAAATCACTATAACTATACACACAATTGTGTTGGTTGTACTTCAAAAGAAATGAAATTTTTTATGAAAAACGCCATTATATAGGTACTATTATTTTTTAATCACACATTTGTGTGGTTTGGACTTTAATTAAACCATTTTTTTTTTGGTTGTAAAAAGGATATAAATATTTACTTTGTACCATCTTCGATTATCAAAACTCTTTGGTGACTTATAATTGCACCGTCGTTGCTCTGTGCAGACATTTTCATAATCGTCAGATAAAAATGGCAAAGTTTGATAGATTTTAAACTGTTGCTTTAATAAATGGTTGGTTCTGTTAAATCATAAATTTAAATCTATCAATATGTGTATGAATTCACCTTTAAACTATACTCACCACATTAGCAGTCGAGAAACAATCCGTATAAAAAATCCATACAACTCGTAAAAATTATAACAATAGGTGTGCGTCCTAGATAAATTAGGAATATATTTTGTATCTGCTTAAATAATAATTTTTCCTTTTTATAATTAAAGGCAGAAGAGCTTTGTGTAAAGAAAAATTGAATAATTTTAATATAAAATTATGTAGATTATAATTAGCTTACTAATAATTAATATTTTCATAAATATTCATATATAAAATATTGTTATAATAAATATCTTTTGGAATCTATAAAATGTATATTTTTTGTGTTTTTTTTTATAAATCTATTATTTTTATTATCAATATTAAAATTTGATTTAAAAATTAAATATTTTTTTTTTTTAATAAATACAATTTTGTTTTTGATTTTGTTGTTTTGTATAAAAAAACATGTAACTAAAATAAAATTTTTTATCTTTTTTATTGCTCCAATTTTTTTGTCTTGAACCTTTTTATCAAAATTAAATTACACATTCAATACCACCTTAAAATAATTTAAATCGGCTAAAATAATTAAAAAAAAAAAAATTATCAAAAAAAGGTTCATGAAAGACAAACAGCACGTATGAGAACACGATCCGAATGGTTTTTAGGTGCTCGTGGTGGTTCATTAGAATTAAATCCAGAAAATTTACGTTCAACATCAACGAATATGATGACAGCGGGACAAATTGGTAGATACATTAGAAATAATCATAGTTTAAATAATATTTTATATAATTATGTTAATTTTAATGTGAATGCTAAAACACATACAACAAAAATATCACTATCAACATCAACATCATCAATATTATTATTAAATGACGACGATTGTTATTGTAATGTAAATATGATTGATGCATTTTCATCAAATTCCACGGCATATTTAAATACACAATCATCATTATCATCATCAGTATCACCACCACCATCTACATTATCATTGCATGCCTCCTCTAATACTAATCATAATCGTATCCCAACCGCATCTTCTAAGCATAGAAATACTAATAATGCACATCGCAATCGTAGTAATCGTAATACTAACCGATCACAGCGTAATGCTCGCAATACTGATCATAATGATAGTAAATTTTTACTAATGATTTTTACAATATTAGATTTTATTTTTTAAATAGTGTTTTGTGTGTTTGAATGCTTTTTATATTACTTATGTATAGTCACCAGGCATTAGTTACGTCACGAAATCAGTAAATCGAGTCGTTTGAAAATGGTTTTCAGTTTTTGTGTGTTGATTTATAAATTTTACTTTAAAGTTTGTAATTATTGTGTGTATTTGTATGTTGTAATATTATTCGTCAAAATGGCAAATATACAGTACTCCAATATCCGAGTTGAACTGCGGTTGTCCTAAGTATACTGGTAGTATTAATTATCCTTTATTTGGTGTTTTCCTCTTTTAATCTCCGTGTGATAGATAGGCATGCCATTTATTGATAAATTCTTTTATTTTATTAGATAAGGATGGCTGACAATATGCAAGATGTAAAATAACCAATTTTAGGGTAAGTTGGTTAAAGCCCCTAAAATTTCGTTGTTAAAATCCTGCTGGTGTTACTCATTTTAGAAAAAAATGTTTTACTTAACAAATGTTAAGTGGCCCCTATCTTTGGCTTAACGTTTTTCAAAATTAGCTAGGAAAGTCCTAAAGTTAAGCAGTAAGTAAGTAGTCCCAAATAATTACTTGCGTGTGCTCACCATTCCACCATTTTATGTTGTTGTTTATTCCGTTTTCGGCTTTAATTCAAGAATTGATCTAATCACAATTTCGACAGGTTTCCTTGAGATAATTTTGTTCTTCATTAACCGTTTGAGTCCCAGGTGGTATTGAAAAATCACTGTCGAAGAATCACAAACAGCGCAATCGCGCTTTCTCTAAATGAGAGAAGAAGATGAAATGAATGAGATGAAATGCAATCTATTGAGACAAATCTATGTGTCGCCCTCGTTAGCTTAGTAAGTAGAGTGCTTGCTCTGTTATTCGGGGGTCCCGGGTTCGATTCCTGGTGGTGATCAGTAAAAAAGTTGCGACTGAGTGTTTTTAACGTGTCATATGTTATTTATATATGTTCGTCCACTTTCAAATTTTCAGATTTACAGCCATAGTAGTTACGGCTTTGTCCTTAATATTAAGAATATAGTAAAATGTACTATTTACACTAAAAGGAGCTGTGTGATGTATGTACTTGCTTCAGTAAAGTTGAACGCGCGACTTCGACAATCGGTAACGCACCGTCAGTTGTCTACAATGTTCGAAATGTGCTGGGTTTTCTCGACATAAAATCTCAACAGCGAGATCGCGCTGCTTGGGACTTAGACGGTTAATGTTATTTTCAAGTTAATCAAATGAAATTAATATGTCGGAAAGTTATTCAATATATTTAAGAGATCATGATTATGTTTCGACTTTGTTTAAGATAAAAATCGTTCGTTTAAAAATGCGAGGTCAAATATCTCGATATATTTTCATATTGCTTGAAGAACACAAAATGTTTGCTATCACAATTCAATAAATAATTCATTGATGAAACATTTATATTTTGTTGTTTTCACATGACTAAGAAACCAGGCCGAATCCATAACAAATACCAAGTTATGTTATATGCCGCTCTTTCATTTTATAAAACCTTTAAACTGCCAGATTCTTATACCATGTAGCTTCTTATATATACCGAAATAAATCAGCAGTTTCCACCAAACTTTAATTTCAAGTATAAGTAACGGAAGACAAATTTGATGTCGATACATATTATCTCCAGCCGAATGTATATAAGATTAGTACCTTTATGGTTCTCATGTCAGAAAATTATCACCCAAGTCAGTCTAGATTTGTAAGGAGTTAATCGTTGGTTAGGTGAGGATGACAATTGGTATTAGAGTATTGACTTTTAGCATCATTCATTGTCTTGGATTTGGGAATTGGGCAAGCAATTAGATTTAATTTTATCATTTTTTGTTTGGTTGTTTTGTATGTTGTGGTGTTTTCATTGGTGTATTCGACTTGCAGTAAGTTTATTACTCAACTGGCTAATCATCTAAATCGTTCACTTTTATTTATTTAACTGTTGCTTTGCGCCTCGATATCCCATTATTTTGGGATAATGATAGATGACTATTGAGCAAGGATGCTCTTTATTTTTTGCCGTTTAAATTCACAAATCATATAATTAATTCACACGTAAAACACACAAACAAAACTTTTTACACAAAATATTATTAATAATTTTAATTAAAATGAATTTGATAAATTTTTGAAATCGAAAATTTCCCTAAATTTTTAAAGTTGGCAACGTTGGCTTAAGTGCTAGTGCTGAATCAGTACATCAATCAAAACGTCCTAGTCGCCGTGGACAACAATCTCGTCATCCACATCGTTCCTCATCACGTCGGAATAAAGAAAACGGCTCGCGTCAGGGTAGTTTTCGCAATGCACGCAATTTACAAAATAGCCAAATAAAAGATAATGAATTGTCGAATAATGGCTGCAATATAAATAATGGCGGACGCTGTTTTATTAAAAAGCAACGGGCTGTGTCATTTGATCAGCAACAGCAGCAACAGCAACAACAGCAGGTCCATCAACAGCAACAGCAGCAAAATCAACATATAAAATGGTGTAGTAGTAATATCGCCAGTAGTAATAATGGTAGTAGTAACGGTATTAACATAAATACGATTGGTGGCAATAATAGCTTTAATAGTAGTAATATTATTATTGATGATAATGATGACGTTGTTATGGATACAACACCATTGTCCACCACCGCCATAACAACAACTCACCACCACCACCACCATCATTATAAACCGCCCAGAATTTAAATTCACCAATTTTCTAAATTTTTTTATTAATTAAATTAAAATATTATTCCACACAAAATGTTGTTTGTGCCAAATACATAAAAAGAATCATAAAATTAATAATCGAATTTATAATACATTGAATCTCTCTTTAATTAATTAATTAATTAAAAAAATTAAAAGAAACATTTATTAAAAAACAAATACGTTAAAGTTGATTCTTATCAATTTATAAATATTTAACCTTAAAGAAAAATCGAATATTAAGTCTGATTTTTATTAATTTCGTAATTTAATTAATAATAATTCAACTTTAACAAACATACAAACATAAAATTAAAATACATATATTAAATTATATTTATATTTATTACAAAAAAGAACAAATATATAAATAAATATATATATATTAATGTGTTCGTTTTGTTGGATGTCCAATAATATCTTTAAAAATAAATTACATTAATTAATTATAAAACTTACAAATGTAATAAAAATTTTAAAATTATATAAACAAATTTAACAAAAATATATAAAAAAATGTGTTCCAATTTTGTTTTAAATACTTATATATTTAAGCATAAATTTAATTAAATTATTATTATTAATTAATATATTATTAAAGCCAAAGCAATTATTATTTTTCTATATATTTATTATAATTTACCCACCGAAATTTTATTTTGTAAATTTTGAGTGGATTAATCATTCCTTTATTTTTAATTTACAGTATTTTATTATTATTGATTATTAAATTTTAATGTAATTTTTACACTTAACATACAAAATTTATATAAAAAAGATTGTGTCAAAAAAAAAAACAAAAAATTTAAAAGAAAATGAATAAATTAAATTTAAACTAATAAAATTTTTAATATTTAAATGTTGCTATATTTAAAAATATTTAAACAAAATTTTATATAAATGTTTTTAAAATTTAAAATTAATATTTATATAATAACAAGAAAATGAGAATGTATATTAAATTATATTAATGTGCAGGGTTGGTGAAGAATATGGTTTTTGTTTATAAACAGCATGAATAAACAGGTTTGGGATCCATTAAGTATTTTATGTATGGACTTGTGCAGCATTATATATATTTTTTATATTTTATCAGCTGTTCTACAAATAATAGTTAACAACACGGTATACAGTATTTACATAAAATTTTCAGAATTTCATAATAACATATCTAATTTTTGAGTAACCGTTCTTTTTATAAGTAAATCAATTAAAAAATATAGGTAATTGTTAAATTTAAAATCTTCCGTGTAATTAACAAAATAATTTTGACTTTTAAATTATGTCGCTTAAAATGGTTAAATAAATGATATTGGGTTCAATTTGGACTAAAGTGCTACCAGCCGCACTTTACATTATATCGAAACCAACTCGTCTTTTAAGCTTGCTGTCCCAACCCATGTAATAAGAACTGCACGTTAGTTTAACAATCGTCTTACTTATTTAGTTTAAAATTCAAGAATTAACAAATGCTTCCGGTCCCTCATGTTCATGGAATAGTAAACATTTAGGAGCTCTTCGGTAGAATAGGTTCGATGAATAAAATCAGGAAATTGGCATCAACCGGTATCCGAATCTAGAAGAGTATTGTGTAGAACCCAATTTACTTCATTATGTGTGTTTTTTGAAGGTATCATTTGATATGAATCTGTAGTAGGGTTGAGATCTACTCAAAAAATGGTTGGCGAGGCATTTTAGTTTGAAAACTGAACCCATTTATGGGTAAAGATCGATTTAATTTCAATTTTTGTACCTTAATGATTTAGGTCTTTTTTAGTCAAATTTTTAATTATGAATTTACAATTTTATGATTTTTTCACCCCAATTACCATGTCATGTGGATTGTAGTAGTCGTTTGATGCGACTAAAGCCACATAAAATGACTTTCTTGTAATTTTTTCGAGTTTGTTTCGGTTACGTAAACAGTCATTCATATTGAAATTTTTTTATGTAAAACAAATTTACGCATTATTGTTTACAAATATTAAATTTAACCTATTCTGAATGTTGACAACCAATATCCGGTCAAATTTAAGGGCATTTTTAGTATTGATTTCAATCAAAAAAATTGTTAAGCAACGTGAAGTGACGTCACTGAATGTGACAAAACTACGGCAACTGGAGTGTACGTCTTTTTTGAAAGTTAAGTTTTAGCATAGATAATGGGGTCTCTCGGTCAAATAAAAACCATCTGACGTAGAATGTTGATAATTTTTTTTTTGTGGCAAATTGTCGAAAATCAGAATGAACACCCAGTGCAACTATTGAATTAATATCGTGTTTCTTTCATCGTAGAATAAAAGTGTAATAGGATTAAATGTATGTACTATTGAAGTATTGCGATGGAAAATATTAATACGTGGTAAAGAATGCTTTTCATTGTAAATTTGATAGTGTCAACATAAATTTAATTTTCTTAGTTTACCCATTTAGTATTGGATCGCTGAATTGAGAAACAATTTGTTGAATGTAATTCGTGTAGGTCTAATTTGTTCCAAATAAATTGATAATATCCTTTTTATCAAACGCTTAATTTGAAAAGGCTAACTTCGAACCGTACTTTGGAAACCGACATAGATTGATAGTATTATTATACTATTATCTTTTGACGATGGCCATTTATTACCCTAGCGTGATCGAACAAAACATTCTTTACTACATTTTTTTTAATGGTGTATAATTTGATAAAAATTGAATCTGCACGAATATGTTTTTTTGTTAATATTTACGCTTGGTTCTCAAGCTGTTCTTAATCCGATGCGTTGTAAATGATTTACCCGAAATAAGTAATTTGAACAAATCTGTCACGTTATATGGATAAAATTTATTTTTTAAGACAATAATATTAAATATTTGGGTTCCATTTGAAACGCGATATTTTAAAACGCGAAATATCAAAACGTGATATTTCAAAACGCGATACGGTACAAAATGCGATATCCCTTTTTGAACCAAAAAAAAAATGGCTCTATTAAAGTCCAAACCACACAAATGGGTGAGTAAAAAATCATAGTATGTAATGGCGTTTTTGATAAAAAATTTCACTTGATTTGAAGTATAATTAACACAATTGTGTGTATACAGTCGTGTGTAATATAATAGGTAATTCTATGAAATTTTTAAATAATACATTTTTTTTACAAAATCATCAATATAAAAAATTGCAACATGATTTTTTTAATTGTCAGTCTCTTCTAGAAGACAAAAAATTTATTACAATATCACTTTATTGTGATCACAGATCGAACGATCGTATTCAATTTTAATTCATTTACGCCAACTGTGAAAATGAATAGGGAAATTTAAGCAATCTTGTTAAAAAAATAGTTTTTCGTTCGAATTAATTGATTTTTACATAAAGTATTAATATTTGGTGATGTACCCATTATTTTTAAGCATCACATTACATCGCCTCCCCATAGAATCTATCAGTGATTGACATCTTTCAACTGCGATACTCCAACCGTTTTGAACATTTTCTCAAACCTCATCTATATTTCTTGGCCTCGGCAATTTACTAAAACCACGTTTTAACTCACCCCACAGATTTTCTATTGAGTTTAGATTGGGAGACTGAGCTGGTTATTTCATTAAATTAATTTTATTTGCAGCAAACCAGTCTTTTACCACCTTCACCGTGTGCTTCGGATCATTGTCCTGCTAAAACACCCAGCGAAGAACACCCAGCATACGGAAGCATAGTATCGCTTACATGTCCTCCATATAAATTTTATTATCAAGATTTTTGTGGACCCAGCATATAGGCCCTAGAAGAGACTGACAAACAAAAAACCATGTTGCAATTTTTGATATTGATGTTACAAAATCATCAAAATGTATATTATTGAAAAATTTCATAGAATTACGTATTGTAATGTAATAACACACGACTGTAGTTATAGTGTTTTTGTTCGAACGAAAATAAGTTTGAAAGGCATACACAAATATGTAAGTTGGTGCAAAACACATACAAAAATGGGATGGTACTTTTGCCGTACCCACACAATTGTGTTAGTAAAACACAAAAGGGATATGGTATAAAACGCGATATTTCAAAACGCAATACAGTACAAAACGCGATATGGTACAATACGCGATATTTCAAAATGCGATATTTCAAAACGCGATATGGTACAAAACGGGAGTTTAGAATCGGGTTATATTAGGCGGGTGAAAGGGAAATATAATTCAGTTTATAGGAATTTAAAATTCGATATCGCGTTTTGAAAAATCGCGTTTTGAAATATCACGTTTTGTACCATATCGCGTTTTGTCATATCTTGTTTTGAAATACATATCGCATTTTGAAATATCGCGTTTCGAGTGGATCCCTAAATATTTAATGATTAAATAAAGTTAAAATTGTTTGGATTAATCGATTTTAAAACCAAAATCCGTGACGAATGCATTATTCGTAAATTATATTTTTCAATTCATCTTAGAATGATCATAAATTTGTAATACATTTCCTATTTATTCGACTGCGTACCAAATCGAATCCATGAGTCCTTTAGGACAGCCCCATGTTGGTTTACGGTTTTTTTTTTTGTAAATTATAAAATTTTTATTTATTATTTTAGGCTCCGTCAATAATTTCCTAAATGCTATGTTACGTAGGTTTAAAAAATGTTCAGATTTTCATCTGGCTAATTATTAATATTCTTATGCGTATCGTTTCCGCTGTTATAAGTGCTGGCATAAAATTACCCAACCTGAGAATTTTTGTTTCATGTCTATGCTTAATTGAGTACAGGTATGGCATTTTGTAACATCACATTTTCGATAATTTATCGAAGTTTATGTCTCGCTTCTTTAGAATAAAATGGAATACTATTTCATATTTTATATCATTTTCAAGCCTGCTACATTAAAAAATTGTGATATATCTAATAGATTTCTATCACCAAATAATTTGTTTACGATACTTCAACGAAATTAGTAGAGAGAGATTTGTCACATTTATTCTAGTAGGTTGTGATAGCAACAGCAAATAAATAATTTATAAACGAAACAGTCGCCAATTTCAGTTTAATATAAAGAGACATAACTTTCGATAAAGTATCGAAAATGTGATGTAATAAAATGCCTTACAAGACCTTAATAGATTGAAGTAAAACAATCAACCCTGACATTTAGTATAAAATATATTTTTATGGGAACCAATACAATTAAGAAAAACACCAAAATTTATAAATTAATTATTGAATATTTAATATATCATTATAGTTCATATACAATTTATAAAATAATATTACATTTTAAAATTAATAATAAATATTATTGTTGAGACGCTATATTAAATTGAATAATAAATAAACATAAACAATTTTACAATCTGTTACACACTAAACAAAAGAAATGAACAAGCGAATTTTTAACTAAATCACAAATATTTTATTAATCATATTATCTATGTATATTTCAGGAAACGTTACGAATATTCTTCGAGACTTGTGTCTAATATAAAAAAAAAAAAAACAAATACATTCTCTATAAATTAGGCAGATTGTAAATTTATTAAATTTGCAAATTTTTATTTTGTAATTTCCTGACAAAATTGTTCCTGTAAAATTAAAAGTTTATTTTTTAATAAAAAATATATGCAAACATATATTAATGATTTATCTACGAATATCTAAAACTATATTGTATTTTTTATTATTTAAAAAATAAATCTGATTAATTAATTGAAATAAATTAAAAATAGCCAGGTAGTGGGAGTTGTTTTTTATTTTACTTTTTTATTTTCTAAACGTATACATATTTTTTTTTATAAATATTTTTATATATACAATTTCATTTAGACTGATTAAAGACTATTTTTTAACAAAATAAAAAAATATTTATAATTCTTAAGCTTAAAAAATCATAGATGTGTAATAAACTCACAAAATAAATAAATATGGATAGGTAATAATAAACTTTAAATGCACAATAAATTTTATATTTGTTTTTTTTTTAATAATATATAATTTAAATTTTATACACAACTTTTTTTAAATTTTATTTGTTAATTGTCTTCCATTTTTAATCTTTATACTTATATAATTTATGCATTTTAATCGTTCATTTTCAGAAAATTTTATTAAATTTATCAAATAATTGTCCAAAACAAAAAGAATAAATTAACGTTAAAAATTATTCAAAATACAATGAATTTTTTGATTTTATATATTTAAAAGAAAAATTTCAAACAATTTTTAAATGTCTTCAGGGTGTAATAAAAATAATTTAATTAATTAATAAAATTATAAAAATATAAATGTAAAATTAAAAATACACAAAAATTTGAATTATGTATTTATAAATTTTATTATGTAACTTCAGTTTTTTTTTTATTATTTTTTTTTATAATAACATTATGTATTAGTGAATTTTTTATAAGTATAAAAATTATAAATTAATTTAATATTCAATATTATTATTCCTAAATTATAATAATTATAGTTATTATTAAATATTTGTATTTATTATATTTAATTTTTATGAAAATCAAATTGAATAATATTTTTAATAAATAAACGGAAAGTTTTTTATTTTTGGATTGTAGTTTCCCAATAATTGTTACTTAACTAAGTAAGTCAACTTGTTACGGATGGCTAGCAGCCAACCCGCAGTTATCAACTAGTCATACAGAGGTCTTACGCATGGTGATTTTGCCGGCGTCTGGTTATTGGGTCGTGGGGATTTGGAGGCTTGCATGACTCTGGCCTACACCGTGTTTACAGAAAATTAAAAAAAAATCGCAAATTAAAATAAAGAAAAACCCGGATGTTCTGCCGAAATTTGTCGGACGAAACTGAGGAACGGTATAAAATAAATAATAACCGGGTGCTCCCCGAGTGAGAAGCCCAGCCTGTACATATGGAACCGACACAGAATTGAGTATTTCCTCCCATCATATCGAGCCGGAAATTTAGTAAAAACGCGCCGCATTTCCTCTTTAAGATGTTCAACTGTCAGGCTTATTCACATACAGCTTTTCCTTCACATAGCCCCAAAGAAAAAAGTCCATCGGTGTTAGATCCCACGATCTTGGTGGCCAATGTTGATCGCCAAATCGAGAAATGACGCGGCCTGGAAACTTGGTCAGCAATATCACCATTGTTTTACGTACTGTGTGGCAGGTCGCACCGTCTTGTTGGAAAAACATGTCCTCCACATCTATTACATCCAATTCGGGCCACAAAAACTCCGTTAAAATTTCGCGATACCGCACTACATTAACAGTTAGCGCATTTCGAGCCGCATTTTCAAATAAATACGGCCCAATTACTCCGCCAGCAAAAAATGCACAACAGACAAAAATTTTGCAAACAATCAGCGACACACCAATTTTGTAATTAAACGTCTCACTGTCGATTCATTTGGTGCATTCCGAAAACTTGACGAAATTTGTTTTCGCAAAACTTTCACCATTTTGTAATGTTTTTACAATAATTAAACGTTGTTGGTTTGAATATACGTCTCCATATTCTTAAATCGCGTGGTCTGTACGTGACAAATGTCAAAAAAATCACCGTACAGGTACAATTCGTATTAACAAAATGGCGGCAAGTTTAAATCCGGTACTCTTGTTTGGGCACCTATATATACCTTAATAGAAAAGCATCGCAGATACCTTAATAGAAAAATAATAATTGGAAAGATGAAGCAGACGAAAATTGTGATAGTATATAACATCCCGGCCCTGGGGTGGAATCTTCTCACATCATTTTTTCAATACTATCGAAATTTTCATCTCTTTCATCACGAATAAACTAGAACGTTTCCTCATTTTTCTATTACGTAGTATCTATTGCGATCTCAAGGCTGCCGCGTGAAAATTATTAACGAACTACGTGCAACATAACAAAGTTAAAAATGTGATCTCAAAACGGTACCAACATTTTTATTTGTTGTTATGTTTATAGTATATATAATGCAATTGTTGTTGTAAATATGCTCACAGTGACATTTCTATTTTCAGAAAGAGCTAAAAAATTATTTAGAGCAACAAGAAATAGCAAAATATAAAAATAAAAGTTGGTACCGTTTTGAGATAACATTTTTAATTTTGTTGTGCTAGCTCAATTTTCATGCGGCAGCCTTCAGCCTACTCGAATAACACGTATTGGGCGCTTTCAGGACTCCCAACCGTTGGGAACATGTTGAGTAAAATCGCAGCCAACGTTATGGAAAAAATGTTTAGCACTATATGAAATTTTCAAATCAAATTGGCGATGATTTTACTAATTATGATAGGGTACCTGAAAGCGCCCATTGTGTCTTTCAATGATATAGGTATTTGTTTTATGAGAGCAAAACAGCAAATTTATTGAAGTAAACTGCGATCGCAATAGAAAAAGCATAATGAATATTCAATCGGAAAGAGTGATATTATAAAATCCCACCTCTGGGCTGGGATGTTGTACCATCACTATTTTCGTATTTCGGCTTCTTCGAGTAAAATGGCAGTTTTCACTTCAAAAATTGCTTATTTTCGAATGTGTTCTCAGCTTGCTTGAGTAAAACGTCATTACTATTTCTTTTCTACGATTTTTAAGACTACTAGATTAATCCATTTTATTAATCTCTAAATAATTTTTCGTAATACGTTTAGACGTTTAAAGGATGAAACACATCAAGCAGCAGCAGCGAGCAGCAAATTCAAATATTACCTTATTAGCTTATGTAATGATACAAAATCATAATTTGAGAATAAATATAGGTATTTCCAATAAAATAAATCTAATATTTTCTAATTTAAATAGAAAAATTATATTGAATGAAGTTGCATCTATAGAGGCATCAATAGGTTCCACCCCTAGCAGCATAAATTTACTGCGCTTGGCTGCTACTCAAAACCTCGATAAATTTGACACAATTCTATTTAAAGTGTGTTTCAATTGGTTTAAAAGCTGCATAAAAAGTTAAAAGTTTATTCGTTAAAAATTTATTTTTTAACTTTTTATCTGTTCCAATTTGGTAAAATTTTGACCATGGTTGCTTATTTTATGTGTAATTGTGAACGTATATAGCAAATTTAAATATGAAAATATGTAAAATAAATACTTTTTAAATATATATTAGTCCAATTATGGTCAGTTTACATTTATATCATTGCAATCTTTCTCAAAATTTTTAAATTGAAAATTGCTGTTTATAAACAAATATTTTTGTCAGCCAAATGTTTTCCATATAAAAATTTTTATCAGCTCTTGAAGCAGATAAAAAGTTTGACAATTTTATTCACCACAATTTATAACTTTTTAACTTTTTATGTGGTATTTAAACCAATTGAAACACACTCAACAACTAAAACAAAACAATCTGCTGCGCTGCTTGGTGTGCACGCCCATATGCAGCCGTTAGTGTGGATTGCTTGGAATGTGTTGCGCTGGTCTTTAAAATATAAAATGGATTACGTGAAATAGAATGTTAATTGATTCGAGAAAATTGATTGATTCCTGACAGAACTAAGTCTAATGTAGTTATGGTATACACAGTACATTCCAGCCCTGGACTTCCGCAGCAGTGAACCCAGAAAGTTCTATAATCAACGTGATTCTATTTTATTTTATTTTCGAAGATTATTTATTTAAACTTCGGCTCTAATATTCTACTCCTGTGGCCGTATTCCTGTGGCCGTATATTGATGAAATTGGGAAAAGAATTTACATATAATCTATTTAAATATTTTTTTCTCTCATACTAAGGTAAAAAGTTAGTGGTAATTTTTTTGAAAATCAAATAAGATTGGGAATAACTTTCTCTGCCAATTTCACTATGGACAAATTATTACCAATTTACAAATACATATTTACATGAAACTTTTTTCCTCAGTAGGCCAGAAAAAACTAATTTGTAGTAAAAAGTTATGTAAATTTTTTCCCCAAATCCCTGTTCCCAGGCAATTACCAGTGCTGGGATGTTCTAACATCAGATTTTGCGGTATTTTATCGAAGTCTACGTCTCTTTCAGCTAGAATTAGTTTGATTTATGTTTCAATTATCAATTATTTCTTCTTTATTGCTATCACAGCCTACTAGAATATATTTGAACAATATCTATTTCACTTATTTTCGTTCTACAATCGAAAAAAAATTATTTGGTGATAGAAACACAGTAGAAACTTCACAATGTTGCAATCTAGCAGGCTGGTAAATGATATAAAAATTGAAACAGAGATAAATTTTATTCTACAGAAACGAAAAATAAACTTCGACAAATTATCGAAACATGGTGATGTTAGAACATCCCAGCCCAGAATAGTTTTAAGCTAGTTAAATTTTAAGCGCCGATGTCAGAATTGTTTTAACTCTTATCTCTTTTTAACTCGAAAGAAAAGTGTTATCACAGCACAACCATGGTGTTCGGTTCGTTCAAAAGATGGCGTTAGAGCGTTAATATAATTCAAAATTAGTGTAACGAAAATAAAATAAAAATAATTGTTTTGTGAGTATTTGTTGTATAAAAAGAAGCATATCATTTTCTTTTCTGTTTAAGTTATTTATTTTCCGCCATAAAAATGGCGTAATGGTAAGCTCATAATGCTTAGGATGAAATCACCACACCACAACGACTCCACCCCAGTGTGCCTTACCTAAGGAAACGCTGCAGTCGGTGATTCCTAGGTAAATTTTCTTTAATAGCGGTTTTATTAGTTTTGACTTAATTATACATTTCTAGTTTTTTGATTGAAAGATAAGAATCCTTCTCAAAAGAAATTTCGACCTACAATTTATATGTTAGCCAGTGGTAAAACTGTTCTTTACATAAAGGATGTGCTATGCTCTTTGCAGGTTCAACAGATTCTCAAAATGAGGCGTTACATTAAAATTAGGAACTTTCATATTCAACCATGTGATATGCTTTTGATAAATTGTGGTATATTTATTTCCACCATAAACATGAGTTAATACTATTTTTATTAAGTAAATAATCTATATAGTGAGCATGTAGATATGTGTTTGTAATTTTTAGTAGATATACGACGGAGTGATAAGAAATCAATAGTTATTTTGATTATTTTATTTTGTACGCTAGGCGTGTCTGTTTATCTTGGGCATAAGGCAAAACGTATACATATAAATATGTAGTTCGTAGTATGTGCTTGCACTAAAGAGAACGTCGAATTTTGGGTCTTTCATATTTAAATTATTAATTAACATGTTTCTGTTATTTATTTTAATTTTAATAAACCACCAACATTCTCTTGCTTAAGTTTGCTATTTTGTTGCTTTAAAACTTAATTAACGAAACAAAAACAATATACGGAGAATATTTTCAATTAAATCCGGACAAAAGACAAAATTTTATCACGTTCATCTTTAATGAAGTTTTCGATTAATCTACTCAATTGTTATACTAATTGGCCATCGCAACATCATAATTAAATTGAATGAGACAATCATCTGCAAGTATAAGTATGAGTTTTATTTAAGTTAATTAATAAAACTGATGTGAATTACATATGTATATATTTTACAAAAATATGACACACTGCATTTAATTCATCACTTCTACACCTAATAGAATTTGGGTATACGTACAGTGTTAACAAGTCGTTTGTGATTTGATTTTCAAAATAAATTAAATGTGTGTAATAAACGTTAAATAAGCAAACAAATAGAAAATTATTACGAGTAGACATATTCGGATAGTTGTAACGTAAGTTCGTTTTCTCATTAAAATTCGATAAGTTCATAATGCGGTTTATTGGTGTACATTAATCTAGACCGGTTTACAAAACTGATGTAATTTTGAGGTAAGTATGGCCGTCTTTTGCAAAACACTATATGCTTAACCGGATGTCTTAATTTTTGACGATTATAGTTAGTTTAATATGCTGCCTCTATGAACGGTGTACTCACCCAGGAAGATTTAAACCTTCATCGTTATTTTTACTAACGCACTGTAATTAATATACACAAAACATTATTCTTTACACATTTATAAGATATTCTCGTACACTATGAAATGAAGAGAAGCAAATAAACAAAAAATGTAACTGGCTATAATTTATTATTATTTGAAACTTCAACAAAAACATAAATAATTGTTTCTGCCACAGTTCTAACTTGTATCGCATGTCGAACAGTTTAACAATGATGAAGTGATCATTATTCCAAGAATTAAAAATTTTGTGTTAAACGCAAGTGATGTATGTGCCAAAGAACATTTTAATAGTCATATATTTACATAAGTGATTAAATTAACAAATATTTGTAATTGGATATTTGCGGTAATTAAATACAAATTCTGAATTTTTCAAATACTGATCTTGTCTAGAGCGCAGATATTAATAGAACTTTGAAACGAAATCTGTTAAGATATTCAAATGCAGTAAATTTGTAATTGTTGAGGGAATCATGTTGTTATTCATTTCGTGGTGTGTATTACTGAAGTTCAAGACAATTTTTTAATATTACCTTGAAAATTAAAAAAAATTATAAATCGAAAACCATAAAATCTACAAATATTCTTTGTAACTCTTTGCGAAATTCGAACAACATAAATTTTTGTTTGGTTGGCTCAATGCCATATATAAAGTATGTTTGATTGAATTCTTATTGCATAATTTTGTTATTGCCTCTAAATTAGACAATGAGTTCCGAATAATAAAAAGAGTTTGGAGTTTCTGTTCTAAATAAGTTATTACGTGTATTATCTAAACTTATATATAGTTGATTAACCTGGCGAATGCAAACAAAAACACATTGATAAGATCCGATTTCCCGCTGTTTTGCTTATTTGTTTTGGTATGAGGTCACATGCAAATCAGTTTTAGTGTAAAATTATTTCTTAACTTTAGCTTACAGTTTTATTTACGCTGTCTTACTAAATAGACACTATATAATTACTTTTAGAACCTCCATCTGAGCAGACTGCAATCAATAATTTATAAAAATTTAATTGTTATTGTATTCAAAGCCTCTTCAAGTTTATATTTTAACGATCATATTTCAAGCTTGCATCACTTTTCGGAATTAATATTTTTTTCATTAATTACAGATAATCCATAGATCCAGGTCGACAAGAGATTATCGCATTTAATACGGGTGTGCTACTTACAGTAATTCCCTATACGATGAGAAACTTGGGTGAGAAGCTATTTCTAAAGTATTGCTACTATAAAATTGCCAATATTGAAACATACAGCCCAGCCCACTCATAAGTTTTTGTTTGAAGAAAGCGTTTGAGAATATGTTGCCGAATCTGTCTGTTTCATTATTAGCTTTAGCATGCAATCCACTATAAAGTTAACTAAGTGCAATTTTTATTTTGTTGTACTTTTTTTATCCATAGTATTTTAAAATTATTTACTATGTGCAAAAATGCGAGCCGTCTAAAATCAGTATTGTCCATATTCTTTTTCCTAGTATTATTCCTTCTCGTCTTAATAATATCTCTCCGCCATGTATATTCAGAAGATTCACGACCTAA
Organism: Nephrotoma flavescens; assembly: GCA_932526605.1. Classification (NCBI taxonomy): domain Eukaryota; kingdom Metazoa; phylum Arthropoda; class Insecta; order Diptera; family Tipulidae; genus Nephrotoma; species Nephrotoma flavescens. Next base: position 324,076,098 of record OW052221.1, on the reverse strand, counting down.
CATAATATTTATACTAGCTGATGATTTGGTAAGATGACTCTGTTATATAGTAATACATTCATTAATAATTTTATTTTGTTATTAAAAGGGATTCAATGATGTAAGTTTCCGAGGATCATCAGAAATAATGACACCAAATATTGATGCGTTGGCTTACTCCGGAATAATTTTAGATCGTTATTATGTAACGCCAATTTGTACACCATCACGGTCAGCACTAATGACTGGTAGACTACCAATTCACAATGGAATGCAGCATACTGTTCTGTATGGGGCCGAAACACGGGGACTTCCGTTAAACGAAAAACTACTTCCTGAATATCTTCGCGATTTGGGCTATTCAAATCATATTGTAGGCAAATGGCATTTGGGTAACTATAAAAAAGAATATACACCGCTATATCGTGGCTTTGAGTCACATACCGGATTTTGGACCGGACATCATGATTATTTTGATCATACGGCTGTCGAACGGCCAGGATGGGGTCTTGATATTCGACGGAATATGGAAATTGCTTATGATTTGCATGGAAAATATACCACCGATATTGTAACGGACGAATCCGTAAAAATTATTCGAAATCACAATCAATCGACACCGTTATTTTTGTACGTAGCTCATGCTGCAGCTCACTCAGGTAATCCGTATAATCCACTTGCTGCACCTGATGCTTATGTGGCAAAGTTAGATCACATCAAAGATTTTAATCGACGAAAATTTGGTGCCATTATGACTAAATTGGACGAATCAGTTGGCGAAATAGTGAAATCGCTTTTTGCAACTGGAATGCTTAGCAATTCCATTATTGTATTTAGCACTGATAACGGTGGCCCAGCTGAAGGGTTTAATTTAAATGCTGCATCAAATTGGCCGCTTCGCGGCGTTAAAAACACATTATGGGAAGGCGGTGTTCGGGGGGTGGGTCTGCTTTGGAGTCCGTTATTAAAAAAACCGCGACGAGTTGCGCGACAAACTTTTCAAATTTCGGATTGGCTTCCGACGTTGTATGCGGCGGCTGGTGGTAATTTGGAAGATTTGGCAGGCTACCGTATCGATGGTCTTAATTTGTGGGAAGAGTTATCGAACGATTTACCGTCAAAGCGTCGTGAACTCCTTCATAATATCGATGACATTTGGGGGAGTGCCGCTGTCACAGTTGGGGAATGGAAAGTTGTTAAAGGTACAAATTATGGAGGGCAATGGGATGGTTGGTATGGGCCATCGGGCGATCGGAATTCCTCATCTTATGATACAGAACACATTAGAAATTCAAACGCAGGTAAATCGGTGATTCATATGGGCATGTTTCCTGACGCGAATGAAATTTTTCGTATCCGAAGAGTAGCCAACATTAATTGTTCAAATGCACCGGAGTACGTACACTCTTCAGAAACCAAATGTAATGCTCTGGAAGCACCCTGTCTTTTTAATATATACAATGATCCTTGTGAACAATACAATATGGCTTCGTATTATCCAGCCATATTGAAAGAGGTGTTGAATACGCTAAACAGATATAACCAAACAGCCGTACCTCCTAGTAATACACCGCTGGATCCGCATGGAGATCCAAAGTATTGGAATTATGTGTGGACAAATTTTGGGGATTATCCTCATGAGGATTTATAATATTGTAAATTAGGTTTAAAGAGGACTGAATAGTAATAAAAATTTTGTACCAAGGAAGAGTTTAGCTGTTTATTTTAGGTCATGGATAACTCCTGATAGTAACTGAAACGCTTTGCTTTAAAGTCATGAACGGAAGTATAAGTGATTTCCTAACCCTTGGTTAGACACTTTACTATGACTATGCTGGATTACATTATGATTCGTTTACTAGTAAGTACCCCTGTTGCGGAATAGAATTGTCTCTGTGAACACTCTTCCAGACAATTGCATGTCTATGGACTATGGAGTGTGTTGGTAATTAATACGAATAACAAGTAAAATGCAGCTTTCTATGCTCATTTGTTCTCTTCTTCTCTCATTCTTAAAATTGTTGAAAAATTTAACTGGGCTGACATATTGTTATAATATCACATTTTCGATAATTTAGCGAAGTTTAGGTCTCGCTTCTTTGGAATAAAATGTAACACTATTTCACATTTTATATCATTTACCAGGTTGCTAGATTGAAAAATTGTGATATTCTACTCTGTGTCTATCACCAAATAATTTTTTTTCGATACTTGAACGAAATTAGAGAAAGACACCTTGTTCGCATTTGTTCTAGTAGGTTGTGATAGCAATAGAAACGAAATAATTCATAAATGAAACAGTTGCCCGTTTCAGTTGAGGAAAGCGAGAAATAAACTTCGATAAGGTATCGAAAATGTGATCTTATAACATGCCGCCCTTGAATTGTTCGTTCTTCTTTTGTCGACGCTCGCCATAGTAAGTCGATGTTGCTTGGAATTTTATAAATTCATTTGTTTTATATAAATAAATATATGTTAATAAAACCAAATTTGTATTAAATTATTATTGAGATCTGTTGTGTGAGTTAATGGGATTACGAGACCGGATCACATTAACATTAACATAAAATACGGCAGCCATCTTAGTGTGCTGTGTTCCTGAAACTTCTGATACAATTTCTTGAATCGCTCAACAGAACCAGACTTCAGATCGATTGGCAGTACATTCTAGATTAAAGCCCTTCTAACAGTCAACGCTTCACTCATACCTGAAGGCTTATCGAATAAATTGATTTAAAAATAAATAACGTAGATGCTATTTCTGAGTTGCGATAGGTGATCATAACGTGGATCTTAGCCATTAGTAAACCTTAAGCTTTTACAAATATGTACCATAATGTCACAATAAAGTAAGTGACTTAATAATACAAGTAATCTGATAATAAGAATTCTCGTAACACGCGGTGTTCTCAATCACTTACTGCGTCCGAAAATGAAAACTGTCAAACATTTTCTGGCAGTTAGAACAGACATGGGCATCCCAACTCAGATCGGTGGTCATTAAGCCCTAAGTTCATAAAATCCGCATAGCCGATATTTGAATGGCATTTTCAAAAGCTCCACGACTAAGGCAGCTAATTCAGAACTATTCTATACAGATGATTTGTAATCACTGTTAATTTCACAAAAAATCTGAACATTTTCAACAAACAAGTAGTGTTGCAAACAACAGCATCGTTGGTGACATGTCTTGCATTTGCCTTGCGCACAGCAAACCATACGATTTATCGTTTGTATGTATGTGGGAAAGCGAGGAAAAGAAAATTATGATTATTTTCTATATTTTCAGGAAAATTCCGGATGCGGTTTAAATTTCGAGAATGGTTGTAGTAAAGCGCCAAACGCCACACGTCACAATTTATTTCACTTTAAATACCTTAGTAGTGGTATTGCACTATTTACTTTCGCATTTAAACTATCGTGTATATCTCCTGAATGAGTCACTAAAAAACTAACTTAAAACTCACGCATTGCGTCATGTCACCCGTATTTATATATCGCGCTGAATATTACAGATTGTCAGCGAACTTTAGGTTATATTCCAGGATTAAGTGTAATAACCCTTTAACTACTGTTATAAAGCTACTTCTAGTGCTTAAATTTAGATACTGCTAATTTCACAAAAAATGTCACTAATTTCTTAACTCTTAATTATTGACCAATCTATGCTGAATTAATGTCCCATCCAACCAAGTGACCATTCCACGCAGATTGATGCACTCTCAACCAATAGGCAAGATCCTATAATGCGGCCGTTACACAATCATTATTAATTTCATTACAGATGAATATATCTTGTTGTCTTATATGATATATCTTGTTTTAATTTTTAAATATTTTGTTATATTATTTTTAATATAATAATTATTATATTAGACCGTAACAGAATATACGGTTTGAATATCTTTAAATTTATCTGCTAAGAATTGGTTTTTGACAAATATCCGAACGATCGTAAATCCTGCAATAGTAGATCTATAGTGGTAGATAGTTGATCCCGCAATAAAAATTGTACGTTTTGAAGTTGCGGACCATATGCTAATCCAAACCGCATGTGAATTATGAGATATAAAATGGAGGAATGTTGGGCAAGGAATTTGCTGAATCCGCAGAAAAATGCGTTTAGTTGCTAGGTGTTACCATATTAAATTAAATTTTATTTAGTGCAAATTTAACCTCAAATCTAATTTCTTTCGTTTGAGTTCACGCAATCAATCTTTTTGTAATTTTTTTGTTCTTTATAAATAAAAACTAATTCTGTATGGGGTTTATTTGCCAAAATGTATTATATTCATTTAAATAATTATTTTAATTGGCACGCTACAACCTGGATCCTGTAATTGTGTTCGGAACATTTAATGATGTAAATATCAATTGATTTATCCCTTCACTCTCCAACCTCGTCGATACTGCAGATCTGACTTCTGGCACCGTTACTATCTAATTTCGAAAATAATACCAAAACTCATCCATCAAAAATATCTTGGATCTGGTAACAACCAGACAAATTTTGACTAAAAGTAGTTCATAAATCCACCGTTTTCGTGCTGCCAGCAAATTATTAGCTTTTTAAAGAACATGTACTTTTCGTATATCATTGAAAATGCCTTGAAGGCCATACAATTAGGTGAAGCACCTTAGTACTTAAAATCACCGCTATGACACTGGACGCAGATACAATTTCTCTTGTCCCATTATAAACTTGTGTCACATCGTTTCCAAGAATTTGGAAAAGCAACAAATAATCACGTGTCTTATCATTGTTGTCTTGAAAAAGCTGCAAAAGCCACCATTTGCCTAAATAATAAATATTTTTGTTTCTTCATTTTGAGCGCACCGCTTGAGAGCGCTACAGTTGATAGATTGGACTTCTTCTATATCAAATGCAGTTTAATCTATAGCTTTCTGCAGTTGATTTAAAATATTGCTTAGTTACTGCTACTTCCACTTTCCATTAGGTACTCTTTTTCTTGAGACTGATCACTGGTTTTAAGAGCGTAGATTTCTCGAGTTGCACAGTGTAAATATAGGAACGGCAATATTTCTTATATAGACGAGTGTCCCGTATTTAACTTTATCACTTTGATTACCTGTGAACTAAGGTTTTCATTTTGTAGTGTAAAGCCGTTTAGTTTGTGATGTGTATCGAGCTTCGGGTGAAATAATAACATCTTACTGTATCAACTTTACATTAAATTGATTTCAGAATTTTTTGTTACATATTTACGTAAAAAGTCTGGAATATTTTGAGTTATTTGAACTTACTTGTTGGCAGATTCAATATTTGTTCAAGTGAAACTGAACAGCCAGTTATAAATTAAATTATTAAAGTGAAGTAAATATGTAATTAGTTGGAAATAAACTAAAATCAGACGTTATATCGGCGCCGTGGCTTAGTTGGTTAAAGCGCCTGTCTAGTAAACAGGAGATCGCGAGTTCGACTCTCGCCGGAGCCTCAGTTGAGTTTTTCTTTTACTATCAGTTAATAATTCGAATTTATGAATCCAATATTAAAGTTTGATTAATTATAAATTCTCGACACCAAAACATTTAAGTGAATCAGAAAACCACATTATACGTACTGAAATCACTTGGTTACCCAAAAACAAAACAAGGCGAATAAAAGCGGAAATATTTTTAATGTTGATAACAACAACAAAAGTGATTCTAAAAAAAAATATTTACCCACAAAAAATGAAATAAAACAATAAAAATGAAAAATGCGAAATTTGGAAATTTAATTTTCCAAGCAAAATAAAATGATATTTCTAATCTTCTTGTGTTGTTGTAATTTCCGGAATGATTTTATCATCATTAACCACCGTATATGTTTCTGTTAGGAGACCGGTGTTTTAGTATTGGTGAATGTTATGCTATATCAACCGAAGCATTTTAATATTCAAGCAAAAAGAAAATGAAGCTTTCTCGAAGCTTATATGAAGTTTAATGTTGTAATATTTTATTAAGAATCTAATAAATGGAAATTTAATTAAATATTCATTAAAAAAACGAAAACAAAGTAAAACTGAATGGAAAAATTTAAGATGGTACTGTCGAAAATAAAGGATAAGAAGTAGCAATACATACCTACTGTAGTATTATATACAAAGTTTTGAGTGGATTAATGATATGTAAGGAGATGGTGGTGTGGAATTGAGTATGTTATACCTATGTATATAAAGGATATATTTGATTTTCGTAAGCAGTTTAGAAAATTTGAATACAGTGAAGCCTTAAATTTGATCTTCGTTATTGTGTACATTTAGAATTCTTATCGGGTTCAATTTTTGTGTTAGAACTTTGTGCATATATGATCCACGAGTAAATGGAGTGAGTTGCTTCCGAGATTGAATGCTCTTAATATTGGCCATGACTAAATTTTAGGATTTGAATACCTGATACTAAAACTAAATACGGTCCACGCCTCAATATTAGTTGGTTTTTATTGTGTTGTGCTGGATAAACAATTCTAATCGGATCAACATTAGCAATCACACTCGTCAAGGATATTTGGATAACCACTTTGTCAAATCAAAGTACCACAACATAACTTTAAAATATTTTTGGTTGATTTCAAAACCACCTGAACATCAACCGTCGCCTGATGGTAATTGAAATCGATCACATATCCTAGTGACGATTTTTCTAGAAATTAAAAATATCACGTTTAAAACGTGAACCATAACTATATGTGACCGTTTTCTAGTAGTTTCGAAATTTTATATATATCTGTCGATAATAATGGTTTAAGGATATTCACAATGTCAAGCCGACATAATCTTCGCACTCATAACATCGATGATAACGTTTGGAGAATTAAAAAAATCGGTAACCAGAATATGCTCCATTTCGAAGCTGAATGTGTATCTAATCTTAACAGGGAGGTTTCTCCCCTTTCACCTTTTGTGCAACCCAACAGTTTTGGATTAACTTTCCTAGGTTGCATTCTACCAAGTCCAATATTGCACTTTCTCCACTCATTTCTCGAAGCTAATGTTAGTTATTTAACATAAATGGGCACTAAGTCGTAGCATTTTTTGTCACTATTTTCCTAATTTGAACCGAAGAGTATGTGGTCTATATTTGTGTAGTGTATCCATTACAGATACCATTTTTATTCTGTGATGTTCGCAGTGTAATAATTTCGCTACGGTTTCAATAGAATTTTTGTGTAATATGCAATATTTCGCTCTACCTATATCGCTATTTAGACTTTTAAAATCTTAATTTTTATTTTAATAAAACTATTTTTTAGATATAAAATTACTAACATTTTTGTTTATTTACCCTTCACTTTCGATTTCGGAAACCAGCTCTTCCACCTAAGTGTCACACTCTTACGTTTTCAAAAGATTCTGGGAGGCAAAAGCTCCAGGAACTAATTTGGATTATTTATTGTCATATTCATACAATTTTTGTTTAACCGTACTTTAATCAAAATCCTGGCTACAAATAAGAAATTGTTAGAAAAATATATTTTTAATACTTGCCTCTTGGCAGGTTATTTTAGTTTACAAAAATTCCGCTACATGAGATTTGTTATGCTCTAATCGTCAATTTTGAATGTCAAAATATAGCTTGAGACATCTACCGGAAAATAGAATTATTAGGTAAACGCTATAAATTTGTTTTGATTTAGTTCGAAATAGGAAATTCTAGTAAACTAAATTAAAATAAATACCTAATAAAAATAAATGGTTTTTACATAATTTTATATAAAATAAATCTTTTTAAACGAAACAATTTTAGAGGAGTTTCCAGTGAAAACATGTTTTCGTTCTCTAGGGATAGAAAATCCCATAAAAACTTTTGTCTCTAGTGACGAAAGCAAATTCACACGTAAAACATCTTACATCTTTACTTGGTTTTACTTTAGACGAGCCCAATCAGCGAATTAGCCAGATAGGAAGAGACCGTTAATTCAACGTAGATCTACGACGAAAAATACGCAAAGATCGAATCGTACAAGAGAGCAACAATGCGAGCGCCAGATATAAATATAAAAGCAACGAGACCATCGTGATTTTCGACGAGGTGATTTAGTGTGGCTGAGCAATTTCAGAAGACAAAATGGCCGATTTTAAAAGGCACAACCGCAATTTTTTTTTTTTTAATAATTATATATTTTATTTGTTCAACAGCAATTGGAAAGGTCCATACAACATTGTTTAGAGAATCAATGACAATGTGTATCGCGCATTATGTTCAATCGATATCAACTGAGATCGATCGGAACAACACTTTAGGTGCCAGAGAACCAGCCCGGTTCCCGGAAAATCATCTCAATGGCTTTCTATTTTCAGTCTTTTAACTTCGACACTTCCATGAGTAAAGGAATGATCGCTTAACATTAAAAAACATTAAAATTTACACATTTATAGTACAATTTAGTGTTAAATTCTTGTATGTCAGTTATAATTAAGATAAATTTACCTACTTCAAAAAATGTATCATAAATATAACGAAGCAAAGTTGAAGAATAAGATAAATCAAGAGAATCTCTATTACAACACACTTGTACGATTAAAGATTATTCATTATACATAAATAAAACAAGGGTAGAATGTTGGGTACAGCAACAGATAAGTTGACGTAGACCTAGTATAAAGAACATAGAACAACAATAAATTGTATTGAATGAAATTACTTAGGCTGTAGATATACAGAAAAGTCGCGCACGACAACGAATAAGAAGAAGACAAACAATATTTTCTTTTAGTTTTCCGAATCAACATGTGTTTATGGATTTTCCCATATTATAAAATTCACACATATAAAATGGCATTGGCGGCGAAAATTTCTATATTTTTAGTGCAGTATATACGGTATTACGAGCTACGTGTAGGATACACCCGTTAGAAAATCGTTAATTCTTAGATTAAATACATAAGTTTAATTAAATATTTACGTTGTATTTATTTAGTCACATGTTGCGTCTCAAAAACGGTTTTATGTCTTTTATTTTTCTTACACTCGTCTTCCTACATGCATGTTGTGTTCTGTTCTGTTACCCAACCCAAACCAAACCACTTATTTATTGGAAAATAATTCAATGAAAATATTATTTACGTGTAGGAATACATAACACAGCTTTACCTAAGTTATGTAATTAGTGTCGTGAAATAGAAAATCATATCGGGTGAGTATGTTGTCGCAATCATTTGATGTAGACAGCCGTAGCTATTGTTTAATAAATTGCCACCCCCAACTATAACGCAAAACTTAACAGAAGGCGCATTTACGTTTTTTCAAAATCGATTAGCATTTTTTGTGTATTGATGATGACGTTTTTATGTAGCGTATTACAAAACAGAAAGAAATATGTATAATAAAGCGCATAAAAGCTCTTAAAAAACTTTTATAACAAAATTAGTATTTGTAATAAACGAAGTTAGGGGGAAGCGTTACCGAAGAAATCGAAAATTTTGAACATTATATACAGAATGCTCACCTGTTATAAGCTTATGTATGGTGCTTTTTGGGGAGAGCTTTTCCGAAATATACGTCTGTGGAAATTTTTCTATTGATATTCTGCGCAGGTAAATATTTTCTGCTTTATGTGATTTTTTGCTCCGTTTGGTGAGAGGGAAAATTTGAGCGTAAAATTTAGTTGGTTAGACACACGTTATGCTATTTAGCTTATGCTTGTATGTTATGGTCGATTGAGTTTCATTTTACTAATTAGAGAATATATGTATATGACGTATGAACTATAAAAAAGCAGTGCCAGACAATTCACTAAGACCTTAAAGCAAATCAATTTATATTTTTGAGTTTTGCAAGTATGACATTCGGTTTGTAAGGTAGTTGATCCTAAACTTCTTACAGTAAAGCTTAAGTCTAAAAATACTTGGGTTCTACATTAGACTCAATCAATATCGAGAGCCTCTCCATATTACTAGACGCCAAATAGGGTAACTTCTACCTCAGCAAATAATGTTCTTTCAATTATATTCAATTATAAAGATTCGATGATAAGGATCATCGATAAACAAATCCTTAAATCATTGGCTGTGATACAAGTGCTCATTAGTTTTTGTAGATCAGTTCCAACATTAATAGAAGGAGATACTCTCTGTTTACTCATCTAAACTCGTCGGAGCGTACAACTCTCAATGTTGGATGTGTGTCAAATCTTAAATCTGTTAAATCTGTGAGTCAGGGAGTTATTGTAATCAGTTTATGTCCTAGGTCTTCCATTGACATCAGCTGCAATTGAAGAGTGACTGATGACATACTTACATCCGAGCACAAATGCCTTTTTTAATATTTTTTTACGAACTACCTAAACCATATCGCAATAGGAAGTTAACCGACTTCTAATCTTAAGAAGCTATAAGAAAAGTGCTAAATATACTCAAGAGTAAGGCAAAAAAATTTAATCTTCCAATTTTATGATCCGTAAACACAACTTTACGCACATCTGATTTATCGTTCTCTACAATTGGGTCTGAGTCTCCCGTATTTGCATTAATTAAACAATTAGCAGGCACATCAAACTTGACGTCCTGTACTAGATTTTTTACTCCATTTCCTCAAATCTGGTGATCAAAAAATACTACAAATTATATTACGAAATTTAGTGTTAATTTAGTGTTTAGTGCCACTTTAATATAATTGCCGACGCATCAAATATAACGGTGAAAGTGAATTCAAAACAGAAATAATAAATTAAAATCAAAATTGAAATTATTGAAATAAGAATCAAAATGTTGTGGTAGATTTAAATTCCATTTGTATTGATTGGTACCTTCCTTAGTCAATATTTTGTAGTAAACGATCCAATCTCCACCATCAACGGTTTGACACACCACTGATTTTATTTACCATTCCGTATATTTCGTTGATGAAACTTTTCTGATTGCTACGCTTGTACAAATTTATTCCTGTGGTAATTGCTGATGTGAGCGGATACGGTACTCAAATACGGCTCATTCTTTTACTCAATTAAGAAATAAATTTTGTATATTTTTCAAATTTAAAAATTAAAAATTGAGCCGTATTTTTTAATTTTTGTTGATTTCAACAATAAAGCGTGTGCAGGGCAGTTTAAGTATCAAATAAATTGAACGGTGCGTGTACTAAGCCATCATCATCACGCGCCAAAACGTATGTGGCCTACAAAATCAGATGAGTATTCATTATATATTTTATTTAATAAAAATCATACAAATTTGTTCACGTTGAGATTAGAACCCACAACCTCCATATTCGTGGTCGCGAACAATTCGTCGCCTTAGAATTATTCTTGTCTATGCCCAATTTTTGGTGAGAATTTGAGTTAGAATGTAGCTATAGGGTAAAACGACCATAACAAATTTTCCGTCAAAATTTGGCTAACTTCAATCGTGTATGAGATATTTTTTTAAAACTTTGTCTATTTCCAAAAATTTGCTCTGTTGTATCATTTTATTTTGTCTATATCCTTTTGAAAATCGTTTTTTTTTGCCTATCTGCATAGCAAAGCTGTATAAAAATTTTGGTTTAATTTTGTTAGATGTGGTTTTGTCTATATCCTACTCAACGTTATCCTACTCAAATTACTCGATTATTCTATGTTGATCTTTTTCGTAAATATAACGGAAAGTTGTGTTTTAATTGATCGAGAAAGAGATGAGTATATTCATATTCTATATGTCATTTTTTTAACGATTTTTTTAGTCGCTTAGTTAATTAGAATTGGTCTAGTAATTCGTTCAATGCAATTCACAATTTATTTTATAATTTGAAAATGGATACAAGCTGAAGTTTTATATGTAGTGTCAATAGATATTTTAAATGTGTTATTATTTTTAACACTTTAATCCTTTTTCAATAATCTGTTTGGAGTAATTTAGATTATGTTGATTTTGAGGAGGATATTTTTACCGAGTCCCTCGGTAAAAATAGATTTAAGTACGGTATTTTTTGACTAGGGAATCCAAGTCGGTTCTACCCGACTTCGTGTAGTTGGGCAATTACTCACCCCCAGAGATATCCGAAATCATCGGGCATCGCCGCAAACAACCGAAACCGACACCCCTCCTATGCATCTGAACGAAAATGGATAAAACATAAACGTATGTACTAGGGAATTACCCGACTAGGGAGTCCAATTACCCTAATTTCGGGTACCTGACTTTCGGTTCCGATTTTTTACCATTACCCCACCGGTTTCTACAAACATACGTTTCTATTTTTTCCATTTTCTTTAAGATGCATAGGAGGGTTGTCGGTTTCGGTTGTTTGCAGCATTTCCCGAAGGTTTCGGGTGTCTCTGGGGGGTAAGTAATTGCTCAACTACACGAATTCGGGTAGAACCGACTTGGATTCCATATTTTTGACGATGCGTAATTATTTATACGGATGCAAACCCAAATCCTTTCTCAAAATCCGCCAGGTTGTGGTTTGAGACAGTCCCAATTCTTGAGAACGTCTTGGAATCGACAAATTGCGGTCTTCAGAAACACTTGCCTGAACGGCAGCAATATTTGCACTACTTTGAGCGTTTCTTTGCCTTGTTGGAATTTGAACATTATGTAAAGAAAATGAATCTCAAAATTTTCAACAATTCGACGAATAGCGAGCAAACTTGGACGATTATTACGACTATAAAATGAAAAAAGCGTATACGAAAAGTTGCAATTGGAGAACGACTATTTTGATGAAATTGTAAATATGACTGAATACAATGAAACAAAAAATGACAGATCATGACGTATTACAAATGGCCGAAGCGTCACTTAAAAATCATATCATTCTTATTGGAAAACCCTATATGAATATATTTGTGGCCACGAAGGTACTCAAATTGCAAATGCGCTTATAAAAATGTTAGGCAAATATATTAATTCACATCCGGAAGTACAAACCGTCATTTTTTGGTCAGATAGCTGTGTGCCGCAAAATAACAATTGCATTATGACCTTTGCTCTATAGCAATTTTTAAACACCAAGTTCATCGTCTGAACTGGATTGAATAGAAATTTTCGGAGGTGCCGGCCACAGCAATATTCAAGACATTAACTTTTCGCATAGCGGTTTTGAAAGAAATTTTAAAAATAAATACAAATGAAATCTTCGGATTACAAGGATTACCATAACGTAGCCTATAAGTTGAACTACAGTCAAATACAATATGCAAAGGTTAGCCTTTGTACCTTTAATTTATGAGAAGGGGTCACCTTACATAAAGTATCGCTGTGGTATGATATCACAGAAAAAATCAAAAAATTATACCGGTTTACCCAAAATTCTGCCTACGTGTTTTCTTTGTTAGGCCCGGGACTTTTCAGCCCATGTGTTATCTATTGGTAATTTTTCCAAATTGCGTTTTTTTATAAAAAATTTGCGTTCAATAAACGCGTATTTGCAAATATTTAGAATGCCCATCCTAACATTTAAAATTGCCTTCATTTTAAAACAAGTTACAGTGCCTTGATAAATTTAGTGAAAACTTAGTAGAGAGAGAAAGACAAGGTTTTTCAATCATGGCTGAATTGGCCTCGTTAAAGAAAATTTGGTCAAGCTTGAAAGGGAGTATAATACGGTTGCTTACGTATGCTCGAGCTGTGAAAGAAAAAATTGATGGAAGCATTAATGGTCTCCGTGTACAGGTAAAACTTGCTCAAAATGTTTTCGACCACTTGACTGAAATAGAGCAATACTGAAATTTACTTCTCGATTACACAGGAAGGGTTTTTGACGTCAAAATCGGAAGTATTCGAGTCGTCGGTTAGTAGTTCAACAATGACTGATAATAAAGAATTGCCAGTTGATGAAAATCAGTGAAATTAGCGAGTGAACTTAGTATTTGATAAGCAAACGCCATCAATTACTTTAAAAAAGAAATCTCCAAATAAAGATTCAGACTTAGGGCCATTTGAATCTCTATTGATCTCTGCATTGATATATCCTCTCTCCCCGACAAATATCGCCATAACCGAACCCTGTCCGGAACAATCGAAAGTCGCGTCTTTGAACTATTCAAAAGTGTAAACGTGAGCCCGTGAACATCTCTAGGATTTCTGTTATTTGATTATTATTACAATAAATCGGGTTCGTAGCTTATTTGGGAATGTCAATTGGGTAAAAATCCTATTGGAGAAAATACCAAAATTTCCAATTGAGAAAGAAATTGAAATTGAAGAAGTTTTAAATTTCGAAATACAAGGTGAAAATCATTATTCGTGACTCTTTTTCACAATATGTATTGATAGATAATTTTCTGACCTATTCGAATATATGAAAGAGATCCCGTGAACATTTCTGGTATATGGGATATAACCGTAAACGTAAAAATGTCTCTGGGCAAGTTAAAAATCACCAGAATTCGATCCTATTCACCACACTCATAGGGTTTTGACTGATCTATCTGGCCATGTAGGTGAGACCCCGTGAACATTTCTAGGTTTCGATGAAATAAAATTTGAAATATTATTAAAATTTATGGAATTTCTATATAGCCCCTGTATGGCACTGTACATTTCATTTTAAACTATCTTTGTTCATTTCAGTGTTACAACTTTGTCTACGCTATTCTAAATTATATTTTAAAAACTGTGAATGTCTGTAGGAGCGGTGACAAAAAAGTTAGAAAATAGATTGAAATCAAAAACCATAGTTTATTAAAATGCGCTGGACTTTGTAAAAACCATCATAATAAATCCTGTTCACTACACACGTGGGGTTTTGATTTAGCAATTCGGCCGAATAGGTGAGACCCCGTGAACATCTCTAGGATCGGATATATAAAAGTAGAAACATAGTCTAAAAAATAGCCTTCTTTAGAATTAAAAAAAGGTTAGCAAATCGTTTTACGATTTTCTCGTGTTTATTTCAAATCGTTAGAAAATTATTTGATCTTTACAGCGACACTATTAGGAACATAGGGACTTATCTAATATAAATGTTAAAGATTATATAAAAATGTTTCAATTTCGCCACAAAACAAATCCAATTGGATTGTTAAATTTAATATTGTTAAATTTAACAGTGTAAATTTTTTGGTATATATTTCACAATCATCATAAAAGGCGCAAACATTTGTGTCAATTCGTACTGTCGGATCTCGAAAACAGCAAAGCGTGCGGCATTTTACACTGAACAAGTAACTATGAATGACGTCTGTAATGGTAGGGAAGGAGAAAGATCTCGTGGTTTAAAAATTGACGGTCATAGATCCAAGTGTGATAAGATAGGGTCAAATTACTTAACTATTGATTTATATGCATTGTACTGAGGTTACATATTTAATGTCAGAGTGGTAAGGAGTTGAAAGTGATTATCCTTTTATGTTATTTATCTACAGTAATTTTCATACTATCGATTTTTTTTTAAATTTTTTAATTCTTAAGGTAACACTAAGATGTTATAAACCGATATTGTGAAATTAATTATTAATAGTTATAGTCTGTGGCAGAGTCAGATTGGCCACATCAATAAATTTTTTATTTTTTTCTATCCTTCCAGCTTAATGTGTAAAAGTGGTGTAATTAAATGTCATAATTTTTGCTTAAAGGAAATTCCTATGCATTCATATATTATACGACGAGACGGTTTACAATTTGAACTTTTTGCCCGACTCGTTTTATCTAGACAATATTTTACATATATTGGAATTAAATTTCACCACTGATTTTAATAATTTTAGATTCACGGTAATTTGTAAAATGGTACATTTCTCTAAAGCTCGATTGATTATTAATCCCGATTGTATATTGAGGGTTACCTGAATTCAATACCCAATATATAAAAATATCATAAACTTCTACACATACATTCCGCTAAAAACCTTCAAATTTAATGTTTTGAATTTCCCCTAACATTTTTCTCCGAACGCAATGCAGAGAGTATAAGGCGGAGCAAGTCCCATATTTTTGCTCGCCATCGTACTATGGAACGAAATTTTCTTTTCTCTGTTTAATTTTTCCATACACAACAATAACTTTTCAAATATTTTTGTGTGCAGTCAGTTTGTTCAAAACTCTTAAACGTGTTCGGTGTTTTTTATTATCTAGTGATAAAACAAAAAAAAAAATATATATTTTTTTAAATAATTAATTCAATTTGTATTTATTTATTTTTTTGTTTTTGTTTTTTTTTTTTAAAGTTTTTCGAAACAAATTTTTTCCATTTTTTTAAGTTTTAAATTTCAAATTGCATAAAAAAAAACTGTTAAATAAATAATTAAACAATATTTTATGAAAAAATAGTATTTTAAGTGAAATATTTAATGAAAACTAAGTGTTGAGTTTCCATAGCACAGTAGAAAATACACCGACAAATGAAAATAATTTAAAGTTGTCTGTTTTAATTGTGTGTGAAAAGTTTGTGGAAATTAATAGAAAATTTAATTCTTGTGTTGGTGTTTTGTGGTGAGATATTTTATAATATTATTGTAGTAATATATAGTTTTATAGTTTTATTTTCTTGATTTCACTAATGTTGTGCATAATGAAAATTCAATATAAAATTAATTAATATTAAAAAGAAAATGTTACAAGTATAAAATAGTTAAAGCAAAAGAAAATATTGTGGTGTCTCGTACACAAAAATATATGTTACCAAGTGTTTACTAATGACAAGCTACTAGATAGAGTGACTAATAAAATTGATTGTAAGTCGTTTATAATTTTCAAATTTAAATAAATAAATTGTTTTAGTTTAGTATGCTCGTATCGTTAATTACGTGTAGTACGGCCGTGCACGATCCGGTTTCGACATTTCGCGGAAAACACAATAAGTTATAACATAAATAAATATTGTGTCTTGTGGAAATTCCGGTCTATTGTTTATCATTAACCGCCTACGTGACGTGATTCACCAGAATTTCCAATTATATGTTTTCTTAACCTTTGGGAATTACAATTCAGTTCCATCCGGTGCCAGTTACTTTCCTTTTCTGTATACGAGAGTGTATAGACTATAATTATACATAAAGACACAGTTATAATTACTTTTGCACAAACTTTTCTTTATTGCTATACGTGCGGTACAAAAGGATATACATTGTGGTGGGAAAACTATTTTGTCTGGTAATATGTTGTTTTATTGCCAGTTATTTGTAATAATTTGTATTAAATGTTTAATTACGTTGGAAAATTATATTTACCCATGTACTCGTACGATGATGAAAAGGTTTTAGTGTGGAATTGATTTTTTTTTATTCGATTTCAGTTTTATATACCCCTTCGTGTGTATTGATTTCTTCCGCTGTACATGTCCAGTTCATGCACAAATTAACATGTAATATTAATGATATTAATATCAGCTTATTGCTGAAACTGGGCTACGGGGTAACGAGAAATGGTTATTACAACATTAATCACTTCAGCCTTTCATTTTACAAGGCAATGGGTAAAAGTAGTTTGTGTTTTAGATATTTTATTAAATAATCAAACGCAAACTCAATAAGGCGAATAGGTAATAATAGCGCTGTGAATGTTTAGGCGTCCATACAAATGGTACACGAAATATGACACCGATCCTTCTACTGGCTGCTAAAATAATTGCTAATGTAGATGGATGAAATTAAACTCAGGGCAAATAATTGTTGAAACAATTCCAAAGTTTATGTTCAAACATTTCGTTGCTAAAGTTAATAATAAGTGGCTAATTCGATATAATCGCAAAGGAATATTTGTCACAGATCTTTTATTTTGCTACTTCTCCATTTACCACTTGAGTTATGCGAAAGAGGTGTGTAGGTTACGTTCTTGAATTTTGCCATACACATTGGCAAGAGTGGTGGTACTTACTTCCATCGAATATGGTAAATTATGTTCTTTTCGGTATATTTAGATTATTTTTTCTTTATCAATAAGGAGAATAGGACGGGTTTTATTAGTTAGTATAATAGTATTGTAGTTTTACCATTGTTCACCCTGTGAAATTGTACAATTTTATTATTTGTCTGGTTCTTTATTCCTGTTCAACCTCTCTGGGCTCGATTCTCTTCCAACACTTTTGCAGTTTACTTTTTAGCTGGACATTGCATAGCTCCAGGCCAGCCTAAAATACCGACATGAAATGTGCGTGAGGCTATGAATAAGTTATCAGTATAAGTCATTCTAGAACACACTGTATGTTGTCTGCTTGTAAAACACGGCTGAGGAATAAATAAGCTAACTTTCTGGAAAATTTGACCCTGTGATTTATTTATAAGTAGTCATATCGTGAAAGCCGAACAAGAAGGTGATGGCGAGTAAAATTAAAGGGTAGAGATAAATCCTTAGCTGGTTTAGTGTCTTGATGTACCGGAATGTGCCCTAGTAATAATTTTTATTACAATTTTGATTAAAATGCTTTATGGCCTTATTATAACATCACTGCGTATAGCCCATTTTTTTAGATAGGTTTCTTTAGAGCATACGTGTTTAATTTCAGATGATAGCGAGCTTACCGCTGGTGAGGGCTCACTATTTCTGAATTAAAATTATTTTTTGAAAACAAAACTAAAACGTTACTGATATAGGGTCTATTTTGTAATTCAACTCGAGCAAGCAGGCTTACCCCGGGTAGTGTACACCGAGCAAATTTTGTACTGGGTAAAATTATCCGGTGTGCATAGAGTAATAAATTGTTTTTTTTACTTTGCACGCTCTTCGTACACTGACATTAATTTCAGAGTAAAATTTGAAGAACCGAGTATGCACTGTTCACAAATAAAAACGCAGGGTGCAGAATAAAATTACACAAGTTGAACAAAAAAATACGAAGTATTTTTTGACAGTGCACTGTCTGCTCGGGATGAATTAAAAAATAGACCCATAATTTCGTTCTGCTTTATTATTGAGAATTTCGTTCTTTATATACAAAAATAAGTGCTCATCATTAAAATTTATTTTAGTGCAAAAAATGTTGTATTATATGTCACTATCACTAGCCAATTTATACGATAATTTGATGAAGACGACTGTTCGAGTGCGAGCTTTGGTGCGGATATTTAGAATCACACTTTTCCAATAATCAAATTACGCCCATAAAAGATGAAATATTTTTAACTTTAAGAAAAATATTTGCAGATGATCAATCTAATCATAAAAAAATATAATTGTGAGCTACATTGCGCTCAATAAATCGCTAGAAAAGTGTGATTCTAAATATTCGCACAAAAGTTCGCACTCGAACAGTCGTCTTGCGTAAGCTTGTACATTATGCATGGTTCAAGCATGCTTACTTATATACATACTACATTACTTACTACGTTGCACGTAGAAATGGCGAAGATGGAGGGCGATGATTTGCTCGTCTTTGTCTTATATATTTGATGCCCCAAATGGCACCTAAGACTATCTTGAAGCGTTACGTACTGTGGATGATTAGATAGATTCAGCTAACGTATTAACCGATCTGCAATGATATTAACATTTGCATCCCGTAGCACACAACCAGCTTGGATTTTTACTATGCCTGATCCTTGAAGGTTAAACGATTTGCTTTCATGACCGCATATTACATCGATTGTTGTTTGATTGTGAATGGCATATACCCACTGATTGTTGGCATTAAGTTTTATCGAGTGAATTGATGCATTTACGGTTCCGATGGAACATAATTCCTCAAGATTCATCTACCATTGTATCGGATTGCCTCGCACTGTTATATATTGGCGATATTTCACACAAAAATCTTATTCCTTGAAATGATTGACAATTTTTTACTTGCGCTCTTTAGTCATTAATGCGAGCTATTCTCGGTGAGCATATTGCTAAATATTCTGCCTTGGTGTAGATGTAAGACTGCGAATTTCAGTGTTCGATATTAGGCACTGGAAAAACGGCTAACAGTGTGTATTCCCGCGTAAATGATAATGGAATGGTGAGTTCTACTATAATAAATATAAGGTTTTTATTGGTATATGGCACATATATAAAATTAAAATAATTATTTGCTGAGCTTTCGATGTCAATTCGACATCATTACCAAAGCTAATGAAATTTTATTAAACAAAAAAATATTTATTTTTTTTTATATAAAATTTACTGTATATTTTGTAACGGAAAAATTTTGTTTACAAATACCATATACCAATAAAAATCTTATACATATTTACTATTATTGGCTCATAAATTATATTTTCAAATACATTCTACTATAATGTTTCTTGGAGTTACTCTACTACGTATCTTCATGCTTTGATATATGTGAAGAAGATTTGGAATACCATGTCCAGATATGGTGATCGTTGATGGTATATGTCTTTTAATAATTTCGAGCTCTTGATCCAATTGAGCCGGGGAGAGTAATTTAGGATGCAAAATGTTCTTGTGTGCATTTTGAATTACGTCAAGTAAGGCTTGTTGCGTGTCCTCCAAATTTTTCAATATTAATATTAATTCAATGCTTGAAGTTAATATTAAACGAATTTCCTTTTCCCGTATGAAGTACTCGTTCAATTGTTCTAGTTCATTAGCATTCCATGATCATTTATCAGTTTGTTTAATGATTTCATTTCATGGTAAGAATTGAGTTGTGCTTTATTAGCTTAACTGTGTTGTCTATTATTGTGGTATGATTCCTTATCAGTGCCTCTAATTGATGCTGATCATTGTTTATGGCTTCAAATTGATTTTCATATTCTCTTGCTTCACGCTCTGTCAGAATCCTAAACATGTCGCCTAACACAACGCATAATTCATTATTCCCGTCCAAATTGTTGAACTGCCATTTAATTTGTTGAAGAATTAATTCGCAATTTATTTCAACAACGTCTATGCATGACTTCTTCAGTTGACTTTGCGCGGTCTTGAATGTTTCAAGTTCCTTCCAGTTATTGTTCTCGCACTTCACTGTGGCTACTCGAACTAAATCAATGCTTCCGGCATATGCCTCGATAATTCGCCCAAGTTTCCAACGTGTGGTTGGTTGTTGGTCATCCTTTTGTAACACCAAGTCGTTGATCTTTAGGTTCGCTTGGCTACATTTCCATTTAGTTCGTTGTTGTAGTTGGTGGAGATATTCAGAGGACCATCTTTTCCAAAAGCCATCTTGTTTTGAAAGAGATGTTATCTGTATCAGCGACCGGCAGTGACTTGAGAGAATCGCCTATCAAAAAATGTCCTGGTGCTAAAGCTGATAGATCTGTTAAATTATTGGTCAGTGGAGTTACCGATCGAGAATTTAGACACACCTCGTTTTGCGTAACTACTGTGTAAAGCTCCTCAAAGGTGAGGGTTGCTTCTCCTATGATTCGTTTTAAATGGAACTTGATAGATTTAATGCCGGCTTTCCATTTGCCACCGGGGTGTCATGGGCGGTATGAAATGCTAATTGGTTTCGTCGTTGGCTTTTATAGTTTTGATCTCTTCCGGTAATGTGGTTATTGCGCGATGGTGTTCTTTTAATATTACCTTGTTCGCTCCAACGAAGTATGTCCCATTGTCAGAGTAGATATCCGTGCATAATCCTCTCCTGGATGTAAATCGTTTTGAATTACTCGATGTACGGCACGTTTACCGTTAATAATCCAATATTTATTTCTCAAATGCGACAATAAATGTTAGTTAGGCACCCCCATGTTGTAAGGTACTGATATGAGCATTTTCTATAATTCTTTGTGTTACAAGGTTGTGTTTATCCAGGATGATGGGGTTTTTGCTGAACCTTGATAATGCTGAATTTTGAAGTTGTCCATTTAATCGTAACAAGCCATTTTCATCTAAAGTTGGATTCAATGCTAGTAGCTTGCTTCTTTTGCTAATTTGTTTAGCCTGGTTAAGACAGCTAATTTCATTAGAAAAATCTTGTTTTTGTAGTGCCTTGAGAATTGTTGTTTCCGCTCAAATAATTCATTAAATGCAGAAATTCTGTTTGCCACGAATGCCTTAAATTTGCTTGGCTCGGCTGTGATCCAACATAGTGCAATGGTTGAGTCTAACCACGCATACATCCTGCAGTTGTTGCAGTTGTTTAGATTTAAGGCTTCTTGTACGTGTTTATGCGTATTCCGAAGCATCAGTGAAACCGTGAAGCTCTTTGTCGGTGTTTTCAGTTATATTGATCCACCTTTGAATTTTTATGTTTTTGATATCACTTAATTCTGCCTTATATTTTATCCATTTTGTGTTGATATGTTCTGGTAGATGTTCATCCCATTTTATTCCGCTTAACCATAATTGTTGCATCATAATTTTTGCTGTAATTGTTAATGGAGAGAGCCATCCAACTGGATTAAGTAGCTTCGATGATTCGGATATAATAATGAACGCTTTGTAGCTTGGTTGCTGGATATAACTGTGTTATGTGACTCACATACGACGCATGGTTCTACTTGACAATATTTACTTTGGTGATGGTTTAGGCAACGTATACAAGGGCTTGCTGCATTTATTAGCCTTGATCTTTCTAATGTTGACATACTTTTGAACAGTTGACATTGATTCAAGTTGTGTCGTTCCATGGCTTCTGTATAGTCAGACGTTTACTCGTTTTCTTCTGTTTCTATTAAGATCGCAGTGTGTTGGTTTGCTACTTCTTGGATGTCTTTTTCTTGTCGTTTTAATTTTATATTTATGTATTTCTTGGATATGTTGTTAGTCTCCAATGAATGATTGATTGACGCCAAGGAGTTCTTTACTATTGATAGGAAAATTTTCTGTTGATGTAAAATAAAAAACCGAATTGTAATGGCCGAGTATCTATAGGTAAATCTATGTTTTTCTGTAATTTAAAATTGCGATATAACAGGGCGTGCTTTTTATGATTGTTTCTTATTTTCTCCCCAATTTTGCGTAATGTATTCAATTTTACAGTCGTCGTGGCAAACTTAATATGGAAAAACATTTGATAGACCAACGTATTTGAATTTGAAAAAATTTTTATCAAAACCAATTTATTGTGACGATCAGAGAACTACGTAAAGTTATGAGTAAAAAATATATTTAAAAAAACCTTTTAAAAAACCACGTTTATATTTAAAGGCTCTAAAAAGTAGATAATATAATAAAATGCTTTGAAAAGTAGAAAACAAAATTTGTCTTCCTTACTCCTATCAAGGTATATTTATGACAAGTAGAAATTTAAAATTAATATGACTAAAAATATAACCGTGGGGCGCTCCTTTTGAATGTATAGTATGTACTATCTCTCAATATATCATTTTTACGTTAATACTGAAACACTCCAGCAAAAAAATCTATTCTTAGGATACATCAGAATAGACTGTTCGTGTAAAAATGAAAAATCTTGTTAAAAATAAGATGCCACCAAAATCCATACGTACTCTAGCTCAAGCTTCGGCCACAAAGTATACACTTAAGGAAATAACGTTGTAGGAAATTATATTCAAACACTTGGATTTGTATCCATTTAAAATGCTAAACCAAAATTAATTTAATTATTCATTTAAGTTGAAATGAATTGAATGTCTAAATTTGTTTTAAGCTTGAAAAAGAATAACGCGGCTTTTACATCAAGTAAACTTTTTGTTTGATAAACATTTTTGTTATCGAAAAACAATATTTGTAGTTGTTTTTAATATGAATAAACATTATTTTTAAAAACTTTGATCGTATTTAAGCTTTTAAAAATAAAAAAAAATTTAAAGCCATGCGATTTATGAACTTTTTGGCGAATTTAATATTCTATAAAAACTTCGATAAAGAATTAACTTATCGAACTCAAAAGTTTATTAAACAAGCGCTAAATCAGTAAAAAGAATGTGAGTGTTGAAGAAATTAAAGTTATTACAGCAGGCAATTTCACTTATAATACGAGCGCATCGGGTAATTCGAGTTTTCAATCATGTCAAAATATTCAAATAATTGTGACAGATAAATAATAACATGCACATATTTGTTAAAATTTATTATTTTATGAGAATATATTTGCAAATATATAGAATATCATTAGATTTATGCAATTACGGACTTAACGAACAACAATGTTCAGCGATAATTAGCAGCTTTGTATAATACGTTAACCTTTTCATGCGATAAAATTTCTATTCGAAGTTAAAAGGGCCATAATTTTTTAATTTAGAGATTATTGTAAAATGCAAGATACTCGTAACTTTTATTAGGTTTGACATCGTCAGACAGACGTGTTTCGATTTTTCGTTCAGCCATTTTAATAAATTTATTATTTCTATTAGAAATTAATAAATAGAACTTTTAGTAGACATAACTGTATTGCAATGCTTTAATAATTTTATTTTCAATTCAAAATTCTGACATTTAGAGTATTCACAATACCTACTAGATGTCGTAAGAATCATAAAAAGTTTATCAAATATATTTAATGCATGTTCGTTTGATGTAAAACCCGCGTAAACCAATAAAAAACAGTTGGAAGCATTGTTTCGCCGGCAATAAAAATAAAAATAGACTCTAAATTTATTTCAACGAAAAAATCATCGTCGCCAGCTTCGATGGTTGTCTAATGTATTTCATGTTTTCGGTGTTTTGTAATATGACAGGCGATTTGCTCGTCGCCATCGCTCTTTTTCTGTTTTGGGCCTTAGAGTTAACAAAATATTAGCTTTCCTGACGCCCCCTAGATAGTTGCCACTTCTTATGCGATCAAAATGTGAAATTTTTGTTTATACGAGAAAAGGCCTCTTAACAGTTGAAATATTTAATATAGTTACTAATTTTAATTGTATACTAATGTATAACGTTATATGTAACATTTAGTCGAATTATATTCAAATTTAAAGTTTATTGCCTTTTTAACGCCGCCCAGTTAGGGCCACTTCATGCAAGCGAAAGGTGATATTTGCTTATATAAGAAAAAGCCTCATGCCATTTTATTATTATTTCATCATTTGTTCTTTAATTGTAAACTAATTGAACATTTTACTTAATATTCAATAGAATTATAATCAACTATGTAATTTCTATAACATAAAATCTGGTTTTCCGAGAAATTGATAAGAAATTGATCAAAAGACGAATAAAACAAACATTTTTTTTATTTAGAATTTGATCACCTTCAGTTCTAGTTTTAAAAGATTCCAATAGATGTCAGATACTGTCTAAGTGGAGGAAGTCATCTTTAGTTGACTGCTGGGAATCTTGATCGTCGATTTGATTTAGTAGGAGGACACGAACGATTCTATTGAATGAGTTTCTAACTAAACAAAAGTAAACCCTAGATCTTTAGTTTCAAGTACTACTTGAAGAAGTACACCATTTTTCTTATTTATAATAGGGTTAGCTTTTCAATATCTTTTTGCAGTTTATTAGCATGAAGTGACTCACTTATGTTCCTCACTTCATTAACCCCGCTTATGAAGATTGTGAAAATCGATAGACCAAAGTGTCAGTCTTGTGATACGCCGGAACTTGTATTGTTATCGATGTCCTTTAATCTCCTATTCCAATATATTGGATTCGATTGTTCAAATTAGAGTTGAACCGGACATTTTAGAGTGAATGACGGCCTCGAAGGCATTTGCAAAGTTGTTGTATACTCGTTTGTCGTTCTGATTTTCTTTCTCATGTGGTAAATCCGGTGAGGTTTGCTGGTCAGTGTTCATCTTTTGGGAATAAAACCATTCTGAGTTGCATATTACCAATTCAAATAATTTTGGAATAGCAGATATAAATGTAATGCCTCTGTAGCACGTAGCATTATATTTCTAGATGCGGGTGTGAAATAGGTGTCACTCTGCTTATTTCCCACTTAATTGAAAAGTTACCAATTTTAATGATTGCCGCTAAATGTTTGAGCACGGTTATTTAATAATTATAGTTTGCAAAATTGTGAGCATTAAAGATAATCTTTGGCCTCTTGAGATTGAGAAATTGCCAGAATTCTTAGGTTTATCAATGCGGCAGTGCATGCAATATAATCGGTTTTAAAGTTGATGGGATAACTCGAAAATATGTATAAGCGTAGTGTAACGATCTCTTCTATACCTAGATATTGGGCTTGGTGGTCGAGTGGTTGAGGTGTACACCACCAAGTTCTATCATCCCAATGGTCGTTGGTTTGAGCCCAGTCGCAGTATATAATGTTATTAGACGATTATTATTCTTAACATGGATCGATGTTATCAGATCAGGTATTCCTAAAATATTGGGAATAGTGAAAAAAAAACAATTGTAAACGGCGGTCAGGTTGGAGTGTTGACAAAGAGATTACCGAAGGACTCACATTATGTTTCGCCTCTGTATGGAACTTCAGCAAGTAGTCACACCCTATACTCGTCCCTGCCTTGGGTAACTATATGTATTCAGCTTAAGCTGTCTGAAGAGTCTCCACCAACTCTTCGATCAGGCATCTCAGTAAAAGCTCGATCTAATTGCACTAGAAGAAACAAGATTTATCGGGACCCGACCTACTCCCTACACCTTGTGTCAAACAACAACGGAATGTATACCATCGAACTAGCTCTTCTATAATCTGATAGTAGTCAGTAGGTGAACGATCAATTTGGCATCAATCGAATTGACCACATCCTCGTGTCCAAAATGCACGCAGGACCAATATTGGATTCCACAAATGGCTACCGACTTCCATCCATGTTGTAGCGCTATTCGCAATGAATCTCGAGAAGTACAAATAGACACAAACACGGTCCTTATGTCGAAATTATTTCTCGTCACTCTTAAACAAACAGACGTTTTCCTCTAGTGGGAAACCAACATCATTGTATCAATCTGATATCAATGTAGAAATGCCACCTCCACCTGGTTCATCTTACGTTGAAGTGCAAGCGCCATTTGAAAAATGAAAAATTATAAGGCAATAGTGAAGATGGCATCTGTTATGTTAAGCTCTATAATGGCGGCGAATACCTTTTCTAGAAAATCCCACACGAATGGAAGATAAACCTAATTTGTCCACTACATGAAAAGGGAGATTGACGGAATTATAACAATTATCGCGGAATAGCTTTGCTCAATAGCAGCTACAAGGACGTAGTTCTACTTCATCTCATGTTACAAAATTGCCCTACACGGTTAAATTATGAAAAATCGTTCAAACACTTGATTAAATCAAAAGTTACAAAAAAATCAAACAATTTGTAATTATTTATAATAATTTATTTTTATATTTAAATATTAATTTGTGTTTGCAGTTTTTTATAATGTACAAAAAACAAACTTTCACCGTTTGAATCACCATCGGTGTGAATCACAATATACCTAAAAAAATATTTTTTTATTTTTTAAGTCGCCAGCCTAATATTTGAAAATTTATGAATTTTTCAATAAATTGAAAATACATATTTGTTTTCAATTAAATAAAATGTTTTTACTCAAAATGTTTATAAATTCGTTTCAGACATTTCGCATAATATTCGTTTATGTGTTGTCATGGCATTGCCAAACATGACTACTCACAAACGATTTGCCTTACACATGTCATATACGATCCATTTCGAGCATTTTGTACGGAAATCTTTGTTGAAAGATAATTGAAGCAGTTTTCTCAAATCTCAAACGAATATTTTGAAATCCGACATTCTGTAAGGACGCCGGATTTATAATTTGAGATTTTGATTATCGGGATTTAATTTTTGGTGTTTTGTACCCAATCCTAAAATCGCGATTCACCTAAAAATAATGACTATAACTCCCAATAGGTAAAGTGCACGTTCTTTTTAATTTACTTCATCCAATTTACACACAAATCATGTCTACTCATTGGTATAGTAACTGCATCTTTAAACATACAAGATGATCCTTTAAATAGAAATTATCACCAAAAGTAATTTTTGTGACTAATGACATCATTCTGCCATAAATTGAATTCTCCAATAATCCAAAAATGTATGCCTTCTGGTAAAATTTATTTTATTTCCAGACCAATGTTCGTAAACACACAAAACATGCACAGAAGGAAAATATAAAACCATTTTCCATAATGCTCTCTCCCTCGGGTACCTGTTGATTATTATATATCCCTCATGTGATGATAATATTATTTTTATAAAAATTCGACATAAGTTACATGTATAAAATGCGTGTGGTATATCTCTCACATAGCAGACGTATACCTATATAGGCACATACATTTATTGATTATAATTTTATATTTACACCGCCGTATACCGAATACAAAATTTAGTAAATTACTTTATTGAATTTATGACAAAATGTATTATCACATTAAACCCAGAATGTGTACATGCAAGCGGAGCGGCGGGAAATATTCCACAAAACCATCATGCCACAGAAATATCTAGTGCAGATACCACGTTGACAGATTGCAATCAATTATACAAATAAATAATCACTTCTGCATTTGAAATTGTATATTTAGGCCAGAAATCAATTAGCTGTATTGTCTATTTTCAATTGTTCTAAAGATACATTTTATGTATTACTCGACTCGTACTCATCCTCATATACTTACCGGGTTGCCGGTTGTTTATGTAAATGGATATTAGGCAATATAAATCCTAATCAATTTAGAAAATATCGTTGTTTTATATCAAAAGTCATAAAAATCAAAATAAAATTTCGTTATTTCTACTATTGTTACCTACTATTTCTGTTATGACTATCGTTTTATCAATTTCTATTGTTTTACTGTAATAGCAGCAGTATAGGTATGTATTCCGAACTCAACTTTTATGGCCAGACACAAAATGTATGTAATGTAACATATAAGACTAGCATATAAAGAATATCAATAAAGTTTTCTCACACCCGACTTTTCTTTTACAATCATTGTTTAAGCACCTTGCTCAATAAAAATAAATTGGTAAATACCTAAAATGGGAACGTATTACGTAAAACTCAATAATGAATACCACTTTTGGTAACAAAGGACTTTTTTTTCTTCATATCCCGCCGCGCACAGAATTACATTGTGATGATATCGACCAATTGAACCAAAAGCATAACACGATTATTTATGCGATACCATTTCAATCATGTTCAACCATAAATCACGTTTTTTTAAAAAAAAAACTATCTGAATTTTCCACTGTACACGCACGCATTCCATAAATTTCAGGGAAAATAACCCAAATAGAGCTTCACTCGAAATACCATTAAAAAAAAACTAAATGTATAATTAAATTGCATGTTTATATGATTCACGTCATTAGAACAACATTTATGAATAATTAAATGGCTCTATACCTGTGTACTGGAAACAAAATAAAATATTATAACACGTATAGTGAGTGCATCAGGTTACGAATGTGTTGTATGTATACACGAGTAAATAGGTTATAAATTGATAACAAGTATTTATATAGCGCCTCAAGAAATGTTTTTTATTTTTGGTTTGATCTTGTCTGGAAACTTTCAAACAGTACATAAAGTATTTGAATTCTGAATATGTACGTACACAATAAGTAGAATACTAAAAACTAAAATTTATTATAGTGAACATGATTTATACACACCGCACCTAAAATTTATGTACCTATAGCTAAACAGAGGTAACGAAAATGAAAGAAAATCTTCTCTTGCTTGAGAAACAAATTTTTTTAAATTTGTCGGGTGTCACTTTTTAAGGCATATACCTGGGGCGGTATGTTGTACCATCACTTCGAATCGAAATTCGAAAAAAGTCGAATGGCGGTATGTTGTATCATTTTCGAAAAGCAAAAAAGATACAACTTTCACTTTTTCGATTCGTTTTTTTTCGAATTCGATTCGAAGTGATGGTACAACATACCGCCCCTGCATGCAAATAAAAAAACAAAAACAGTGTCTTACATTATATAAGGAATACAATGTCAACTCTCTTTAATATAAATTTATAAACAAAACATTTAATATTTATTATGTGTGCAACAGTACTAACAAAATGAAGCCATTAGTTTATTAAACTCGCTTCTTATAAAATATTTACGTCATCTACCATAATATATTACGAGTATTTGTGTAACTGCAGTCTTTCAATTATTTTATTCAACGAAACTTTTGGTAGTTTGAGTCAAAGGAAGCAAACCAAAAATGTTTTCACCTGAAAGTTGTCTTTCCAAAGATTATTGATTCAATTTCTCCTAAATGTGTTCTATATGTTTGCAATAATATGAGAAAATTTCATTCTACGCTCACTTATCTAATAATTTCCGATTTAAAATGCTAAATATGAATTTTCGAATGATTGGTACAAAATATTGTTAATAAAAGATTTCTACTTTGTGCTGTGGATCAAGATTTTGTCCAACTTTGTAGTAGATGATGGATAACTTTTCACACTTTGATAGGAGTAAACAATTCCAGTAAAATTAATATGTAAAGGTAAAAGAACAATGAGAATTGAGTAAACTCAATACATATTTTGAATAATGATAAAATTTTAGACTTGCACACTGAGTTAATGATTTCCGAGGACAATTTAGTTTGAGCTGACGTCTGATTCAAAATAGTGGTAAAATAACTTAAAAGCTAAGAAAGCTAAAATAATGTGCTTCGCTTGTCCTTTAGTGTATATTTTACAACAACAATTGCATTGTATAAATTCAAAACATATTTAAAAAAATTTTAAACTTGATAAATAATAATTTCGAAAAAATTCTGTTTTGCTTGAAATTTGACAATGTATGTAGACGACAATTAAAAAAAATGGCATCTTTAGTGACATTTTTAGTATTCTTCTTATTGTGCATCGACAATCTAGAGAATGTAGACAACGTCGAAAATTATTGTTGCTGTTAGCAATTAGTAAAGTTCTATAATTTCTTTTGTTAGTGATCATTTCAGGAGAGCTTCTTTCTTTCCTCCTTATCAAAATATAAATAAAACAAGATTTTTTTAAAATGTTTTAATTATTTAAAATTAAATAATTTTGAGTATACATACATTGGAATACAATTAAAATTTGGTTAAACAATTTTTATTTTTAATCACAGCTTTTATTCTATTGATCATATTGCGAATTTAATCACTATTTCTCGATATTTTTTCCATATTTTTTTAGGGTGGACACTGTCGGATTGGGGGTTTGATATACATTGAACTTAAGTAAGATCCAACAATTCTCGATAGCGTTTAAATCCGGAGAATTGCCAGGCCAAGAGAGGATGTCAATATTTTGGTTAAGGAGGAGGACATTCTCTATTAATTTTGCGGTATGGCAAGGAGCTCTAACATATCTTGCATACAAGTGTGAGAGTGCCTTGAGGTACCGACCTCAAGTAAGGAAATAAGACGTCTATTAACACCTTTTTATATTGTTCTTTTCTCGTGGTTTCTTCTACGAAGTGTATTGTACCAGGTCCATCTCCACTAATGAAAATCCATATCATTACTGATGCCAAATGTTTTATGCTTCTGAATACGCAGTTCTAATGGCCTCCTTCTGATGAACTCGGCCGATTCTGTAACGGCCTGCAGCCTGCATTCGTCACTAACAATAACCTTCACATTTAACAAAACTCTTTAATTTCGGATTTCTTTTATTTAGTTTTTGAAAATATATAATGAGTGGTTAAAAATTCGATTTACCTTGTTCCAGTCGTCTATGTCGTTCAGAGTTTTTATGAAGCTTAGCCCAAATAAGACGTTTTCCGCATTTTTTCAGTGAGTTTGAGATTCTTTGCTGGGCGCCTGCATTTCAAATTATTATCATATAGCCTATAGCAAAGTGCGCTTTTGTAGCTCGCTCGTCGTTGCTCTGCTCTTTTCTAAGGCCGATTGAATAATTTTTTGGTCTGTTATGGGCGTTATAATATGCGTTATTATGCTCAGAAAATGGAGGAGGAATACAATTTCAAAATATCAAACCAATGTTCAACAGCATCATCACGCAATAAAATTGTAAAGCATAAAATATTTCCGCGGTTCATAATCCTAAGAAATTGCGAGATATGACCGAAAGCGAAGGCTGACTAGTTATTTCCACCAATATTACTCTAGTGAAAATGGACCAGGAAAAATAAAGGTCGATTGATACGGCCGAAATATAACCAAAAACATAAATATCACAAAAAACTCATTTCTCGAAAAGGTTTTGTAGTAAGCCTAATGTTGCACAAGAAACGGCCTTAAAAATTAGTAACGAAGCATTTGTTTCGAAAATGTTCATGACAGACGGTATACAGGGAATTTTTTTTAAAACCTGTAGCAGGACCGACATAAAGCCGGACTGATGCAACTCGATTTTAACCAGAATGAAAGTTATTAAATTCTATATAGAGCGTGCTGGATACAGAAAAAATCTCTTTGAAGATTCTTCAATTTTCCGGTTTCTTTGTCAAAGGGTTATGTTGGCGCTTGTGTAACATGGAAGTTTACCTACTTAGTGGTTTCTTTACCGGAACGTTTGTTTGTTGCACGTTACAATTGACACGAACAATTTAAAAAATAAACTTTTTAAATGTTTAGTTTAGTTACAATATTTTTTCAAAATTATCATAATTTTAAAAGGAAACAACGACATTGTATCTTCGGAGCGGTATAAGAGCAAAAGTTTACCCATCATTTGTCCAGCAATACTATGCAACATGTGACGTGGTAGGGGTTTTTGATGATACAAGCAGCTCGTAACGCAAATTAAAAATTTTAATATGATTTGGAACGTTCTGAATTATTTTAAACGTACTAATCTCAAGCATTTCTTTCGTAACCATTTAATTTTAAATTTTCAAATATAGGTAAAACTTAATTTAAACTGGAAAACTATACGTGCCGAAGAAACGACAAAATTTAATAATATAATTTACATTATCCACAAATTGACTACATACTTTACCAATTCTTGACATTTTTTACTCAAAAATCAATTGTCTACGATATTTTCGACATCAACCTGTAGACAATTCCGAAATACCCGTAGACACAACACCGAATGTATAGAATGAAATTTTTTTCTAAGAATATAATTAACATTACCACCAACCCGGAAAATACACAAAAAACGAAAATGGAAATTTGATTTCAGAATAAATTCTTCATTGATTTTGTGAAAAATATTATGTTATGTTATATTATATTTTTATTACATACTCTATACCAAAGGGTTAATTTGTTACGAGCACAAAAGCGATGATTTATAAACTAAGGTGCTGGTAACAAAATTGTTGCTTGGGTCAAGACATTTCAAACGATATACCACACGATTGTTTCGGAATAAGAAAAAAAAATCTTCAGTACTATAGCGGTAGTTTTCAGTGCTAAACTACTTCTGCTAAATTTATTTGAATTTTAAAATTTTAAAGTTTTAGAATTTTAGAATTTTAGAATTTTAGAATTTTAGAATTTTAGAATTTTAGAATTTTAGAATTTTAGAATTTTAGAATTTTAGAATTTTAGAATTTTAGAATTTTAGAATTTTAGAATTTTAGAATTTTAGAATTTTAGAATTTTAGAATTTTAGAATTTTAGAATTTTAGAATTTTAGAATTTTAGAATTTTAGAATTTTAGAATTTTAGAATTTTAGAATTTTAGAATTTTAGAATTTTAGAATTTTAGAATTTTAGAATTTTAGAATTTTAGAATTTTAGAATTTTAGAATTTTAGAATTTTAGAATTTTAGAATTTTAGAATTTTAGAATTTTAGAATTTTAGAATTTTAGAATTTTAGAATTTTAGAATTTTAGAATTTTAGAATTTTAGAATTTTAGAATTTTAGAATTTTAGAATTTTAGAATTTTAGAATTTTAGAATTTTAGAATTTTAGAATTTTAGAATTTTAGAATTTTAGAATTTTAGAATTTTAGAATTTTAGAATTTTAGAATTTTAGAATTTTAGAATTTTAGAATTTTAGAATTTTAGAATTTTAGAATTTTAGAATTTTAGAATTTTAGAATTTTAGAATTTTAGAATTTTAGAATTTTAGAATTTTAGAATTTTAGAATTTTAGAATTTTAGAATTTTAGAATTTTAGAATTTTAGAATTTTAGAATTTTAGAATTTTAGAATTTTAGAATTTTAGAATTTTAGAATTTTAGAATTTTAGAATTTTAGAATTTTAGAATTTTAGAATTTTAGAATTTTAGAATTTTAGAATTTTAGAATTTTAGAATTTTAGAATTTTAGAATTTTAGAATTTTAGAATTTTAGAATTTTAGAATTTTAGAATTTTAGAATTTTAGAATTTTAGAATTTTAGAATTTTAGAATTTTAGAATTTTAGAATTTTAGAATTTTAGAATTTTAGAATTTTAGAATTTTAGAATTTTAGAATTTTAGAATTTTAGAATTTTAGAATTTTAGAATTTTAGAATTTTAGAATTTTAGAATTTTAGAATTTTAGAATTTTAGAATTTTAGAATTTTAGAATTTTAGAATTTTAGAATTTTAGAATTTTAGAATTTTAGAATTTTAGAATTTTAGAATTTTAGAATTTTAGAATTTTAGAATTTTAGAATTT
The DNA here is from genome assembly GCA_932526605.1 of Nephrotoma flavescens. Taxonomy (NCBI): domain Eukaryota; kingdom Metazoa; phylum Arthropoda; class Insecta; order Diptera; family Tipulidae; genus Nephrotoma; species Nephrotoma flavescens. The sequence goes on along the minus strand of OW052221.1, from coordinate 324,041,909 downwards.
TAGAATTTTAGAATTTTAGAATTTTAGAATTTTAGAATTTTAGAATTTTAGAATTTTAGAATTTTAGAATTTAGAATTTTAGAATTTTAGAATTTTAGAATTTTAGAATTTTAGAATTTTAGAATTTTAGAATTTTAGAATTTTAGAATTTTAGAATTTTAGAATTTTAGAATTTTAGAATTTTAGAATTTTAGAATTTTAGAATTTTAGAATTTTAGAATTTTAGAATTTTAGAATTTTAGAATTTTAGAATTTTAGAATTTTAGAATTTTAGAATTTTAGAATTTTAGAATTTTAGAATTTTGGGAATTTGGAATTTTGAAATTTTAGAATTTTAGAATGAACAGACTACTATTGATAGTACTTTACACAATAATTTCCAGGGAAACTTACAATAAAATTTCGTTATTTTAGGAAGCCTGGACTTGCACTTCTTGGATAAGACCAAGGGCAGGAATTATATATATAGTTGTTGAAGTGGTTAAAATTTATTGCACCCATCGGGTAGTCGATACTAACCCATTCCCCATTAGTATTAAGTTATACCCTTAATTTTAGAATAGTTGCAAGGAAGTGGAGATATGAAATGGTAAACATTTGCACATGTCATATGATATGTTAAAGTTTCAAAGACTTTGCAATATAATTTTGTGGTTTGATGATATGATTTTGAAATGTTTTATGAATATTTATTTATAATTTCTCAAGTTTTAATTTAACATTTTTAAGGTACCATTTATTTCATACCGTTTACTTTCACAGGATTAATAAATTTTTTAAATCTTTTGGAGTTATACAATGTTTTACAAAATGAGCTAAAGCTATGTAGTTTATAACCTCTAAAAACAGATTAGGTTTTAACGATGAGCCTTATTGCTTAGCCCATGCCTCTTTTACAAACGCCATGGAGGTTGAAACGATTAACACATCTCTTTATTGAATTGTTCATTTTTTGTGCCCGAAACACATTCAGGGAAATGCCCCATTAATTTCAAATATTTTTTGCCTTAGAATTTTAAATTACGTTGCTAATCAATCTCACCATGCATTATTCATTATACGTCATCATGTTTATTTCCTGTTTACAAATTCTCTTAGCTAAATCTTACGTGCATAAATTATTCTTTTATTCTTTTACAATTTATAACATAGATCTTAAAATTATCGGTACACGTTAAATTCCAGGTAAGAAATTTCTTTCTTATGTAAAATTATTAAATATTTATGTGCTATAAACATAGGTAATCGTCCCAAAACAAACAGCCAACGATAAATAAAACCCAAATCCAAATCAAATTATCATTATTAGAAATCGTACGCACGCATCGCCATCACCTTGTACTCGTATATACTCTCATTAGACATCTCTATAATTTTATTAGTACATTAAATTCATCCAATTACGCTTCTCTAACTATATAATGACGTAGGTACAGGTACACAGATACAGATTTTTCCCAAACTAAAATTGAATTGATTTTTTCTTATTTTCAAATGTTTTCTGGTAATTTTTCCCAAATAAACATTTATATACCTACCTACTCGTACCGTCGTACCTGTGTATTTTCCATGTGCATTGAATACACAAAGATGAAAAATTATATCCGTTTGCTTCGTGTTAGATTTCAGATATCGAATTTTATACGACGGAATCATCAAATCATATATTATGTTTATTTATAACTACACAGAGACAGATAGACACATTCTAGTACAAGATACAAAATATTTAGGGTTAATTCGAAATTGAAATTTTATTGGGGTTTAGTAAGAATGTTTGTCGAATTCTTATTTTTATAAACCTATTGGATTATTATTATTATAGTGTTATTGGCACTATTATGTGCCACCTCTTCCTAACTCACACCAATCTCGTGTAGTAGGAAAGACGTGTAGGTCGTGCGGATTATACTCTACTTTATATACGTTTTGCGACCTTTCGAGGTTGTCTTTTAACTATTATTGAATTTTTAAAGACAGCACAATTTAATTTGAAATAATTGGCTTATCGTAAATGGTATAAAAATGGGGTTAATGTTTAAGAGAGAATAGCCGTTTTTACAGAGTTTGCTAATATTTAAGATTATTCAGGTTTTAGTAATGTGCGATTTGTACCGTCAAGTTACTTTAGCGCGAAATTGATTTTTTGTTAATGCAAAAAAATAAATGTTCCAATTCCTTCCTATGACATTAAGTTCATGAAAAACCTGCAAAATATCACACAATTAATTTTTGATTTTCAATTAAATATTTAATGTTTCAATTATTATATGTTGCTAGTTCTATAAATAGATTTTCACTATACAACATATACCAATTTTTATTGATTTTTTTTACCTTATACCAAATCTTACACAGTGCATTTAGTATAGTGGCTATCGTATGGAGTGAGATTTTGCACAAAAGGCAGGAAGCGAGTTTACGTTTGATTTCTCGTCTTTTAGTTTTGTCCGACAGTTTTATAGCGATTATGCACAAATCGACAAAACTAAAAGGCGAGAAAATTGAGCAACTATGGATTTTGCTGCCAAAATGTCATTTTGTGTTTAAAATTATTTGTGTCAGTTTGCACTTTAGTGTTGTGTTCAACTTTTTTTAATTTTAATGATATTTTAATAAGACAATTTGTCCATTGCTATTGTTTACACAATACACAATACAATATGAGAATTATCCGGTTTCATCAGGGATGATTTACACCCTTTTGACATCGATGGTACAAGGTAGTTAATAATTAATCTTATAAATTTTATTTATGTATTTAATTAACGTAATATTTAATTATAAAGATTCCAGGACATCGACTTCTGACAGGCTTATTAGTTAATTTAATTAATAGTATCGAGGAATATTTTCCAACCTATATGTACGAGTATCATACCGCAATACTGAAAAGAAGATGTATGCAAATAATGAAAAATATAAAAATGAAAATGACAAAATAAAAGATAAATAAAAATGTATATTGGCAGTATGTGTTATATTTTCGACATCCAATTCAAACAAACTTTGTTTTTTGACGTTTAGTATGAAAATGTAATCTAAAAATCTTTTCGCCTTTCTTCTCACTATGCACTATGCATGGGCAGAAATAAAAGCGAGAGTGAGTGTCTACTCGCATAGTGCATAATCGCTTTTACTCGCTTTTAGCTTCGAGTCGCTCAAAAAAGGCGACTCGCTGTGTGCAAAATCCCAGCCCTGATGTTATGTGCATTATACGAGTATATGGTCACAAAATGAATTAAAATTATACGTTTTAGAGAATCGTAAAGTTGTCATTTTTGTTCATCGCGACAGTAATTCTGGAACACGCTTGAGGGAGGAGGCAAATTGTGTCAAATAATTAATTGTTTAGTTACTTATGGTTATTTTTCGTTTTATGCAAACTAGTCCTTAAACCCGTTGTCTTGTTAATTATTTGTCTCAACTGAAATGCCCCACCCTGTATATCTATCAGTTTTGTCATTTTCCAATTAAATTAAAAACGAAAAGCTAAAAATATAATAATTTATTAATATATGTAGTGTAATAATCAACCAACCAACAACCACCACCGCCGACAAAAGCGGAAAAATATTTAATTAAATAACATAATCTAATCATACAATGTTGTCGTTACTGTCGCATTATCGCCAAAAATATTCTATTTAATAATATAAATATGTAGGTAATGTATGCATATATGTATATGTATATAGATTTTAGCTTATCATTCTAAATTTATTATGCGTACGAGTATTTATAATTTAATGATAACAATTTAAAAGAAGAAATTTTTGTTTATTATCTGCTGCGATTTCTATGTATAAATTCACGTAAACTATTTAATTGTATATAAAATATAAATCATTATTAGTTATTCTGAATGCTAGGTACTAGAAATGTTTCAAAATTAAATATCTCTCTCTGTTGTATACATTTTAAAAATCAATCACACTCAAATCAAAAACCACTTAACATTTAGAATTTGTTAAAATAAAAATAAAATTCGGAAAAACATACAAAAATATAAATTATAAAGCGAAAGAGGAACAGAAATAAAATTAATAAATTTTCACATTTTCATATTGGAAAATACGTTTGTATATAAATTTTCCGAGTCGTTTAAAATTCAATAAAATTTAAAATACATCGTATATATAACTTAAGCATATTTTTTTTATTTATTTAGTAATATTGTTTATTGCTATCATATTAACATTTATATAGGGTGCTTAAAGCTTCAAAATGATTGATCGTCCGTCATGCTCGTGTTTTATGAAATGTGCAGAAAATGAAACTTTTATTTTGCGAGCGTTCAAATATTGAATATTCGGTATATTGTCAGGTTGCGGTTTACTATGCTTTGTAATACAAAAGTCCTATAGTAAATTACTAAACTTGGAAGAAGATGATTGCTTTTGCAAGTCTAGTTATTAAAGAACATGCGTAGATTTTGTATATATCGAAATAGTAAAGCCAACCTTAAACACATCACAAATCTTGTAAATGGCTTATATACCCAAGACAAATTTCGCTAATATTTCAACAATTTAAAGGGAGTCGGCAAATAGTGTACAAAGAATTTTAATGGAGCTTTATTCTTCGACATTGATACTTAAATTGTGGTAAAGTGAGTGTTATGAATGTACCTAGAGTACCAGGCATTACTGTTTGATACGTCTAAAAATTTATGTCTACAGTTTCTTTTATGTACTGTAGATGACAGTATTGAACGTAAAAAATAGTTGACATTTAGGGGTATAACGAAATGTTTATAATGCATATTTTAATAATTGTGTAGTAAATTAATTCTTACCAATAAAGCCCGTAATTAAATTTTTAATTAAAATTACTGTATAATTTACTGCTTTTATAACCGTGATCGTTTCACGAAAAATGACGTCATATGCAACATTTTTAAAGCAGCCATTAGTATTTATGTGTGCTGGTGCTAGTCAGATTTCATTTAGGTATAAAATATTAGTTGCCTACGATACACAAATCACTCGGATATCACTCGATAATTTTAATCACGTCCAACGGCTAACATTCAACTGATTGAAAGTGCACAATGGGAGTAGTCAAATTTTATTACATAGTGGTAGTGTAAGAAATAATGACTGCTCGAAGTTGCGACACACTATTTTCGAAAAATTTGGAGTATTGGACGAATAACAAAATTACAATAACTTATGTCATATGTCATAGACACACTGTTGGGTTCGTAATTATGATTAACTCGAAATCATGATTTCGTACTAGTGTGTCATGCTTAACCATAGTTTCAAACTAAATTTGAAGTCAGTTTTGAAATGAGACTCCATAAACTAATCTATCGTCTACTATCATAGACACACTGTTAGTTTCGTTACTTTCGTAATTATGATTAACTCGAAATCATGTTTTCGTACTAGTGTGTCATGTTTATTCAAAGTTTTAAACTAATTTGAACTCAGTTTCGAAATGAGATATTTTTCGCATTTCGATGCATTTTAGTACTCACAACGCCGAATGCATCAAAAATGGAGATTCCGGTCACTAATAGTTTACCAAGAAAATCTAGTTTCCTTTGAGTTTTCTATTTGTTATTGAGATATTTGGTTGGTGAGAACACATTTTTTTCTGTTCTGTCAATATAAAAGTCATTTCTGACAATCTTCTGACAAACATTTCAGTCTTCTCATTTGAGTTCAATCTGGAAATTATAGTAATGAAACCAGTAATCTGTCTATGGCATTACATAAACTTGATTTCGGGATCACGATTTCCCAAATGAGAACGCAAGACACATTACAATTTCTTTTGCCTTCACATTAGTTTTAACGTAACGGAGTAGGCGTTGACATTTAGTTGCCTTTTAAAATGTCTGAGATGCCTTTTCTACTGATAAAATCCAAAAAAAATTTGTTTGCGCCAATTGTGTAACAGAAAACGCATAGAAAACTAGATTTTTTGGTATAATATTTGTATCCGCAATCTCCATTTTTGATTTGTTCGGCCTTGTTAGCACTAAAATGCATCGAAATGCGAAAAATATCTCATTTCGAAACTGAGTTCAAATTAGTTTAAAACTTTGAATAAACATGACACACTAGTACGAAAACATGATTTCGAGTTAATCATAATTACGAAAGTAACGAAACTAACAGTGTGTCTATGATTGTAGACGATAGATTAGTTTATGGAGTCAAGTTGTTATTTTCTACTAAATTTTATTTAATATACGAGTAATCATAAATAATTGTACACGAAAGTTTTAATTTCAACTACCGGAGGCAGTTGACAGGTAGCAGATGACACAGACAATTTTAAACCTTTTAACAGTTTAGTTTCCAATTTTTTTGCAGATTACGATATCTATTATTGAAAATAAATAACCAACCAAATAGTGACATATGTTAGGATAAAATGTAATTTCTATGTTATGAGTAAAAGATTTCAGTGAATTTGGCTAATGACTAAAAGAACCATTTAGCTGTTTATCTAAGCGTTCTTGCAGAATTCTTGACGTTATTGGAGGATTTTTATGTGTAGCTAATTATGATGTATCATCTACAAATGATGAAACTGTTACATAATTTGAAGTGGGAATGCCCGCTGTATAAATCAAATATAACTCTGCACGTAGTACACTGAACCGTAGTACACCTTGTGGAACTTCTGCGTATATGTCATAGCCGAATACGTGCGAAATTTCACTAAGAACTTACCGGTTTAACAGGTAATTTTTAATTCTCGCATGATAGTTTGTGTATAAGAGCTTTATGCCATACTTTATCGAAATCTTGAGCGATGTCTAAAAATGCTGCTGAGCAGTAGTTCTTTTCCCATGTACTTGTTCTTTGATTCCATGATCTTCTCTAAATTCAAATTAGTGATCCGGTATAATACTTTGCATTTGCAGAATTCGTTAAGTTTTTTAAGAAAAATTAATAATGAAGTTGATATCCGTTCGATTTAAAAATGAGCGTAATTTTTGAAATTTTTTATTCTTTGGGAAACAAGCCGTTGTTTAATTGAATAGGTAAGATGTTAAAAAATGAATCGTCAGAAATAACAGGAGGAATTATTAATACGTAGTTAGATAGATTAGATAGCTTAGATAGATTAGATAGATTAGATAGATTAGATAGATTAGATAGATTAGATAGATTAGATAGATTAGATAGATTAGATAGATTAGATAGATTAGATAGATTAGATAGATTAGATAGATTAGATAGATTAGATAGATTAGATAGATTAGATAGATTAGATAGATTAGATAGATTAGATAGATTAGATAGATTAGATAGATTAGATAGATTAGATAGATTAGATAGATTAGATAGATTAGATAGATTAGATAGATTAGATAGATTAGATAGATTAGATAGATTAGATAGATTAGATAGATTAGATAGATTAGATAGATTAGATAGATTAGATAGATTAGATAGATTAGATAGATTAGATAGATTAGATAGATTAGATAGATTAGATAGATTAGATAGATTAGATAGATTAGATAGATTAGATAGATTAGATAGATTAGATAGATTAGATAGATTAGATAGATTAGATAGATTAGATAGATTAGATAGATTAGATAGATTAGATAGATTAGATAGATTAGATAGATTAGATAGATTAGATAGATTAGATAGATTAGATAGATTAGATAGATTAGATAGATTAGATAGATTAGATAGATTAGATAGATTAGATAGATTAGATAGATTAGATAGATTAGATAGATTAGATAGATTAGATAGATTAGATAGATTAGATAGATTAGATAGATTAGATAGATTAGATAGAGAAATTCCACTAGCATGCAAGATGTGTTGGTTTGAGACTTCTGCATTCATTTTCATCATCAATCGTAAATCAGATAATGAAAAATCTCTTTTGAATCTTGTCCCTATCGTGATTTGAACCACCCGTCAAAAAGTTATTATTTATGCATTAATTGCTCGGTGCAAATGAAGTTGAAATGAAATTTGACGTTACAACAGTTAGGCATGCTAATTAAGGGACAGTATGATTTATTTATAGACTGAATGATTGAATTTTGAAACTATGATTGACAATTAATTGTGTAAACAACCAATAATAAGTAGCATCACAAAATATTTATTAACACTAAAAATTTTATGAATATTACAGAGAAATAAAATATAATAAGTAAAATTAATTGTAAAAAAAAACCAAAAAAACACGTCTGTTGTTGATACTACTAGTGAGGTGCAGGCTGTCAGAAACGATATGTGATGTTTCCCGAAACTTTAACTCTTTGAAAAGTTGTCAAAGAAGAGATTTTTGATTTTTCGTGTCAGTTATTTACATTTGACGTTAACGATTGTTAGATTAAATTTCTTAGTATGGAGTGTGACCGTTTATATTCGATTATTGGGAGGGGGGAAGTTCATAATATGTTGCTTCACGCTTTAGTGGATGAGATTAACCATTGCTGGTGTCATAGATTCTAGCCTCCTGGTCCTGTTTCGTTAAAAAGGGTTCACGTGTGTGGGCGAGTACTGGTCAAGAGGCTTAAGGCGACTAGTCCAAATTTGAACACTTTTATTCAGCTGGTGCTTTGACACATGATATAGGTGGTATTGGTTTAAGGTCGGTAATGTTGGGTCATGACGTACAGTGTCGTTGACCATAAATATAATTTGCTGTACTCATCTTCAGTACGCAGTGCAATCAGGCTAAATCCCTGCCCCATACGAGATGTCTTACTACCAACGTCATTCCAACAAGTTCAACATTATACCTAGTCTAAAAAAATATCTGTACCTACACATTTTATAATTTTGTTAAATTCAATAAAATATTATGAGGTACAGTTTAATTTCCGAAATGAAAATTGTTTCGTAAATTGACAGAAAATTATGAAAATTTCCATGATTAATATTCCGATGTAAAAGTACTTTATATAATTGTAAATCAAAACATATTTCAATGTCGAACATAGTCCAACGTATACAGACCATCTGGCCGATTCAGTTTTATTAAATGTTAATTGCCTATTAATTATATTTCGCTACTTTAAATACTCTAATTATATCAATATTTAAGTTCCGTACATTAATTTATTAACTTCCTAATTAACTGTGTAACGCGCGCTAAATGATTAATAAATAATTCTATTGAAATTCTGATTTTGATTTCCAATTAAAACATGAAACTCATATGGCGCCAAATATCCAAAAATTCCTAAACATACCAATATGTTTTCTAATTTCACACACAAAATACATAAAAACTCACATGAGTACAAACTAAATTGTAATATAAATAAACATTAGAAATAAAAATTCGCGTTATGTATTGGCAAATATTTTTTTAATTGTGGTGGGTAGTATATATATCTAAGAGTATTAGTCTAACGTTTATACTTGCCACATGCACACGTTACAGCTCGTTAGAAATGTAATTTAGATTTACTTAGATTTTTAGAAAGTAGCACCTTTGACAACGGCTTTTATTTTTTTCGTTTGTTATTTATAACTTATCAACCTCCGGAACAGCTATAAAACATGTGGCATAAATTGTTTAACCAAATGTGTTAGTGACAAATTCCACTTTGCATTATGATCACATTCTGCCTTCACCAAAGAATAATGGAAACAAAATATAATTTTCATCTTTGTATTATACATTGTACCCCATATCATCATAATATCAGCCCAGGATGAATACGGCAGAACAACAACATAAACCCGCCATATAAAAAATCATCGATTTGAAGTAATCGAAGTTTTCCGCATCGCTAGGCATACAGCAAAATACCAAAACTTTCATTTCAGTTCGAAAATTGAACACTGTGAAAGAGAAACACAAATGTACATGAAAAAGCTTTTTTTTAAACTTTATTTCTGTACTTTGTATTGTTTGTGTGTATGTATTGTACTCGTATGTATGTATGCCTTTTCATTCCCTTAAGCGTAAATATTTTTTATCAACATCATCATCCTTAAATAACATTATCCTTAAATTCACTTTGTGCTTTCGATTTTCCGTGTCTCTTTTGTGTTTATTGTGTATAGATTTAAATTTGGATAAATTGGAAAAATTGTTGAGTTTCCCGTTCAAGTAAATATCGGTTGGTATTTTGTCAACAGAACATTACAAAATCATTGTGTTGACGACCATCAAGCATATTATGTAGCAGTCAGGTGCCATATAAAATTTATGGATAACAATCATATATCAAGAACTATGTACAATATTCGTATGATGTTTGTCAGCATAAGTAATTGCCCATTTTTATGTCGACATAAGCTGATATATCTTTGGAATGGGAACGTAATGGTATAGAGTGTTGTTTAGCATGTACAACGGCACTAAAAGACCTTATGAAAGTTAGCCGAAACGTTTCAGCAAAAAACAAAAATTTTCGATCATGCAGGTAATTTATGCTTGCTCAGCCGAAAGTGAACAATTTTCATATTATTGGTTAATGTTCGTAGTAATGTAAGGTTCAATGGTTTAAAAAAGAAATTGAAGTTCTGTTGTTTTCTTTTACCAATATTTACCACAAATTCTTGAAGAATTGGGGGACTTGTTTCCGTTCCCATTATGGCTAAAATGATCATCATTCTCGGCCAGTTTGTGGAGCTGGACTAAGATGCAAGGCCTTCATTTGGGAAATTTTGTCGATTTCCGGCGATTATGGTTCTGTGCAATCATTTATCAGATAGGATTATCCTTGAATTCCCGATCGTAAAGCCCATTAAAACTAAATGGGCCGAAATTCATTATAACTTGTTAAGAATTGAGGGTTGTGGTCCATGCGGCATCGACATATACAAGGGTTGTCTAAAAGGTTTCCAACCTAACAAAGATACAAGTCATTTTTACAAGACGCTCAAAATGTGGTGTATTAATATTTTCTAGAAGTAAATAACTAAATAAGTAAAATTAGTTTTCTTTTTTATAGCCCTACCTAGACCGTATTTATTCGGTTATAAAATGACCTAGCCGGGATAAAAAAACAGTCGCTGAATTTGTTCAGAATTTTTATAGCATTTTGAAAACGAGTATATGATTTTCAAAGAACAGGATTTTCATTAACCATGACGAATTTTTATACCAGAATTCGTTCTCTTTCGAATCCTTTATTTTTACGGACACAAAAAATTTGCGCTACCCGCACATCTAGTGTGTAGCTATAGCTTTTAGTTTAGAGCGCATCTCTACATTGAAGAAGCACTTTCATAATTTTGAAAGTTATTTTAAGATGTTGTGTCACCTTTTTTCAATATTTTTCGATTCTAAACGCCCCCAATACTTGACAACAATCTTCAGATATAAAAGGTTTTAGAAGTTTTTTCTGTTCATATTCGTATTATAATTTTCAAGCCTTTAATATTTAAACCTAAAATCCCTTTCTAATTAACGCAATATTAAGTTCGAAAAATATAATTGGTTTATCACCGAATTCCAATTTGCTCCAATTAAGGCCCCAACAATAATTTTCAAATAAATTGATTTTTTGGCTTTGCTGTTGGTGAATATATGACGGTACAAAACACATTCCACAAGTTTATAAGAAAAACCTAAAATAGTTCGGTCAACACTAAACAATTAGTTTTATGTGAAATGTACCATATATAGATATGATTTCTGCAACATTTGTCAAAGAATGTCCACCAAAATATTTTAAACAAATGAATATTCACAATAAATTGTAACTCCACACATTTCCAAAATTAAATTCGCCTACATCTATGCTATCCCACATACATCATATACATTTTTCTTAAACTTCTTAAAGTTAATTAAATCGTAAAGAAGAACAAGATCGTAAAGAAAATTCGTGAAATGATTTTAACATAAACCTAAAAAAAAAAACTAATTTGCATAAATTAAACTCCCAAATTACCGTAGCATCGTTGAATGATTTACTGATTTCTAATTACCAAATCTTCATAAAACAAAACAGACGAACTAATTCGATCAATCTAATTTAAATCAAATCAATTATTTAATTTAATTTTGAAATTGTGTTTTGGAAACGAATTTAAATTTTCTGATTTGCTTTCGTGTTGCCTATTCTGGCATACTAAATGCGGGCATGTGTATGTATGCTTGGCAAATTACACGAATTGGAAATTAAAACAAAATTTTATTTATTGACTTACATTTATTTGTGTATTAAGGAAAGTGAGAGTTTTATCGTAATTGGAACAATTTCAAGATATCAGTAAACGATAAATTGAATATACATTTAAATCAGCGTACTCGTACCTATACGTATTTCAGAGAGTGAGAAAATTGGAAAATTTATCTTCGTGAAAATTATAAATAAAATATTACTTTAAAGTTTTGCCATAATGATATATGTATTTAAATTTTCTTAAAGAAATGAAAAAGTTTATTTTCCAGTCAAAATTTTCATCTTGTTACTTAAAATATTAAATTTATACGTTACCTACTTATATATTGAGCACTCACGCACAATTTACATAAATTTATGGGGGATGAGAGATGATTGATTTATTGTGTTATTTTATGACATGCTATTGTTTATATATTTTTTTGTTTTAAGTTCAATTTGATTGAAATACTAATAAATAATTATCAATATACATCGATCAATGATAAAATAATTTAATTTATGATAACAAATGAATTAAAATGAGAAAGTAAACTTTTGCAATTAAAAATTAATCAAGATGGCTTTCGTTGGGGTGGTGGGGGAGGTGTGAGGGAGAAAATTAATTGAAATAATTCGGAAAAGTTTAAAGAAAATGTAATTTTATTTTATGTGATTTTTGTGTAATGTATATAAGTTTTTAATCGCAGATGTGCTTAAATTTCTTTTTGGTATCTTTGGATAGGAAGGTAAGGATAATTAATAAGATGCCACGTTCCATATTTTCCATTTTTGCACCATACCACTAAGAAATGTTTATTTTGTATTAAGAAGACATTGTTGGCTCATAATCGATACTGTACGGATCATAAATTTTAATACAATAGTATTTCTAACATAATTTATCTTTATAGATCTAAATAACAAAAAACCATTAGTTCGTGGGCGGATAATTAAATTTAAACATTTCATTAGAAAATTTATTACTTTTAATTTTTTAGTTTTTTCGATTTTTGATTTTATTTTAAAACTTTTAATTTTACGTGACCAAATTATTTTATTGTTCTAGTCTCAGGGGATTCTTTCTGTTCAACATTCACATTTATCAATTTCAGATAATATTTGTTAAAAATATGAATGAAAATTTATTATCGTGTACACTGACAACGAGTTTCCAATACGCAAATGATTACCTTTGTTTGAGTCCTTGACATCTGGGCACCTTTTGTAATAGTACATACAATCGCATACGATAAACAAAACCGTAAAGGTTAAAAATCACTAGTTGAATTAAGGGATTTATAACACCTCATCTAGTTTACAGCCAACCCATCAATAATTGATAAAAAGAGAAGTTATCCATTAATTATCTCACCTCACCATAATTAATCACGTACGAGTATACGTACAAAATCAAATCTAACAGAATGAAAATCTGAAATAGCATAAAAAACAACAAAAAATTGAAATCTATTACATGAGATTACGGTAAATCGAAGAAATAATGATGCAACTTATATTTGAAACATAACATAATCATTAATTTGGGTGTTAGAGGAATTCTCTGGATATTTCTGTATTTCTATACAGAACTTACGAGTATATAAACAATGTAAGATCAACGAAACATGGTGGCAATGACATCAGATGATTAATCAAAATTATGCATAGGAATAATACAGAGTAAATAACCCTGGGTAGATTTGCAGTTCAAGGAATTTGAAAATAAAATAACTGGAGGCCCGCTTTGAAACACTCGCAATACTCCAACCACACATACCCATTTGAGAAATTTAAAGGACATTTTCAAGCGACAGTTCAGAGCAATAGTTGGACGACCGCAGGTGAGCTTCAAAATGACCTTATTTTGACTCTTCGTGGAAAAGCAGGAGATGCCTTGCACACTGTAACACGTGACAAGGTTATGCAATATAGAACTCCGAAACAACCAATATCTACGTTGGAAAACCCTACAAAACCTAGAAAAAGAGATAACAAATCTGCCGCTCACCATAATGCTGTTGAAGATGTGTTCTGTCTATGACGACGACCACCTGAATCTTCATTTGAAGACAAACTCAAGAGCAAAACCTTCAATGAGTTTGATTTCGAAATTTAAGGCAGTCGTGAAATATCTATATCGAGGGAGAGAAAAACAAGTTTTCACAAAATAATTGTATGAAAACTGATTCTTCAGTGGAAATCTGTAATTTTTCCGATTCTCGTAAGGGTTCACGCTTAACTTTCTCGGTGTCGAAAACGGCTTTCTTACAAAAAATTTCACTCAGATGTTATTTGTGTACTCCCACACACATTCACATTTTGATTATTTATTAATTAAGTCAAGCCAATTGTAACGGCAGGCTTTGGGACTGCCGTTAGCAAAAAAAAAAAATAATAATAATAGAGAATTTTGAAAGAGAAAGAACCAGTGCACGTCATGCCTTTCGCCGCTAGCTCAGGGTGGAGGTAAAATCGGTCGTGGGGTTGTACACTGGTCGGTCCAACACAACTATGGCATAAGACTTATAATTTAAATGCAGCTCACTCGAGTCCAACTCACCCTTTTTCAAATCACTCCATTTGTTCCACTCCTTAGTTACTCATTGTTGTTAATAAATATTTATGCGAAACGATTTAACTTGCAACATACTTTAAGAGTGTACATTTATTTATCAAAAATTAAGTTTTATCATTATATATATTTTTTTTTATTTAGCGAAATTTAAAGAATTCAAACAAATTTTAATGACTAATCTTATTATTTATGTAAAACAAAAAAAAAAAAAAATTAAACTTTAAGTTAATTAGCATTCACTAAATTTTAACAATTGGTTCATGAGACAACCCAAACACAAAAAAAATTATTAATAATTAAGAGTTATATAATGGGTTACCTTGATGGAGTATCCTCAGACGGTGAAGCGCTCCAACGGCCTTGATATGGCCCGGTTACCTCTGGAAAATATTCCTATGAAAGAAGATGAAAATGTATAATTAACTGAAAGTTTTTTAAAATTTTTAAAGATCCGACCTTATATTATGTTATAATAATAATATTCATAAAAAAATTAAGTACATCTACAAAGAAACTAAACAGAAAAATTCAAAACAAAATAAAGGAAAAATGAAATGCAAAATTGAATAAAAAAATTATAAAAATATAGAAAAGATCTATGACTTAACCAAAAATAATCCGGTGGTTAACTGCCGCAGTCCACTGTCCTTGTTCCATGCTGCTGCTGCCACGCCTTCACCAATTACCGTATATTAGTATCAACGGTGTCCTTGAACAACCGGTTTACACCGCCACTCTCCGCGCCAAAAACCACAGAATCGCCGCTACCAATATCACACTACATAAAGGTGACTAGAACCCGTCGCATAAGACTTCGTTGGACCACCGCCATCAAGATCGCCAATCCGTCAGTCACTATACACACTCCTTACAACCAATACTGATTTTCAAGCTCATCCGTGCTTGACACCCGTTAGTCCCGCATCGACGAACCCAATTTTTGTATTCCAACACAAATCACCAACGGTACACGATACTGTAGGTAGGAATACCGAATGCTTTTCTATAGTTTATATTAGTTTTCACACAATTAGATTTTACGTAATATTAGGTTTCGCGCAATTTCCTCTACACACACTAGTATAAGGTAATTTATTTTGGTTAGCACTTAATACACTGTAGGTCGAATAATCGCAATGCACTAATACACAATGACCACAATATATTGCACGGTTTAAGTTTTAAAAGTTAAGTACACCACTGCGCACGTATTATTCGAATTCACACAACCGTTTTCTTTTCACTGAAAGTATTTTATTTAATAGTCCCAATGGTAATACGTTTATGCACCTAAGTTTTAACTTAGGTATCGTTTACCCCAAAAAACAAATTCGTAATATATTTTTTTATTGTTATTGTATATCGAATTCCAATAAGCTATATAGTTATCTCTAACAATTAACTGCTTAACACCCACTTCACTTGCTAGCTTTTTCAAACAAGGTATACGATCGAATGCCAAAAAAAAATTAGATTTGAGTTCAAAAAAATGCAATACAAAAATCCAGTATGTATTTATATGCAAACAAACACAGACAAAATCCGCCAATCATTTACAGAAAACAAAATTATCGTACGATTTTCTGTTTTTTTCGGCCTGTGTATGATGCATACACCAATACGGCAAGCACACAAACAACAAACCACCCATAGTACACCACAACCAAAAACATGCCAACCTCGCAGGCGCAACCACAATTTATCGGTACAACCGTACGTAGCCGACATTCCAGGCGCAGCACCATGACGTACACTGTGGCACTGAAGCAACAGCAGTATATGCGATGCGTACATGGAACGCACGTTACACAATAAGAGCTTCATCATGTCAATAGGAAATAAAAAATTATTATGTAAGAATGATTGTTTTTTGATTTCTTGTCAAAGATAATATCGTCATTGGGTTTTGACATTAGTCGTACAAGAGAAAACCTGTTTTTGGTTCGTATTTAATTAATTAAGTTAATGTTTTAGTCTATTCTTTTTTGTTATAAAGTGGTATAAGGGTGCTTAAGATTGTAATAAGCTTATATTACTAATTGATCTATAAGTAAAGGCTGATTTAACTTATATTTATTTATAATACTAATAATATAACATAACCTCAATTTTAATATGGCTGATAAATGTACGGGTGCAATAAGAAAGATGTTGGTGTTAAAGTCCATGTCGAAAAAGCAAAGTTGGCTAAATTATAATAGTTGGTTGAAATGGTTTCGATTTTAAATCGAAGGCTAAATGGTTTTGTCCACGTTGCATTGCGGACAGTAACCTCACTAGAGTTCTGGCTGCGATGTGGCCGAAAATTACCAGTTAATGTGATGTGAAGGCGGACTTGTCATCTGAAACGTTGAAATTGGTGGAAAGGATTGTTTTTCTCGAGAAGCAATTCGAGTTTTATAAAAGGCGAAACGATCTGAAAAATCAAAGGGTATATTGATGCTGTACGGGATCCCGAACACGGTAAAAATTTATGATCACTCATTATTGTCTAATGTTGCTGATGAGGTGGGTGTATATGACTTTAAAACTGCCGATATCAAGGATGTTTTTAGTTGCCATAAGAAGAATGGTGGAGGTGGCCCATTTATTTATTAAAAGAGTTCGCTTCTTCAAGCAATTGAAGTGGAATCAATTGTCGACATAGCCTGCCTTTGAGTACGATAAGTGCATGATTGGCTTATATCTTGTTTTTATCTTTATGCTGTTTAGTCAGTAAACATTTTAAACTTTTACATTTCCCCAGTAACGATGAATCGCTTGAAAATATGTCATATTAATACTCGTAGTATTTCGGCTAATATTGATAAACTGAGAATGGAATTTAAGGATATGTCACATCATATTTATACGTGCCATCAAACTGATTTTTTGGGGTAAACATCTGAGGTACACGTTTTTCGAATTTGTCAGTATGAAAAATAGAGGTAAAAATCGAATTAAAACATGGAAATAAACAAAAAACAAAACAGTTTTATTAATAAGAAGTATCTCTCCCCCCTCTTGGCCCGAATGACAGCATCCATTCGATGCTGCATTGATTTCACCAAAGTTTTCACAAAATTTTGATGTATCGCCTCCCATTCCTTTACGATCGCCTGTTGCAGCTCCTGGAGACTCGTTGAAGCAACATCTCTGGCTCGAACCTTTGTTTTCAACTCGTCCCATAAACGTACGATGGGATTGAGGTCTGTTCTTCGATCTGTCTACTCCATAACAGGCACATCGACCTCTTGAAGGTACTGGTATACTACACCAGCCGTATGCGGTCTCGCATTATCCTGTATAAACCGAAAATTTTCACCAATTAACCCGGAAAAGGTACGACGTACTCCTCGAGTACTTCTTCAATGTACCGCTGAGAATTCATTCTTTTTGTTCGACAGCCAGTATTAGCTCGTGTGATGAATACAAGATCTGTCTTCGCCTCTAATGATATGCCTCCCCAGAACATGCACGATCCACTGCCATACGAGACACGTTTTTCAATGCAACTTTGTGCATATCACCCTCCTTTTCTTCTGTATACTCTTTCGCGTCCATCGGGGCCATATAAACATATCCTGCACTCGTCAGAGAACAGGACTGTTCTCCATTCTTCTTCCGTCCAATTCAAATGCTCTCGAGCGAACTCACGACGGGCTCGTCGGTGGGCTTCGGTCAATCTAGGCCCGTTCAACTTCTCGAAGTCGTTTTCTAACTGTCCACCGACTGACTTCGACTTCACGGCCCCAAGAACCACCGTCCCAGTTGAACCGCATTCATACGGCGATTTCGCAATGAAGTTGTTATACAAGAAAACGGTCACCAAGCTGTGCTGTACCATGAGCTCGGCCAGATCCTTGTCGATGTCTGAAGCCACCAGTTTCCTGATATCTATGCCACACTCGACGAACGGATAATCGGCTCAAATTTATTTGTACAGCCACTTCACTTTGGTGCTGCTCTTCATAAATTAGTGCAACCATTTGTGCGGCTACCTCTGGTGTGGTATCCATTTCTTTGCTCCGGTTGAAGACGTAATCAATAGAAGATCGTCCAGGCTAATCGTCGATATGCGAATGATCACAATTCCGAGCGAGATATTTCATGGCATGCTGTTGTATTGATCTTGTTGAATTATTTTTAGAATTTAATTCGAAAGCCTGCTATATGCATTTGACAAAAAATCACTTTGTTGGCATGGTACAAGTACAAAAAAGGTGCCACTGGATAGATATTGAAATAGACTTTGAATCTGCATTAAAAAAAATTAAACAAGTATTGGATTTTTTTGATATTTTTGAACTTTTGTGGAAAATTGAGCAATGTGCGATTTTTTTGCACCCAAGTGTAAATGGTTATAAGTTTCTAAGGAATGATAGAGTGGGAAGAAGAGGTTATGGAGCTGCGTTCTATGTACGTAGTGACTTTTCTAAATATTATCATGTGAAGATACTTTCTAAGGGCTCGCCTGAAATCTTAATATTTTAATAATTTATTATAAATTCTTTAAAAATAGTTGTTTCTGTTGCTTATATGCATGTTCGAGAACTTCCTCTTAATGGATTGAGTGAGCTCTTATCTAATTTGATTGAGGATTATAATAATGGTTATTTTGGTGGGTGACCTTAATATTGATTCTTTAGATAGGGTGGAAAGCCGTGAGTTAAGAAGCATCTTTGAATCACTTAATTTGCATAAAGCGCAAACTCAACCAACAAGAGTGTGTGATACAACGGAAAGAATTTTAGATTACATTGTTTCTAATACTTCATTAGAAACGTCTAGTATTTGTCAGTCATCCTTCAAGGACTATGATCTTATATCAATTGACTTTAATATACCGGTTTAATCCAATGATGAGATCAGATTTGTGCGCAACTATGATAATGTTGATATTCCAAGTCTTCGCTGTGATATGCTTAATGTTTATAATTGGACTAGGTTGGGTGAATAGACACGACTGTGAGTTTTTATATGATAAAATCTTGATATGGTTGCACCAGTATGCTCCATTTAAAATGATTAAGGAAAAATTCAAGCCTATACCCTGGTTTAGTCATGCCATTAAAATTAAAAAAAAAACAACTTGTTGATATGGCTAAAAATGTGCGGAAAAGATCTCGTTGTGAGGAGGATAAACGATCCTATAAGCGTTATATGAAAGATCGTGAGATTGGCAAAGAGAAATATTTTGCGTAGTAAATTAGACCCAAAACTTGGCACTAAAACATTATGGAGGAATTTGAAGAAATACGGTTTTAAAACTATTGATTCAGCTAAGATTGTTTCTAAATTTTCTCCTAATAAATATTTTATGGAGAAAAGCCGACAACTATGGCTTAAGACAATATACAATGTGAACTAATGAACTTAATGAGGAATTTGTTAAAGTGCAAATAATGAATTTGGTGCATGATATTGAAACTGGAACCTCCTCTAATGATTTTATTTGTTTTAATTTTACTATTATGTCTGATGATTTAACATATTTGTTTAATAGTATCGTGGAGCTTAAATATTATCCTAAGGTGTGGAAAGTTAGTAAAGTTATTGGGCTACCTAAAGTTAAGGAGCGAGCATCAGTCTCTGAAAACCTATTGCTCAACTCTCAAACATTTCAAAAGAATTTGAAGATGAAACAATACCTTAATACAAGTAATTCATTGTCTTCTCTTCAGCCAGGGAGAAACATAGTACTGCAACGGTGCTAGTGGATTTGACGGAATTTGTTAGGACTTGCTTGGATAAGGGCAATTATGTTTTGCTATTCTTACTTGATTTCAGTAAAGCTTTTAACTGTATATCATTCATTAAATTTTTTAATAAACTGAGAAACTGCTTTAATTTTTCATCTAATGCGTGGGATTTAATGTTGTCCTATTTAACTGATCGCTTTCAATTTTTTGAAGTTAATGAAGTTAAACCTTGTTCCTTAGGTACTTTTACTACCTTTACCTACATGTGTCCATCAGGGATCTATAATGGGGCCCTTTATTTGCAATAAATGATATTGGAAGCTTTATTCGACACTCTCACTATAATTTGTTTGCGGATGATCTCCAATTTTTTTGTGAAATTGTAATTGAAAAATGTGATAGAATGTTAGGGCGTAATTTTACTTTACGTATACATTGAGAAAATCAGGTAAAAAGTATAAATTTTGAAATTTTTTAAATACAGGATTGTTTACTATCAGGTTTTAGGAGGGGGTAACTAAATTTTTCCGAAAAATATTTTGATTTTCTGGAAAATTTTTCACTTTTTATATTTTTTCAATATTTTTTTTATTATTATAAAAGCTCCTAAACCCCGCTTTTCCATAATTTATACAATTCTTCAAGTGTTAGGTTTTATTTATAGTTTTAAACTAAGTAAAAAAAATTGAAAAAATTTCGAAACTTTCCCGGAAAAATTACTTGTATTGTCGGAAAACTGTTAAGTTACACTCCTAAAAACTGTTGACAAATCCTGCATTTAAAAATTTAAAGAAACTATATTCTTTACCTGATTTTCTCGTTGTATACGTAAAATAAATTTTAGCCGAATGTTAGCCATAAATGAAGTAATTGCAAATATGAACAGTTATGTTAATAATATTAGTGCGTGGTCGGCGGAGAATCAATTGTTATTAAATTCGAAAAATTTGCAGATGATTATGTTTTCTCAGAAGATTATAATCCATTTATTTTTGACGTGACCTTAACTAGTGTTAGAGTTGGTAATGGCAATATACTTTTCAGGGAATCAGTAAGAAATTTGGGTGTGATCATCGATGTACATTTGGAGTGGAATGGGCATGTGAATTCTATTATGCAAAAAATGTTTAGTTGGTTACGAATGCTTTGGCGAAACTCTGCTTTTAGTAAATTTCTTTATTCTGAGGTAGTGTTTTCTGAATAAAGTTCTAGTTTATTTTCCAAAATTGAAAGTGTATATAATTCATGTTCGAGGTACATTTTTGGATTCAAACGTAGGGATAGATTGACACCTTACTATAGTACGATTTTTTGATGCTCTTTGAATAATTATTTTGATCTTAAAATACTAATTTTAATATATACAATTATTACTACTCGACAGCCAAAATATCTGTATGTTAAAATTATTTTTGCTCAAGCATTACGAACACAAAACTTAACACTGCCCAACACTTGTACTAATTATTTGAAGAGGTTATTTATACGGAGAGGTGCTAGACTTTGGAATACTATTCCAGCAAATATTACATATTTAACACGTTTGGACAGGTTCAGGGTGGATTGTGTGAATTATCTTAATGATCAATAGCTCTAGGTAATCATTGCTTTATAGCTACTTATAATTAGTTATAAAGTTGATGACTTAGTTTTAGTTTTATTTTTATTTTATTTTTAGTTTATTGCTTCATATATTGTGATTCATATACATATTTTCTGTTTTTTTTTGTTGTTGATTTCTGGTACAGTTGCTATTTATTCAAAGTAATTACAATAAATAATATTGGCCAAATGTGCACCATGTCTTTGGCGGCACATATTAATCCATTTGTCCAAATTAAGGATGACATCCTGGCATAATTGATCTTCGATTCCAATAGATCTAATTATCTCCTCCTTTAATTCTTGAGTTATTGCTCGCTTATTTAAATAGACCATATTATTGAGATAACCCCAAGAAAGAAGTCCTGGTGTCAAAATATACAATATCGGTGGTAAATTGACCTCGCTGTTTACGTTGTGTTATATGGCACCATTTTATCGGAAACACATATAGTTCACGTTCACCAGCTACACTAGCAGCATCTTTTCTGCATGATATTCAACATGGAATGAGCAGTTAATCACTTTTTGGTTTGCCACCGTTTAATAACTAAAATCTACAGTCAGATGACAGATGTCAATATGAAACAATTTTTTTTGACACTTTTAATTTATTCGTTCATCGTGAAACTCTTTCTGGCCCACCCTTTACATTGCTAGAATGCCTGTATAACTATACATACTCAAATACTAGATATAGTCATAACCTTCCAAAATTTCGCTAATAAATTGGTTTAAACCACGAGAGGTTAATTTACAATACCAACAAACATGCTAATATTTCGTAAAAATACAAAGTGACGTTATTCCTTTTCTTCTAAATTCTAAATCTTTTTGAAGACAGACAATGATGTATATGAACGCCGCACTGTTTAAATATCCTTACATCCTGCTAAATATACTAATAAATTCCGATGTAAGCACGCAATTTGTACACAAGTCGGTCGTTTTCCAGGAACCTGGCAATTTTTTCAGTCAAATTCGTTTAGTGCTGCATGGATGTTTCCCATTTATACTTTCTTAGAAAATAATTTACGGTTTTGATTTTTCAGTTTTTAAATAAATTATTTTTAATTTTTATGTTTTGTTCACTCTACAGGTGATAATTTGTTTACATGGCATACTGAAATTCGTAAAGAAGTAATGGTATGGGTTGGTTGGGATACCGGTTCGTTGTCTATATTGTACAAAAGAAAATATTTATGAAATATATTGTAATAAATTATTATCCAGGAGCGAATAATCCAAGCTGCTTACATTTCCTGAAGACACATACACCTCAACAATGACACAAAGTTTATTTCGAACGAAAATGTCCAACAGATGGTTGAATGCGGGATATGATACAATACTGGAGGAAAATATGTATGTCGTTGAACAAAATTAGTTTCCTCCACCTTTCTTTCACTCGTACACACATAAATTGTAAAAACTGTTATTGTTTTTCCATGAATGCACTTCTATCTTTAATAGGAAATAATATTTTTCTTTTTGTTCCGTACATGAAAGTTTATAGAAGTTTTTCCTACTGTAGTTCCTCTCGTTCGTTTCGACTATGCAACAATAGGTGTTGTACTCTGTACATAAACAAGTAATAGTTAGGTGTACATAATTTTTAACTAAAACTGTTGATTCTATAAAACAAAATAATAACGAGAAAAGGATACGACTCATATACTGGTGTGGGCAGGGAAAATTTATTGTCGAGAGAAGGATGTAGAATTGTGAACTCGCTCTTTATAATTCTTGTTTATGCGGTTGGACCATTTATCATCATGATTTCTTTTGTATGTGCAAATTAAATTTATGACGGTCGTTTATCACAGCTGCAGAATGCATAGTCCATTTAAGAATGGAGTTTTAGTAACAGTATTCCATGTTTTCTTTTCTTTCCTCAATAATAACAATTTTTAATAATAGTAAGTTCCTAGAAATAGAATTTTGTTTTGGAAAATGTTTTTCCGAAAAGAAATGAAAGTAGATTGAAATCTAATTAAGTTGCAACCAGCAAATTAAAAGTAATAAATTCAGAGACACGAATAATATAATGGAAAAGGGTATCGAAGCAGTATTCAAACGAAAAGGATAGAAACAGGTTTACAAATGCAACATGGTTATCAAAAATGTTCGTTCTTGTGTCAAAGATTTCATTTCTATTAATTTTAAATTATATTTCATGAGTAAGTGCGTTTTAAGTAGTTTAGAAAGAGCTGTCATGGCATAGTGAGCGTATTCTTGCATGTGTATGACTTCCAGTATACTTCGCTGTTATTATAACTAGTTTCACAATGTCTACAACTTTTCCGTCAGTTCCGTCAGGACTGTATTCACTTGCGCGATGTATTGCATCGCGCAAGTGAATACAGTCCTCGGAATGAAGCTTTCCCTGATTGATACGTATGACGTTCACTTTCGATTTTAGCGTCCATTTGAACATTGAATTACTGGAAAAGTTAATTGTACTTCAGGATGTGATAAGTTTACATCACGTTCAAATGGTATCCGTCTTCTTCTTGCTAAAACAGTATTGGGTATTGCACATCATCATATACGATCTGCGTGTTTCAGTAAAACGTTGTAGACTTTCTAATTTGTTTTCGGATAATAAAATCGATCGAAATTCTTTCCGACCATGATAATAGCAACTTCGTTGTACGTATCAAGCGACTTTCATGTTCACCAGCCTAACGACACAACGTTGATTAGCCTCCGTCTCCTCGACCGACTACGCCGTGGATATCGTAAGCAAATGATTTCCAGCCGTGTCTCACGCTTCTTACTTGTTTCAGCCATCCTTTTGGCTCTAATATTCTTCGACTTTGATGTAACCAGAATCTTTCCTTCGGGAGCATTGTTTAAGCTTAAAAAAAATGAAACGTTACCTACATAAAAAATAATAATCGTAGAACGACCCATTAATAAATAATCACCTAAGTAATTGAGAATAATGGGCCATTAGTTCCACACACTTTGTTTTGCTACAAAACTCAAGCTGTACTTTCCTTTCCACTAAAATTAAATTTAAAAAATCTAATAGGTATATTGAAATAAAATGGAAAATTATTTAATTTGCCCAGGCGTTTATTTTCTACCAAAATTCATTTTCGCGTAAAACCAAGAAAAAGGAATCTGATCCTAATTTTTTTCTTGTTTTTTATTTTTGTTAAAGTGGAAAACTTTGTTAAAGTTTTTTGTTAAATTCCAGTTAGGCATGTCAGTGTTATTTGCCCAGCAAAACTTAATTTTTACTTAAGAAACCCAACGAAACATTCGTTAAATTTAACTGTAAAAACTTAAAAAAATTGTATTGAAAATTTGATTTTTTTATTAAATATAAAGGCGGAAATTATTTTAATTGTATACTTAATTACTAAATTAATATATAAAGTTGTTTGAATAATTTTACACATATGATAAAATTTTTGAATTTATGAAACCTAACCTAAAAAATAGATTGAATTGTTTAAAAAAGTTAAAATCAAATATTAGTCGTAGTTTTTGCTAAGAGACATAAATTAGACATAAAAATCTAATCACTTTTATGAATAAAAAGTTGTAAATTAACATCGCGCTGATTTTGTTATTGCTTAAGAATTATAAAAAAAATTTGAGCAATATGATTGGTCGGAAAAATTGTTTGAATGAATGAATGAATGACCGAAGAAATTGAAGTATGAATACGGCTTAATACTTCAATTTCTTCGTTCATTCATTCGACTGTTCCACACGGCATTTCAAAGAAATACTACTTCTTACTACAAAATAAGTCGTAATAGATTTTTTATATTGCTAATTTAAAACCTTATTTTATATTTAAACACCAAATTTTTTTGTTTATGGTTTTATTCTCCTCTCTCGAAAATAAAATCTACATCTCAAAAATGGCCTTAAATTTTACTTATTTCATTTCTATTCGTGTTGAATGAATGAATGAACGATGAAATAGAAGTATGAATTCGGTCTTAGACTACACGAGCTGTCCATACAAATATTGCTGCAAACCTCCACTTCAAAATTATGTTTATATGCGAACAGGTACGAGACAAAGAAAACGCAAATGACACAAATGAGAAAAAACGATTAAAAATATGTCCACTCGGGACATTTCACCGCGAACCGTGGTTGAAAATGAAATCACGAAATACAAAAGACATTTTTCAAACTAATCAAATTTTATACGTATAATATTTTGCAGCAAAGGGTATTTCTAGTAGAAGATGCAATTTTTTAAATGTTAGTGCTTTTTTCTCCATTGAATATTTAATCAACATTGATTATTTAAATCACAAACACATATTAACGATTGGAACGGCGGCTATAGTGGACAAAAATAGAATATGCTAAAATTGCATAATAAATTGATTTGGGTTGATTTTAGTGTCTGTAAGAAATATGAATTTTTTTCCTATTTAGGAATTGATTGCAGTTTTTCCTAAAAAAAACTTTCCTATGGTTTATTTTGGTACACATATTAATAAATTTTTTCGAATCGTTGATTAAGGGTGTTTTCCAAACACCGACTTGTTACAGTCTTATTTGACGCCATCTTGAATAATGTCAGTTTCGTAATTATGATAAACTCGAAATCATGATTTCGTACTATTGTGTCATGTTTAACCATAGTTTCAAACTAAATTTGAAGTCAGTTTCGAAATGAGATATTTTTTCTCATTTCGATGCATTTTAGTACTCACAACGCCGAATGCATCAAAAATGGAAATTCCGGTCACTAATAGTTTACCAAGCAAATCTAGTTTCCTTTGAGTTTTCTATTTCTCATGGAGATATTTGGTTAGCGGAAACAAATATTTTCTGTTCTACCAATAGCAAAGTCATTTCTGACAATTTGAAAGTCAATTAAATGTCAATCTTGACATTTTTGTCAATGCCTACTCCATGGCTTTTTAAAACTAAATGAGAATACAAAAGAAATTGTAGTGTGTCTTGAGCTCTCATTTAAAAAATCAGGAACTCGACATTATAGTTATGAAACCAATAGTCTGTCTATGGCATACGTCGCTCAAGTCATTCCAATTCATTGTACCAACTTATTTGTGATGTAATAACAAAAAACAAAAAGCAATTTCTATTATATGGAAGAAAAAAAATTCTTGACAAGTTGGTCGTTGCCACTAGATTTGAAAATAAAACCTGCTAGTATATTTAGCCAAGATAAAATTTTGGAGACATTTATGTGTAGACGTCCACAAATAAGTTGGTGTTTGGAAAACAGTCTCAGTTGAGTAGTGAAAACCATGACACTCTGTAAGCGGTTAAGAAATATCAAACTTACATTAATTGTATGAAATTATAATTTTTTTAAATAATAGGAAATAAATAGGAAAAAATGCCTATAAGAGACACAGAATGAGGTTATAGGAAAAAAATACAAAACTGCTATACAATTTTAAATTCTTTCCTATTTTCTATTCCTATACGAAAACCAGAGTCGATCTACTGAAGTTATATGGAAATTAAACCTTCTAGTTTTTTATTTTAATATTTATTTGTTAAAATAATTAGTATCTCAAATTAGTCAAATGTTTAGTTTAAAATATTTTTCTTTATTTCATTTATTTGATTAAGCTTCACCATTTTCAATGTCAGAAAACAGTAAAATTGATATGATTGTCCGACTATGCAAATATTTAACAAATATCATTGTCGCATCAAACTCCAGCCCCGCAACTACGTTATAGGTACGTAATCCTCTACGAGAATATGTTATCGTAATCATCGTATCGAAATTTGAGTTTATTGAAAAAAAAAAAAAAAATGCCAAACATAGCTAGAAATTAGTCGAGAGGATTCATATTCTTTATATCGGTGGTTTTTCTGGGTTGGGTTTACCCTATAATACGCCTTTTACATAGTCTTATCAGATTGTGGGCCATTTATGTATTTCAAAGATAAACCTTAAATAATTCAAGCATGCAATCATTTCTTTGGTCTACTGTATACTGTATCAAATATTTCCAACTCAACCCAATTATACAGAAAAAAATATTTCCATTGGACATTATATAAATCAAGCTGTCGACGCAACCCATTCCATTTACATAATATTAAACCAAATACATATATAAATGAACGAGTACAACGAAGTAAAATTGTACATGTGAAGAATTAATATTAGGAAAATTTATTCATAAAAATTGAAAACTTAAAAAAAAGTATTATGCATGATTTGGAAAATAATACGAGTACGAGTACCTACACATACTCGGTGGTGTAAAAAAAAGTATTACCGAGCATTGAACTGTTTTGTTTTATAAAATTTTTTCTTTTTGTACCGAAAGCACGTTCGAAATATTTCATTTCATAAACTTCGATTTACCTGTATAATACCTGTAGAAAAATCCGTCGTTATTACCGTCATTTCGAGTTTGATAACACAGAATGGAATCATTTTACGTACCCAACTCAATTTTAATCGTGCTTTTAATTAATATTTTTTGCTTTATTTTTATAAATTTTAATTAAAAAATTACGTTCGTAACTTAATTTTATTTTATAGACTATAGGCTATATAACAGATAATTTATTAAGTATTAAATTTAATTATTTGTTTATATTTTGTATTTTATTTTGATTGAAAATGAATATACAGTAGAATTAATAAAAATAAAATGGGGGAAAATGGAAAATTGTCGCGCGCACAGTGAAGAAAATGTATGACTAATTATATACCATTTATTTAGATTAATGCCGCATTTTGATAAGAAAATTAGTTGGAAATGGTTTTATATATACGTAGTGGGGGTAATTTTTTATGGGATATTTGTACTAGGTTTTTTCAATAAATTTCGTCAACGGTGGTTTTAATTCGTAGCACAGTAGGAGTATTGTGCAGGTTACGTAATTTACGAGTATATATACCAAAATGTCTATTGATTGTTTGATTATTGAAAATATGTGAGTCAGTAATGCATTAGCTTTAATAAAACTATATTTTTAGAAACATTTAATCAACAATCATGTATGAGTTGAATTATATGAATTACATAAGAACACATAATTTATTCGTATACGAGTATTCTGGATAAGAAGGAAATCTCTTTAGTTGTACACACAAATTTTTATAGTACTGCTACGAATTGTTGCTCTGCCAGATTTCGAACGTATCTCTGCAATGTGACTGGCTTTAGCAACTTCATTGACCTATTTGAAACAATTACTCTGAACAGAAAAAATGTAACTGAATTTCGCGGAGTGTACATAAATTGATTGACCCGGTTTGAATTTTCATAAAAATGTTAGTACTAATACTTTACTCGCGTCGAACTGTGGTCGTCCCATTCTACAGTCACATAATATTTGCTTGAATTATATTGTAAACATGAATATTAGAATAATTCTAAACAACACTAATCCATAAATAGTAATTATTATTTATGTTTATATCAATATATTGATTTTTAGCTTACTTTAAACAAATTTTACTGGTCAATTTTCTTTGCGTCCGTGCGTTGTATAGAAAACGGAAAAAAATGCAATAAGCGAATAATTGGCTTTTGCTTAAACTGCCAATTTAAAACAACATACATATTTAGAGGTACTTGCTTACGATAGTTTAGTACGGAGTAAAGTAGTACGGCTTTATTAGTTTAAAATAATTTGAAAAATTTCGACCGTTCAGATAACGATAATATTATATGAGATGAGAAAAAGCTATCAGCTCTCTCTTATCATCTTTCATATGTAAATAAATAATTTCCAACATTACTTGATTTGAACTGGCCCTAACACTATGCATCAGCATGTAGCAAAATTTGTTGGACAGTTAGAAAATTGCCTACAGTTCGTACAAGGTATACGAGATTTATGTCATTTAAAGAAAATTCAATTTTTTGAAGCACTAAATACAATAATAATTATGAAATTTATGTTTCGTTTTAAAGTATGGAATATGGCGTGTGTTTATAGCGATGTCAAACGTAGTAAAATTATTTGCCTAATTATTCGATCTTCTTCAATATCGAAATTACACTAGAGCTCAAAAGTGTTTAGGCACTGTCAAAAAACAACATAAAATATATAAAACCTCAGTAACAATATGAAAATATTTACTTTTTATGTACATACACACATATATTTATGGCAATATACTAAATAAATGACAAAATTTAAAAGTTTAATTTAAATTTTACTTTCATCTATGTGACCTCCCCTTGATTGAACAATCGAAGCGCGCAGTCGAGGTATTGCCAGTGCAATAAGTTTTGCCAGTGTTTCTGGCGTTATTGAGTTCCAAATTAATTGCTTTACTTCCCGGTCCAGTTCTTTCCACAGTAACTCAATGGGATTCAAGTAAGGGCTCTGGGGAGGCAATTCCATAATTTTAATCGTTCATTCATCCTCTAAATGGCAAAGGTAGGCTTTAAATAATTTACATGAATGTTTTGGATCTATATCTTGTTTTGGATCTATATCTTGTTGAAAGTTAAATTCCTGAAGGTATTGCGTGGTTCTCCAAAAGTTGTCGGTTCTTTTCTTTTTTTAATATTCCGTCAATCTTCACAACATAGCTAGCCTACACTAGTACCAGCAAAATAGCCCCAAAACATCACTGAACCACTTCCATGCTTTTCGGTAGCGGCAATACACTCTTTACTGGTACGTTCACCCACAGATCTTCTTACGAATATTCGTCTTCGGGAACCGAAAATTCAAATTTAGACTCATCCGTCTATAAAACCTTGTTGCAATTTTCTATCGTCCAATGTTGGTGTTCACGGGCCCATTTAATTCGCTTTTTCTTATTTTGTTTACGTAGTAATGATTTTTTAATAGCTGTGATAAGGATCTTGCATTGATTCAAGTTTAGCTCAGGCCATACTTGTATCGCTACCCTGCCAGTTGGACTGGCGATCCACCTGGCATTTGCCAAGACAACTGCTTCCCTATGGCTTGCTGCTTTCAGCACAGACACATTCCCTCCCTGATTCCAGTCTCACACATTCCCTCCCTGATTCCAGTTGGAGATTTGTACCGCACCTTGCTAACTCGTCTGCTAACTTGCTAATCTCGTTAAGAGATGTGTGGCAATCCAATGCCACCCTTGACGCCAGGGAAACTAAATCCAGCGAAAGAATCGCCGCCCAACTGCCCACATAGATAGTGATATCAGCTAACGGTATTACATTATGCTTCAACCAGTTCATGACCTCTTTAATCGCTATAACTCCAGCATGGTACACACTGCAGTACTTGGGCAGACGAAAGGATAAACTTACATTTAATTCCTCACAGAATACACCAGCTCCCACTCTACCATCGAGCTTGGAGCCGTCGGTGAAGAATTTAACTCTCTCGGTCTCCATCACGAGACCACTATTCCAATCCACCCTAGAGGGGATAATCACCTTAAAAAACTAGTCGAAGCACAAACGTGGTGTTTTGTAGTCAAGATTTACCAGTTCATGCCTCACTGAATTAACTATAGTTGTGTGGCCGTGTTTGAGCAAACAGGCTGCTTCGCCATCATGTTCCTATATCATACTTTCTCCAGAGCAGGCCACGATACCGCAGTATGGGCCTTACAACTGCCGTGTAAAGCCGGTGCACCAGCTCTGGTTTCATGCCCCATTTCCTTCCAATGGCATTTTTACAAGAGTAGAGCACCACAGTTGCCTTCTTTACTCTTTCTATCGTGTTTGGTTTCCAACTGAGCTTACTGTCCAGAAGAATCCCTAGGAATCTCGCTTTATCAGTAAGGACTAGCATAGTACCATTGAGGCTTGATAAAACCATTGCCGGAATTGTATACCTCCTAGTGAAAAGGACCAGTTTTGTTTTAGATGGGTTAAACCCCAAACCACATCTGCTGGTCCACCCCGCAGTTATTGATAACGCATTTTGCATCATATCTCTGATTGTACCCAGGTGCTTACCCGAGACACCTATCGCCACGTCATCGACGTATGCAACCACACCTATTCCTTTCCCCGCCAGTTCCAATAGTAGTCTATTGATTACTACATTCCAGAGGAGGGGAGAGAGGACACCTCCTGGGGAGTTCCCCGAAGAACCCGTCTTCTGACGGAAGCTTCCCCCGTCCCCGCTATAACTCTTCTGCTACCTAGCAAATTAATTATTAGCTTGATTACTGGGTCTTCGATCTCAAATGTAGCAATTCTTCCATAATTGCTTCCACTTTCACGTTATTGAACGCGCCCTCGAAATGGAGAATGCCACCAACGATACTTCCTGAAAATCCAGTGACTTCTCAATTCCACGGACCAGAGTATGTAACGCCGTATCCACGGACTTAAACTTATGGTACGCATGTGGAGGAGACTGAGCCCAGTTTCTGGGTGCAATTTTTGAGCGAATACAGACATCTAGCATCCTTTCCATGGTTTTTAGCAGAAAAAATGATAAAGAAATTAGCCTAAAATCCTTAGTTAGGGTTGCTGTGCAAGCTTCTTCACGCCTTCGGAATGAAGATCACCGTAGCCTCCTTCCATTTCTCGGGGATGTGCCCCAGCTTCAGACACACTTTGAAGATGACTTCCAGCCAGGGAAGCAAGACCTCTGAGTTCTTCTAAATTTCTGCTGGTATAATCCGATCCGGACCACCTGACTTAAATGCTTGAACCCTTGAATAGCCCATTTTATTCTCCCTTCATGTTTTACCAAACTTCGACATTTCTACAGTCCAGGTGGATTACATACTTGGAATCAAGCTGCATACTTAAACTTTTTCCAATAATTGAGTGATCCTTGCGAAGTTTGATGTAAATCTGTGTATCGGAAGTGGCAAATGCACGAAAACTTCTCAATTTTTGCAATGATGTTGAAAAAGAAGTAAAATTAAAGATTAAATTTTC
This sequence comes from Nephrotoma flavescens, assembly GCA_932526605.1. NCBI lineage: Eukaryota > Metazoa > Arthropoda > Insecta > Diptera > Tipulidae > Nephrotoma > Nephrotoma flavescens. Next base: position 324,009,146 of record OW052221.1, on the reverse strand, counting down.
TATATGGGTTGATCTTGTTGGTTTTGTGAAATTTAAGCTGGAACAAAGATTTTTGATTACACAAGCTAGAACTCAGAAGATACTCACTAACAACCAGGCATATGCCACCGCAACTGGTTTTCAATTAATTGTTCAATATTTTAACCAATCGACGCGCGCAGTCAACTGGATTGTTAACAGAAGTAACTTAATTTCAGTTTTCTCTGCTTTCCAACTCCTAGCAAAGTCCACCACCAGACCACTTTTCTGACATTTTGCTTTGCTTTGTCCGGCCATCCGATGCTTGTAGCAATCAAATAAACTACATCAGCTTATCCTAGATCCGACGCAACACTAAAACTTTGCAATATACTATTTTTAAATTTGTGTTAAGAAAAAATCTAGGTATTTTTAAACTTACGAATGATCCATCACTGAGTTTCGAAATTAACTAGAATTTGATAATCGCAATCAAGCTTTTTTAACCACTTTTATTGTAATAATACCATTTAGGGGAGAGTGCAAGTTGCTACGAAACCCAACGGGGTTTTCTTACTGGTATGTGTATTCCGTCATCCCTATATCGTTTTCATGAATAAGTCTGAATTTGATTTCAACTTACGAAGTTGTAAACCTGTGCTGAGGAGCATCTCGTTTATTTCACCTCTAATCCTAATAGCATAGGCATGGTTACCTTCTCCAGGTAGTATGATTTTTTTATTAATCCTGTAGATTATATTGAACTATTGTGATTGGCAATTTCCACTAATGATTGCACAAGCCACAAGTAACCAAAGAGGCTTTAATTGTCGACATCTTTGGATTCGTTCTCTGACCATAATATATTTTGAAATTGTGCATGCTTTTCGTCCATTAGTGTCTGACGATACATTTTTCAAAATCGGCACATATTCCAAATTTATATTTTCTTAATTGAATAGAATTGGATAGAAATTCTTGAGGTTGGCTTGTTTGAGCCATCGAGCACTTCTCTAAATTTAGTGATTAAATTAATTTAGGCTTGATTTCGGTTCAGATTTTTTTTTATGTGGCCAACCTGAATATACTCACTCATAAACTTAGAGTATTCGTTCTTTAGATTTACATCTCGTCCAAATTTCCTCAAAATGACGGAAGATGTGCAAAAAAGCGTGCAATTAATTTTGATAAAGTTGGCTGCAATTCAGCTTGACCCACAAAAAAATTTTCTTTTCAAATTCAAACGGCGGAAAGGCTAGGTATGTAAGTTAAAAAAATTTATTAAACCAAAAATAATTTAAATTTGGGTATAAGCTAAGAAGTCAACAGTTTTATTGAGGTCAAACTTCCTAAACCGAGAATTGAGATGGGCCTAGCAACCCTATAATATTAAATATAAATATTACTTCATATCTAATTTATAATCCACACCGTCGTCAACCCTCTTCAAATAAACACATAATTTTTAATGTTATTTGATGATGATCTTTTGATTTCATCTCGCAACTTGTTGCTGCTTGCTCTCGGTTTTTATAGAAAAATGTGGGTATGTATCTCCTCCCGCCACATTCTTTATACGATTTGTCTCGCGTATATTTGTATCTACTTTATAAGCGTTTTTTTTTTCATATCACGCGTGTCTTCTTAGCGAGGAATAATGATTTTTATTTTTTATCGAATTTTTTTTCATTTTCTATGTCAAAAAGAATAATTTCAAGCAAAGATGATAAAAAACAACAAGCAAATGTAATTTTTCTTGTTAAATTAACTCACGAGTGGTGAAGGGGAAAACATATTTTTGATGCCTGTTTGTTCTATGCAGAATTTATTTTCGAGGCTGTTTTGTTAGAACTGGTTGAGTATGGAAATGTTTTTCATATTTGAATTTTCATCTCATTTTCCCTTTGTGTACAATCTTCAGTGCTGATTATGTTCATTATGACGATATTATATTTACGTCTAAAGTAATACGAATATTTTTTATTCATTATACTCGTATGTTGGTATGTACATATATATATCATACATATATTGTAATGCTTCCTGCTGTTGATTTTACATAATGGTGAGATTTTTGGTTTTATATTAAACCACCCAACCGTGATTTATAAGACCAGATATTTAATTAAAAACGATGATGGTTGGTAAACATGTGCGCTGAATATGAGGATACGTCGAGATCTTAAAGCATTTACTTGTTTTGACTGAACCAAACTGGAGCTGTGTCTAATGATAACTTAATTTGTTGTATTTTTTATTGGCATTTCGATGCGACGTGAAAATAAAAAATCATACTTTAAATATTCATTCCACAAAATGTTTTAGCAATTTGGGACGTTGGTATGCTACATGATATGCGATTTTTATGACACCTCGTATTGTGCATTGAAAAATCTTCATTAATTATTCAACTATTCCAGTGCTATACACTTAGCATTAAAACGTTTCAGTACCAAAATAAAATTGGTGAAGTTTAAGTTTTACGATATTATCGTTTGAATTGGAAAAGCAATAAAGAAAATGGTATATTTTTAGAATTTTCCTTTTTTATTTCAATTATTTATTTTCTTTATTTTTTTTTATAAATATATTTTAAATTTGGTTACCATTTATAATTTAAATGTAAATATTGTCTTATAATTTTATTTAAACAAACATAGGGAAGGGTTTTGCTCTCTCGCTATATGTATGTTTAATAGATTGGGAAATACCAAATATACATTCATGATTGATTTAGGTTTTAGATATTCCAAATACATTCGTTTGTAGATCATTGGTTCATGTTTGTTTTATTTTTATCATTTCGTTTTCCGAATAGTGCAAAAAGGCTAAACACCCCATTCACTATTTCTGTATCTCGTGATGAAATATTTATTTGTAACTTGTAAACATAAACGTTTTGTTTGGTTAGCTTGGTTAATCCAATTAGCGTATATTTTGTATAATTGCACATACGTAATTGATTTTCAATAAGTTGATAAATTCCATAAATAAATTGTAAGGCGATATATCTTTGGAAAATCCCATCAATCAAGTTTTATTTGGGAATATCGATTTACTTTTTCTGACCTAAATAAACTGTCGACTGTAATACTTAAACTAAATATATAGTTCATAGGGATGACATACATGCACAAACAAACAGAATTTGATTGATCGTTCATGTTTAATGTAACATCGGATTTTTTTGTATTTCGAACGATTTATTTTCCATACGGACATTATTGAGGAAATTTGGTTAAAGCTCAAAACTTTAACAAAAAGCTCAAATCACGATCGAATTTAATTTTGTTTTGCATAAATTTTCACCTAAGAGGTTTGTGCTACTACACGGTTTGTTATGTAAAGTTAATCGGTTTATGTTCTAACGATAATTATATGAATCTAAAAATGTAATTTTGTGGTCTAGTTAAACTACACTATTCTCAGATCTATAGGATCTATGTTTACGCGTAACGTAAAGTTTGCGAAGGCCCGTTCCACAGTGTGGATAACTGCAGCAGGGAAACTTTCGAATTTCAAAATGAAACTTTGCAAACTGATTAAGCCCAATTTGTGCTAATTAGTGCTCACTGTGAAAAACTAGTGCTAGTCCAGGAGCCGGAAAAACCGGAAAAGAAAATTTCAAATTTCGCCTGAAAGACGAAAACAAAAAACCCAATTTCAAAAGACCTTAATAATGTTTTTTTTATTCTATGCCATCCGTTTTGTGGCCGAAGCACTCCTCGCTCTTTCGCGGTTTATTTTTCCGTCTTACTTTACGCATCATCTGCAACATCGAAGACGTACGGCTATAACTCCAGGCCAGCCCATACTGGAAGTGGAAGTGGGTCGGCCCATGAGTTTTGCACGCTGATAGGGGGTCGTAAAAAATGCTTACTTCCTTGCATTTATTTTTTATATGTTTTTGCCAGGTAAACATTGTTAGATACTTAGTCTCTAAAAAAGTATAATGCAAGGTTTTGGGAGATTAAAATTTTCCAAAATCATCAGTCAAGTTGAAAGGATGATCTCGGGTTTCTTTGAGTCGACCATATAACGATTAATAAAAAAATTATATTTTCCTTACCCGGACGTCAAATCAATAATAAGAGCAGTTGTAGACAGAAGAAGAACTGGAGCTAGTTATAGTAACATGCAAAATTAAACCACCCTAGTTAAAACTATGGTGAAACGCAAAAATAAATAAATTAATGTTAGAGATATGATCCAAGCCAACACAATCTCCGAAACGGTAGAACATATATTATCTATCAGATGGGAACACATAGAAGAGGCATATGTCAACGCTGCTACCAACGTGATCGGCCACAAGGAAAATATGAATTAGAGAATAGATCGAACTCTGTGATGACTGACTATACAGCGAATAATCGAGACAAATATAAAAAAATACCGAGTTCAAGCTCTACCTGAACCGCAAATGTTTGGTAAAACATAAGGTCAAAAATTAAAAATCACGGATGTCATTAATTACAAAAAGTTGATGGTTATCCAAGCACTGCAGTTAATTGCGGAGTTCGTGCATTTTGGGAGTGTGATTTTGGAGGCAATGAAAAGTTTGAAATTGTTTTTAGTGCGATATGCAGTAAACCCTCGATTTAACGGACCCAAATTTAACGGACGCTCGATTAACAGATCCGTGGTTTAACGGACAATTTTTTATTTTCCATTTTTCGGTTACCGATTATGATGCATGGATTCAAGGATTCTTAACTGATTTTTGGAAGAAATTCTGGAATATGGCCATATGGCCACCTGGGTCGGAACTCGATTAATTCTTAGCCGATTATGATGGGATAAGATATCCTGGATGGAAATTGGGTTCTTAAATGATTTTGGGAAGGAATTCTTGAATATGGACACCTGAGACGGAACTCGATCAATTTTTAGCCGATTATGATGAAGGGTTCTTAAATGATTTTTGAAAGAAATTCGGAAATATAGCCACCTTGGACGAAACTCAGGCAGTTTTTAACCGATTATGATTCGATTGGATTTGTTTAATGAAAATGAGATTCATTAATGATTTCTAGAAGAAGTTTTTAATATGGCCACTTGGAACGGGACAAGGCTATTACTTAACCGATGATGACGGAATTTGGCACGTTGGATAAATATGGGGTTATAAAATGATAAACTGCTTTACTCTCCAGAAGATGAGAACCCGAATCATAATCTTCCTCTTTCCTAATTATTGCTGTAGTGGAGAGTGTAATTGTTGGTTGCTTTATGGAATTAACTCCTAGACCATTTATGCTCTTGCATTGCAAATACCTCAAAAGTATAAATTTCCGCTTGGTTCGAAAGGTTCTGGAAATATCATGGTCTTAGAAGACATCATATTCCATGTTCATGTGAACAGGTTTAGAATTCGTTGTTGATAAAAATACTATAAATTTATCCGAGCACTTTGTGTACGGTTCATAACGTAATTTTTTGTGAGAGTAGTTAGTTGACCTACCACTCAACCCGCTAATTACATGAGTGGGCCATGTACTGGTGATAGATATTAAGGCATCCAGCCTTATCAGAAACATGTTAACATCACGAGCCCCTTGCTTCAAGAAAGACGCCTGCTTATTTCCGAATTTCGTCCCAGGTCGCTATATTCCACAACTTCTTCCAAAAGTTATTGCAGAATCTTATTTCCATCCACCATATTGTATCAGCATAATACCATATTCAATCAGTATAATCGATTAAGAAATTCTCGAATTTCATTCTAGGCCACCTGTGTATTCTAGAAATTTCCAAAAATCAATTAAGATTCCCATTTCCATCCAACATATAGCCAATCTCATTATAATCGGTTAAAAATTGATCGAGTTTCATCCTTCGTGGCCATATTCCAGAATTTCGCCCCAAAATCATTTAAGAGTCCCATTTCCATCCAACATATCCAATCCCAACATAATCGGTTAAGAACTGATCGAATCCGTGCCAGATTAAATTCGAACGTATAGATTAAATTTAAAAACATTACGGATTTAACGGACAATCGAATTTAACGGACTCCCCATTTTCTGTATAACATTTTACGTTAAAATGTCACGTTATCAACGCAACATTTAGCATAATAGTATTTAGCGTAGCGTGTAACATGTTCCCTAAATGTTTTACCAAACATAAATCAAAGTACGAGAAATGGTCTCGAAAATATACTAAAGAAATTGAAAACCATTGATGTCCCTGAGAATTAAACTTTTTAGCCAAAGCTCTAAAGGTGTCAACTTTAATGGTGTCTGTAACTTTAATTTTCCAGACGTCTTTGTTTAGAGACACAAGTTTGTTCTCGGCTACCGTAACCGATTTCATGGTCGATTGTATATTGGAATAAGTAGAGATGTTTTCATTTTTGGTTTAGCTAGTTGTTATTCTAGACATGTTTCTTGACGTTTAACTGACTTTCTGAAACCTCTTTTGGAGTTGATGATAATGTTTCGTCCCAGTTTTGGTGAGTATTAAAATTTCATTTTCTTGTTTAGTCATTTTCTTTCTAATTCTTCTACATCCGTCTGGAATGGATTAATTTTATAATCGATTGCAGGTTTAGGTACCATCCCAAGTGCTCTACGTGTTTGAACTGCTTTTTAAGTTTTTCATTCATTCTTTTTCCTTAAAATTTTAAATTCTTTCAGTTTAGCTGAAAAATCTAAATTGGTCATGGAGTCCAGCGTTTTTCTTCTCATACTGAGTGAGCCTCGCCATCACCTTCCATAGTGATTTGCCATACACTATTGAACAATTCACAAGATAACCAACTGCAACATCTCTGTTTTTTTTAAATATGAAATGTACTGAGTTACCGGCGAAACTAAAATTTCAAAGGGTAAAAATGATTTTGATTATATTTAGCGGTTTATTGATGGTCCACCGTCTTAGAAGCAATCACAAGGAAGGTGGTCACTTAAATCTATTTGTACTATAAAGTATTGAAATGAAAATTTATATAGCGTGATATTCATTATGCGAAAGTGATAAGTAACTATGAAATCTCACCTCTGTGGTTCATTTTTCTCATTTGCAGTCTTAATATCCCACATACGTACATATATGGAAAACTTTAATAAGAAACTATTTAATGTTTCCACAATAAATCTAATTGTACACGAGGGACTACAATTAAGTCTCTTCCAGTTTATAATTAAAACAATATTTTAACGGTTGGGTATACCCTCAAGCCAGGCATAAATTAGAATTATCCAAACCTTATACAAAATTTGCTACGTTGGGAAAATAAAAGTAACGACAACTTGCATTATACGAGTATATCTGATTAAATAAATAAGTCTACAATGATAACATATTATCTTATGTCTTCAACTGAAACATACTCGCATTTTTCTTCAACATTTCTTCTGTCTATTGTGGTACGACATAAAGTTAAGATACGAAATTTTCTGTTTATACAAAAGGCTTCCAATTTTATGTTTTTTCTACTGATTTTTATTACATTTTCTCGGAGACGGGCACATATGTATGCAGTTTGCTACATTGTAGTTTTCATATATATCTTGCTCTACATTATACATTATACATTAAATGTATGTTGTTACGTACACATGATTGAGTTATATCTAAGTAGCGATTCATATAAATCTCGTTGTGTACAGATTTATCCAAGCATCGAGAGCAACTCGATATAATATGTTCATTCACTGTAACCACCATACATAGAGGAGATGTATATATGTGCCAAAATACACACACTGTATATATAGAAACCAGTTCAATGTAAATATTAAAAGTACAATAATACCAAAAAAGCTCACTTTTTGTGTACACTCCAAGCGAAAAATATAAAAGCTACAAAATAGAAGAAAAATTTGAAATAAAACTTTATCTTATTTTCTATTGTTATTTTTAATAAGAATAATAATAATAGTATATTTTAGTGTTGCCATATTTAAGTTATATTACATTCTTGTTGAACAAAACGACATAAAATTTATATGAAAAAGAATACAGAAAAAGCTCCACCGAGGCAAAAAATGAAATAAAATAAAAAATCTTGAAAGCGTAAGATACGAATACATTTGATATTTTCTAAATAAAAATAATTGAAAATCGAATATAGAAACAAAAATAGTTATATACTGTATACACTATTAGAAAGTATAACACCATTATAAATTGTATAGAAAAGCTTACGAAAGCTCCGAATGAAGAGTTGAAATTGGATAGATAAAAAAAGATTAAAGTTTTTTTTTCAGACGGTTATTATTATTATACACATTCCATTTTTTTTAAACCATCAATTTTAAACCATAAAATTGATTTGGTTTCATTTTTATTTTTTGAAAAACCACCAACAATCTAGTACTACAAGGATGATACGGGGGAAACTAAACCCATTTGCGTTAACCTAATTTTGTTACGTTGGCTATAAAAATAACATTCAAAGGACATCGAAATTTGTTCATCAAGCATGACCTATTTTGTCATCGATTTTAACAAATTAAAAATAGTTATTACGTGAATTTTATTAAGATTTTGGGTGTTGTATTTTTGGTATGTGCCAATATCCTTTAAAATGTATAAGTTAAAATCAATAAGTATATAATGTTGGAATAATTGTAATGCTTTAAGAGACACCTACACATTTCTTCAAAAATCATTATTTACTAATGAATAAGGTGCTATTTTTTTCCGTAGCAGATCAAAAATTGTATCTATGTTATATAGTAGATTGCACAAAAATTTCAATACAAATTATCCAAAAATTTTACTGCGTACAGCAAGAATTTACTTTTGCAAGTAGATTGAAATGTGGCTTAAATGCTCAATGCTTCTTGGAAAATTGAAAGCTGCCTAAGGTCTGCCATTTAAAGACGAAATTTTTCAGCCTGAATTTACTCATTGACAAAACATTTAGCTCGTCAAATTTTGTGTGCGTAACTACGGTTGCCAGATTACCTATAGTTAAAACGTACAGTATAGGTATTTTTATAATCGAATTTATGATATACGAAATTTCTGGAATTGGCAAATACGGACCAAAATGTATATAGCTATATTGTTTTTAATTAAAGGTTTCTCGAGTTTTTAACATTTATACGTTATGAGGCCTGTCATATCTATATACCATATTCTTGAATCATTCAGAACATATTTTGCAACCATCCCTTACCTAAGCTCTTCACCTGCCATTATCATCGAGTTACACCACTAATATTCGAACTCCACTAGTAAACTCGTAATATTATCGAACTAATCGTTACGATTATAGGGCTCATCCAGCACATTAATATCTCACTAAAAAAAAGTAGCACTCACATATTTCATGTCTAATATCTCACTAAAAAAATGTAGATAGTCTCACTTTTTAACATTTTTGATTAAAGTGCTTTGATTTAAACTTTGCTTCTTTTTGAAATATCTTTCAACTCTTCTAACATCACATTTTTAGTTATTTTAAACAAAAATTAATTGTGCTGTCAAACTATGTCAATTTTGACAAAAATCTAAGACACAAAGCCAAAACAATATATAGATTTTGCATCCAGCACATGTGATCTACAAGCGAGACTACTCTACATTCACGAGTATCCCAATAGTAGATCTCAGTGTGCTGGATACCCCCATAGTGTACAATATTGGCGAAGCTTGATGTTATACAATATTTTGACATTTTCGACATTTCATTCATTTGTTTGACATCTCGTATTTTAGTGATTCGCGTCGTATTATAGCAATTTCGTTGTTTTATTATTTTAGGCTTTGGTGACATTTCGATGTGGTTTGGTGATATAAGACTCAAGTGACGCTGTTGAATATCAATAAACGAACGATTTTCAAACGTGAAATTTATGTTACGTTTACTACACCCGACGCCATATTAAAATTTTTCCGTACCATTTATGTTAATGGTAATGGTATAAATTATATCAGGTGGAGATGCTAGGTTAGTACAATGTACGAATTTTTAACACATTTGATCACATGAAATTAAAGTATTTGTTTGTTTCCGCCTAAATTTAGACATCAACAACACATTAAGCTTTACTTGTGTACTGTAAAGGCAAAAAATAAATAATTTGCGCGTTCAAGTTTATGTTTTCCACAGTACATAGATCGAATAAAATACAGAAAAATAATAAATTATTATCGCTTGCATTTCATTACAGGGACTTTTCTTTCAAAATAAACTATTATCTTTAAATGTACCAATAATTTAAGATACTATTTTTTTCATTTATTTTGGGGTCTTCCCTAATCATCTCGCTTTATGAATTAAACTCGCCTACTTGGAATGAAGAAAAATTATTGAACACATTTTGAATAAATTCATTTGGTACGAATTAAAATTGCTTACGATGACAGGTAAATGAAAATCTCCATTGGAAAATCTAATAACTTTCCTAGGGTCTTCAATATCCAGAACAAACAAAAGAACGGTACATTTCAAAATTTATCTGCATAGTTTTGTTTGTGTTAAATTGTTACCCGGACGGTGTATTTTTTATTTTTTGATTTAACATTTAAAAATTTTAAAAGTAATTCTTCAAGGTATTTTTGAAGTGGTCCTTTGGTGAATTAAATTGGAATAGGTCGTCGATGATGTTGAATGATTTAGACATCCTATTAATGGGAATGTTTTCTCCATAATTTATAGAATGGTGTTCTAGTGCTAAAAGCTCATGTTTTCGAAATGTTCTGCAAGGAACTTGAATTGACATGTTTTCCAAAATGTAAGCTGAATACATGTGATCAAGCAAAACAATAAAAGCCGCGCCTAAGAGAAGTCCCAGTCACTTTTCTTTAACAAGAAACTCAGAAACTTCTTTTAAATGCTTTCAATTCTTTTAATGCGCTGTAACGCTTACCGAAGGCTATCTGTTTCCTGCATCCCAACAAACATATAACGGGCACAATTATCTCAATTAATCCACAGCGAGCGTTAGCAGAAAATATCTACTCAGGAATTCCATATGGTCTTATGCTGCGGCTTAAGCTAAGGAGTTTGATCAGTTTTAGACCATATATAAATAAAAATAAATACGAACAAAAACCATAAATCATACCGTTATAATTATACTGTACTCTATACTTACCCATTGAATTCCACCGTCATCATTAAAGTTTGTTTATCGGAATGGGTACAAAGGGCCGAATGTCGAAGGGTCGAATGTCGAAGGGCCGAATGTCGAAGGGCCGAATGTGTCGAAGGGCCGAATGGGTCGATGGGCCAAATGTCGAAGGGCCGAATGTGTCGAAGGGCCGAATGTGTCGAAGGGCCGAATGTCAAAGGGCCGAATGGATCGAAGGGCCGAATTTTTTTTTTCTGCTTTTAGAAATATAATTTTTTAAATTTGTTGTTTTATTGAATATTTTGTAAATTTTTTTTATTAAACTTAAATTAATTTTTTATGAATTTATGTATTTTACTATTTTTCATCACGTATTCAGTCAGCGGTACATTTTGGTGAAGGAAAATTTTGTCTTGCGCCACCAATAGGTATATCCCTTTTCTTGCCCGTTAACACAATTGTGTGGGTACCCTAAAAGTACCATGACAAAAATTTATTTTTGTATGTGTTTTAACCCAATTTACGCATTTGAGTATTCCTTTTAAAATTATCTTAGTCCGAAAAAAACAATATACATATTTACACAATTGTGTTGGTTGTACTTCCACACAAGCGAATTTTTTGGCGTAATTTTCTAAAAAAATTTCATCTTACCCAAATTTTTTATCAAAAACGCCATTACATACTATTATTTTTTACCCACACATTTTTGTGGTTGGACTTATATAGTGCAATTTTTTTTTGTTTGAAAAAGGGATATGTAAAAAAAAAATATAAATAAATTAAATAAAAAAATATATTTCTAAAAATAAAAATAAAAATTCGGCCCTTCGACCCATTCGGCCGTTCGACACATTCGGCCCTTCGACATTCGACCCTTCGACATTCGGCCCTTCGACACATTCGGCCCTTTGAAATTCGGCCCTTCGACATTCGGCCCTTCGACATTCGGCCCTTTGATATCATACCTGTTTATCTCATTGTCATTAAATTAGATTTCATGAACACAAAAAAAACATAAACAAAAGAAGCATCGTCATAATTTTAACAACCACAAAAAAAATTATACAAGAAGAGAGATGCAATTTAAAGTTATGAATGAAATTACTAATGGAATACATTATAAATTCTTTTTACTAACATACTTAAATGGAAATTGAAATTTAAACAAAAAAAAAACTAAGCTATACGCTAACTTTTAAATAGTGAAACAAAAATTATCCAGTACAAAGTTATTTAATAAAAAAAAAAAAAAATGTCTATAGGGCTTACGATGTGTGTTATTTGACGACCTTCAATTCTGTTGTCCAACAAATCCGGGCGATGCACGAAGTTTATTTTTGATGTATTTATTTTTGATGACTTTTTTATGGCTTCATAATTTATCTTTAATTTATTAATTTTTAATTATTCGTATTGATAATTATTATTCAAACAAATTACTATTTGTAGACACCATTTGTTTTTTTTTCAATCAGCCCATGTAATTATCACACGTCTGCACTTGTAATTTGTATCCACTTATATTTATGAAATCTTAATTAATTTTATACATATTACTAATTAATGGAGATAATTATATGAGATCTGCCTGTGTTAACGTATTCTTTATTTTGTGTTCCTTCATGATTTCATGAACAATTTTTACCTGTTTTTTTTTGTCTCTTTTGCTTAATTTTTACGACCAAAAACCAACATATTAGTCACAAAAAAAATACTAAATTTTTTTAACGTTTCTATATAGATATATTCTGTTGTTACTTTATTTTTTTATTTGTATTCACAGACCACCGTTCACGGCAAAATTTACTTTTCATCTTTTCCTTTCAAATCCCAAAATTCTTTTTCATTAATTGGTAACAGAACTTAATTAAAAAAAAAATTACATTAACATCTTGTGGATTGTCACATCATCTATTGGGTAAATGATCGTGCCATTTATTGGTATAATTAATTTCTCTAATGACAAATTGAATTTCCCCCACGTTCCCTACAAGCATAAAAAGGAGAGTTAGTGCCCAACATAGTACGGATTCCAGACCGATACAGCGTATTCCAGTTGAGATCGAACGTAAGCGAAATAGAGGGAACATAAGGTTTGAATATCTCTATATTCACCTACAAAATATCCTCAAGAAAATATATTTTTTGTCTTGCTAAACAGACTCCGCATGCGAGTTATTTTTATCTACACCACTCTTTTCAACGTAACACCACTTATAATTTTCGCTTTTATTCTATCACGTGCCGCGTCTGCACCACGACTCACCAAAGACTCACCCAATGTGTTCGCGGCACTCCCGTGCTGAACATTCCAGATTGTCCACCAACAATCGCGACCAATTTGCTACAATATGGAATACTACTAAACTGCTATAAAACTACTCATACTTATAATGCTACTACTTAAACCTAGATGTCATTAATTTCACAAAAATGGTATTAGAGCACTTTATGCTGAATCAACAAGCCCAAGCGACCAATTCAACTTTTCTTCTATTCTCGCCTCCTCGTAGTCATGCTCTATGACCCAATCCATTTCGCTTCGCATCCTTCTTCAATTGCGGTACTTTCCTATATTCAAAATCCATGTTAATTCGTTCAGGATTCCTTCTCGATGTTTGCACCTTCTACAGAAATCTCGCTACTGTTCACAGGCCGTTGTAATACACATACCACGAGACAGCTATTCTGCCAATTATATCTTTGCTGCCCTAGGAACTAAATTATTTTAAATGTCGCAGCCAACGGATTCCCATCAGGTCCTAAGTGGATCACTCCACCAGTCGCAATTTGTTCTGGACAAAATTCGCTCGTGTTGGGACCCATTACCCAGTTAATAATTACCTGCCACAGTCGCTCTTTGGCATCATCCGAGACTATCGCTGCGCTTGCTACGTCCTCATTTTTCCTTATCTCTTCCTACATGGTGTACTGCTAATGACCAACAAGTCTGTTACTTTGAGTCCTTGATTTCGCATTAGGTTAAGTATTTAAAATGCTGAGCACTTTGTCTCCGTTTTCTTGAACTGTGGCAATATTCCGGTGGCATGGTTTATCATATTCGAGCTGACTAAGCTGATCCTCATTATCTGCTGTCTCCTCGCCACCACTCGATTCTACAAAGCCCAATATTTTCCCTTAAATAATGTAGGCTCCACCTTACTATCGACAGCCATTTCGAACATGTGCACTCCACCGTTATGGCATGCCATACCTTCTGCCCCGTATCGCCTGCATAAACATTTCGTTTGCTAAATATTATGTCTACCTATTAAACCAGTTTTTTCAATGTTTCTTGAACTGTTTTAATTTCTTATTTCATTTCTCGCATGTCTTGTTTCAATTATTGATTTCATTTTGTTGAGTTATAATAGCCAATAATTCACCATATCGAAAGTTCCAGTTAGCCCGGAAACTGACCCTACCACCACATGTTTGTCAACTAGTTTTTCCTCTATTACCTTTTTGAACTCATAATAATAGGATTATGTCAAATCATTCGATCTAACTCTTGCTTTGAAGCAACTGCGAAATCGTCTGTGTTCTACACCGAATATCCCCACAATAGTTTTCTCAATATTCACTATAATTATTTTTAATTACACCGCTATTTTCAATTTAACAGCACTTATAATTCTGCCACTACCCACTTTCGCTTTTATTCTATTGCATACCGCGCCTTAACCAAGGATGCATGCTTCATGGATGCGAATATTTGCAACCGATCTGCAATATCACGAAACTGCTATAAAATTACTTCTAATGCTACTACTTAAACCTAGATGCCACTAATCTCCCATAATGTTTTATAAACCAATAAAGTTAAAAGAACCAGCCCAAGCAACCAGTCCACGGTAAATGATGCCCAATAGGCGAAGTTGTGGCAATATGTTGTATTATAAATATAACACTACTAGAAAATTTAAATTTACTTCAGTAGGTATTAAGTACTACAAAAATGCAGCTTATGATTTTCATATTTAGATGTTGTGACCATTAAATTATGTTACACTTCATCAATTTATACTAATTAACCGCAAGATTAGCCGATAATTATCTCTAGATCCTTCCTCAGATAGTAATAATTATGAATAAACAAAATATGAAAGGCTAAAGATTTTTTCTAACATCGCCAAACAAATAAAAAATAAAGAATAATTTTCCCTTTTTAAAAAATTCCGTTCAACAATTTTCACAGAATATATACACAAAATAATAACAATATGACTAATTGTGTTTAACCTTTTCCTTCATTGCTTGTTGTAACCTATTTAAGAAATTTTTTTGTCTATTCTAAATGAGGATTATGTCAAACCAGAAAATTTCACAAAAAAAAAATAAAGAAAAACAGATTTTCCAGAAATAAAGCATACAAAACAAGGAATACAATAAAAAAGGAAAAACCGCAAACAATAAAAATAAAACACTCAGGTACAAAAATAAAAATTGGAAAAACACCAAACCTTTTTTCTTCTGGTTGTTATCTTTATTTTTCTAATATTTTTAGTTAAATACGTTATCATTTTACACCAAAAAAAATAAAAGAAAAGAAAAGAAAATAGATTTTCCTTTAAAATAAATATATTAAATTTAAAACCAAAATGTTATATAAAGTCGGTTAATTTTTCTACAGGTAGGAAAATTACCCCATAACCGTATTCCATTCTTGTCTTACAGATTTATGTATTATTTTTATTTTATGTTTTGATTAATGAGATAAATTACTTTTGTGATTTTCTTGTTGATCTTACTTTAATTAAAGTACCATGGATGTACAAAGATTAAATATTTTATTTGGCATAATAACGACTTGCGTGAAATGGGTTAGAATTTATTTAAATTACTAGGTAGTTCTGTTACACCACTAAACATTTTAGATTAGCTTCATGAAAGAAGGTTTAGTGGTTTCTGGGGTTTATAAATTATTTTGTTTGCTAATACATAATGGTTAATCCAAACCGCCTAAATATTTTAGAATCTTAAATAAACAAAAACATATTTTGATAAATTGAAATGCTATCTAAACAAATTAGCTAAACACATTTTTAGGAAGAAATCGATCATAATTACAGTGGCCATGATATCTTTCAAGCGCACGCACATTTAATTTGTTCCGAGAAATTTCAAAATAGTTTGGTGGTTAGAATGACCAAATAAAACTTTTCCCAAATAAAGTTAGTAGCGTAGTTACTAATGGGAAACATGGCGGCGCTATTTTATTAAAAGTTTCTCCATGTTTAGATAGTTTGGTTAGGTTGTTTAATACTTTTTCATTATTTGTTCAAAAAATTTGTAAATTCCATTATGTCGTAAATTTCTTTAAAATAAAAAATTCTAAATTGACTCGAAAGAAAATTTTTATCATAGTCGACAAAATGTGGCAAAGTTACTACAAAATTCATTTCCTTTTTGGCAACACAAATAACAAAATTCTTGATGTTATCTTTGTGTGTGTATGCCAGCCTTTTTCCATTTACTACACATAACCACTATTTTATATATTTTAGTAGATATACTTGTTCACTTTAGTATCCTCTTGCCAAATTTGGTGTTATGTGGGAAATACTGATGGTTCATGATGATATAACACATTCATAAATATGAAAAAGTAATAAATTGAAAATGAAAAATGGGGCAATCATTATATGAAGCTGAAAATTACTTCGATAATATCGGTTTTGTAAATTTATCGTTTTCACCGGGGCACATAGGTCGCCGTCTAGTTGTACGTATATGTAAAAACAAGGCTAACAATTTTCCTATGTGCATGGTATTCAATATTCATACAGGTGAAAATCTATAATTTATCTATATGTTTTTCTATGTACTGTATGCAAAAAGAATTTTTTCCAAACTTACAATAATACAGCTTTAAGTAATTTCTCGGCATAAAAATAAAATTTTAATAAAAACAGAAAAATCGTTTTTCTGAATAAAATTAAAAACAGTTTTTCCAGACAATAAACGGCAAAGTATTTTGTATATGTGCCTGCTATGCATTGTTATTTTGGTTTGTTGCTATACGACTAACTATTTTTTTTTGGTATATGATTGTGTATTCCAGTTGTTACACCATCGCTATATACGTTCGTGTATGTTTAGTGCTTTAACTATGTGGAAATTGATGATAAAGCAGGAAAATACGAATGTTATATAGAAATTAAAATATCCAGTACAGTAGTTCATAAAATAATTGGATGGAAATACGAAAACGTAATTCATGTGGAATGATTGTGGCTTTAACGATTTAGTTCAGTTATTATAACCCTATCAGTACACCTACTGTTTGTGAAACCGTGCTTTATGATTTTAAACTGAGTTTCATAAACCTGTTTTCGTTCGCTTACATTTTCATACTTCACAACGGCTGATAACCCTAACGGCAGTTAATCCTTTTATGATAGTAAATAAAAGAAAAACCTTTAGGGTTGTTTTTGTTACAGTCCTTTGATAATTTTAAATTGAATTTATGCACTGCGCTTTAATTGAAGACTGCCATTCGTTGAGGTTTTATATGCTTAGTTAGCACGTTGCTTCCTACTTTTTTGCTCAAAGTAGAATAATATCAAACCACTGCAGCGGCTAGCCTTAAGCAAATAAATACACCTAAAGTATGGGCTGTCTTGCAAGCCGTTCCGCCGTACATCCGTTTTAGATTTAACAAAACTGTAGAACAGAAAAAGAAAGTTTGTGTGGAAAGACTCAACCCAGTTACTGACACCTAATAAAGCTAATGAACCGAAAAACAAGAAATTGAAGTTAAAAATTTAAATTACATTGTAACCTAAAGCAGATTATCAAATTGGGATTGATTAATTTTCATAAAGCTGAAAAAATTAATATAAAGACGTTTCACGCAGTTGGTTTTTATTCACCCAATATTTCACTATGATGCCATTTTTAATAAAAACACTTTATATAGGCTGTTTAGCTTCTGGTTGAACCATTATTTTGTCAAGAACAACTGTAAGAATGACTGTCACATTATTTTAATACCCGTTATACATGTACAATTTTTGCCTTTAAGGCATAATAATTCTTAATTTATATAGTACCTTATAAGGCAAAAAACATAATTCTTTTGAAGAGACTTTTCATACCGGAAACATTTTTAAACGGATTTGAAAAACTTAATAGATCGATAAAATAAAGTTGATTTTGTTAAATATATTATTAATTTTATTAAAAATTATCCAATTTATTTAAATTTGGCACTTTATCGTTGTAAAAATCTGTCTGATTGTTTTGTTTGCTGTTAGCTGCCACTTTTTCAGATTAAGAAAGTTTACCTTATACATTGTCCAATTTTAAATTTTTACCTTTAAGGCGATTCAAAATGGCCCACTTTTAACCAATCGGCGCGCAAAATTTTTGTGCCTTAAAGGCAAAATCTGTATACATGTGTCATCGCATTAACTTAATCCTGGGCTGGGATGTTCTATAACATTACCATTTTTCGATATTTTATCGAAGTCTACGTCTCTTTCTGCTAAAATAATTTTTGTCTTCTGTTTCGTTTATGAATTATTTTTCTCTATTGCTATCACAACCTACTAGAATATATTTGAACAATATCGATTTCACTTATTTTCGTTATTTTCGTTCTACAATCGATCACCAATTATTTGGTGATAGAAACGCAGTAGAAACATCACAACGTTGCAATCTAGCAGCAATAGAGACAAATTTTATTCTACAAAAAGTAGATATATACTTCGATAAAGTATCGAAAAATGATGATGTTAGAACGTCCCAGGGGTAGGATTTTGTGACATCACGTTTTTCGAAACTTATCGAAAATTAGAACAAAATTGCTTACTGTTTCGCATTTCAATTATCCTTTTCTATTGAGATCGCAGTCTAACTACTAAAAGTATCACATAATAAAAAAAATAGATAGAGACAGAGCAGAGAGGCATAATTTTCTATTCGAGCTTGCTGAGATCGTAAAAGAAACAACGTAATTGAAAAATTAAAAAACTTTCACTTTTATTCGTGATGAAAGAGATGTAAATTTCGATAGTATCGAAAAAATTTGATGTTACTTTCAATCGGAGTAAGCTATATGAAAAAAATTGCCATGATGATAATTGAAGTCGTATTCATATGACGGATGAAAATCAGGGATTTTTCCATTTCAAGCGTGAAGTTAGTAACTTATTTGATTTATGCTCTACATTTGGTCGGAAAAATCCAATAAGTTACTAACTTCACGCTTGAGATGGGAAATATACCGGATTTCTATCCGTCGTATGAATACAACTTGAGGATTGTAAAAGTTGGAAAACCCAGCTAGCGCAAAAATAAAAATTAAATTAGCTATCTTTCAATGACATTTCGTAATAACAAAAATCACGCGTATTGTCAAATTGGCATTGATAACAACAACATAACTATCACGGGATCTTCACTAGGCAAAATCGCTGAGACTTTCTCTCATGATATTTTATGTATGTGTATGTTTTTTTCAATGTATTGACAAATAATTATCAAACAAATATCATAACTGGGCATTTTAGTCTTATAATAATTTCTTCAAATGTCAAAAAATCCGTAAATATTGTCAACCAATTTATGGATTTGTATGTTAAAACAGTATAGCATTGACAATTTCACTGACATTTCTTAAAAATTTCATGATAATTTTTTTGTGAAATAGCCTCTGATAATTTGCTGAGGGTTTCAAAATTTGTAAAACATACTTACACATACATTCATAAATTTAGTCTCATAATAGAAAATCTCAGCGATTTTACCTAGTGAAGAGCCCGTGTACAACAACTACAACGAGAAAACGTTCCTGATTTTACTTACGTATGTATGTGTAAAATAATTTTCATTTCGTATTGAACCCAAACAATTTTTATAGCGTTTATGTGTGTGTTAGTAAGTTCCGATTCTTTCAACACAAAAAATTCGTGTTGAAAAATTACGCTAGACAAAATTTTAGTTTATAGGCAGGAATCACAGCAAACTGGCGGATTGCGTCTTTTTTTCCATGAAATTTTAGCGCGGCATACTTTATGGAAATAAAAATTAACATACAAAAATGTACCCAATAAGTTTAATTTTTTTGCCGTCAGATCCACTTGTGGTTGTTGGCATAGCTCGTTGAGTTTCAAATTTGTCCGCTACATGCCACTCGTGATCCTCCACTCGTCAATTACGTGTGATTTGTTTATAATTAAAATGGCAGCGAATCGTGAACTTGTTTTAAAGTCAAGGTATACACGGTCAAAATAAATGAAGAAATCTGGTTGTTAAAGAAGTGTGCGCATAAAAAAATTTGTGAAAACTGTACGAGAAGGAATTCGAAGGAATCATGTGGCTCATACGAAAGACCTAGCTGCCAGACTGAACGTAGGACATTCAATTAAAGTATCGCAGACTCATCAAGGATCTGCACTTTAATACCTACAAAAAACAAAAAAAATAGTTGATGAACTGAATCTCTGAGCAAAACTAGGTTCGTGGTGATGAAATTTTTATTTTGAGATAACTAACACAATGATCATGTAGGGTTAGTGTCACTAAGAAGCGTGCCATTAAATAAATTAAACTTGCAAAGTTTTAAAAATGTTTCGGCTGTGATGGTTTGGGGAGCAATTTACGTGTGGGCGATGTTCGAGAATGAATGTTACTGCCTCCAGCAAGATAGCGCACTTTCACATAAAGCAAAACTAGAGGAGTGCCAAGTTACCTTATTTTATACCATTTTATACCAATGGCCTGCTGTATCTGCGGACTTAACCCCCTTTGGATTTTTGTATATGCTTGTCAAAATCGACGATAGAAAAAAATTGAATTTGTGTTTATTTAAAAAGTTTTTTTCTGAAGATTACGTAAAATTGTCAAATTAGTAGAGAAAGATTTGAATTGATGAATTAAATTTAAAAACTTGATGTATTTCAGTTGCAAACCTGTTATTAATCAAAACAAAAGCACAAAGTGCTTTATACAGCTTTAATGCGATTACCTAAAACTTCATCTTTATACAGCAGACAGACACAAATTTAATCGCGAAGACAGAAACCCGATTTTGCGAGAGTGCCTAATTTATCGGGATAGATTGCATTTATCTAGTTATAAAAACTTAATAATTCTATTTTGAAAAAAATCTTGTTCAGTCAGGCAGCCAAAAATACTTGCAATTGAATATTTGCAAGCATTTTGTATCCGCTGTTGTTTATTATCGTCCCATACAATACATCTAAGTCTTATGATACTTTGCGCTCTTTAATACGGCGTTTAGGAAGGATCATTCACTTTTATTTATTTGCACGTTTGTCCATCCAAAAAACAAAAAGTAAACTACTGTTTGATTTGTCCTCTTTCTATTGAAAAAAACCTTTGTTTCCCATTTAATTTAAAATCTTTGTATTTTTTGTAAATTTTGTTTTCGTTAGTATTCACTTCCATAGAAATACTTGATGCGGTATTTAGAGTAATAATCGCCCAATAAAATATTAAATACTTCGACTGGGACCTTACAAGTGACCATTGGTCTGATAACGCTTGATGGTATGCCCTTAACATCCGTAACGTGAAATTTATCACAAAACCCTCACCTTAAACCTTTTCCTTTCGAACAGATATAGCCAATGTAGTATCGCTTCACGACTTTCCGTACACCTCCAAGTTTTTCTACTATCGTAGACCTTTCCAATTGCATTATGCCTCTAACACCAAAACCGCACCGACGCACTGCGTTTTTTCCATGCTGCTGGTAATGTGGCGTCTTCGGTGCACCCCTGCACTTGATACACTTAATTTTTCTTTCGACTTGAGTAATTGGTCTTGCTGGCCTGCTTTAAAACGTGTCACCTTAGTGCATCTCTCCGCCACAGTCTTCTGGATTGCTCTATCTTTAGCAAATACTTCTACTGCCTTTATTAACTCCTCTCATATTAGTGTATTTATCTCCATAATATCCTCCAAATTACGCTTGGGTATCTTTATAGAATCAGTGGCTAACAAATGACTTGCTCGGGTTACTTTATATTCTAAAGCCACATCGTCGCAAAACCAACAATAGTAGGGCTTCTGAAACTACTCTTTTCAATGTTTCTGTTACCCTTACCCAGAAGGAGTTATATACCAATGTTAAAGTGAAAACGACTACGATCTACAATTCATACTTCCATCACTGTATATTCACCGACACACACATTAAAAAAATTTTGATTGACAGGAAAACATTATTTATGATTATTGTTTTGTTATTTTACAAATTTCTTTTCAATATACCACACATGAATTTTTAACTTAACCCAAATATAGGCAAGTAGATGTTTGGTTAGATAGATAGACATACTAAACAAATCGTTTACTTGTCTACCAATTATTTGAATAATAGTATTTTAATGGAAATGTTTGTCTACCTATATCTCTATGTGCGGTATATCCGCATTGACAACTCAATGGTTTCATATGTAAAGATCCGAGAGATACTGCCTTAATAATTTCCTGAGTGCGTCGCAGAGCACCCCCCTGGCTGACCTAAAAATCTATGTAATGTCAATTTCCCATTATTACTTAGTTAATAATGTACGTACAAAAGTTTTCCCAAGTGCTTTATTGTTTTGTAACGACACAAAAAAAATTTTAAATCAATTTTTCTGTACATTTCCGTATACCAATTATTATTTTATTTATTTATTGTATTGTAATGAATATTGGAATAAAATTTCATTGCCAATCAACAGGAAAACTCAAATACTATATGTATATGAGTTGTAATAATAATGAATACTGATTTATTTTTCTTATAATTTTCAAATGCTGTGAAACTACGTTACAGTGTAAGGTGAATGTGATATT
The DNA here is from genome assembly GCA_932526605.1 of Nephrotoma flavescens. Lineage (NCBI taxonomy): Eukaryota > Metazoa > Arthropoda > Insecta > Diptera > Tipulidae > Nephrotoma > Nephrotoma flavescens. Next base: position 323,986,332 of record OW052221.1, on the reverse strand, counting down.
TCGTCTACAATGACACTTTGTGCTCTGTCTGTATGACTGTTGATATTAAATGAGTGTCGTCGCGTGATGTGGAAACATATTTTGAGGTGGGTTTTATTTCGATTTTGTTAGCTTTTAGAAATTTTGAAGGATTAAATGCGTACGTCCAAATATGTCCAAATATCGCTGTTTTGCTAGTCATCGAGGACATTAGCCTGCTATAATAACACCACAGTTTGAAGAGTGATAAGCAAAAGTGATGACCTTTATTACGTAATATTATATTTAAACGGTATATTGCGTTACATTTTATTTTTATTTATTTATTCATGAAACATGACACACAACATTCTTTAATATAATTGATGTAAATATTAATTATTAACAAATTACATAATAGGCCAATGTTGTATCGTACCAGATAAACAATTTCTCGCCGTAGAAGCTAGGAAACACTTTCGTGATAAGCTCTTCCTTCGACGTCGTGAACATGCAAAAAATCGAGGGAAACGAAATCAATTCGGTCGAAACATCAACATAACTTTGACCATTGCCAAGCGCCAACAGTTGTTTGGGAAAGCAGCCGTTGATGAGTCCTTCTGAAATTCTCATGTTCATGGTCAGCTCGACGATTTCAGACATGTATTGAGTTCTTCTGCAGCTGTCGATCTCGGAATGACGGGTAGCGTTTGGTAAAAATTGTCGGCCAAATGAATCATCGCTCCACCAAAACATCTTGAGTCACTTCGTAAATCCTTCATCGTTCGATTGAACGCTTTCAATGATCGGTTGTGTGCCATTGTGCACTCGTCTCATATGATGATTTTGCATTCTTGCAATACCTTGGCCATCGCCGAGTTCTTGGCAATTGAACACACTGGCTTGTCATTTGTACGGATATTCATCGGCAACTTCATGGCATAATGTGCCGTCCAGCAAGTGGTTTCAATTTCCGTTGATGCAACAGCTTGCGTTATTTATGAGATCTCGAGTAAATTGTGGCCAAAAGTTCAGAAATCAGAAAGGTTTTGCCTGTTTCAGCGGAAGCATTGAGGAAGAATATTCTGCCGTTTCATTCGCCAATGCGTCGTACACGTTACTTTGCTGTGTATTCAAAAGCGGGACATTCGTTTGTATACTATTTGACTCATTGAATCTCGATCGTAAACTTGCTCTCATTGCATTTCGCGACTAAATGCATCGTGCATCGAACGAATTGGTGCTGGTATGCCCAATTTCGACAAAAAGCTGCTGCCTTGATCATGAAGCTTCGTCGTTTATTTCAAGCTCATAATTCTATGTTGCAGTGCGAACTCGACGCAAAATGCCATCAGCCATCTCGTCCTTATATATTTGTTCCACAATTCCAATCTGTTCGATGGATGACACCTCGCTATAACGATCGCGAATGTACGAATTTGATTTGCCGTCGCAGAAACAGTCAGTGGCATCGGCAAGTGTTGAGTCCCAATATGAGTCGAAATATACACGTTGTTGATTCTCTAAGTGCAAACACAAATGTTGGACAGTGAGTGGGTTGACGCTCGTACATTGAAAATGAGAAAATACGCCAAATCGTCTCATTGCAACTGACAACCGGCCTAATTGAAATTTTGCATTTGCAGACATATTTGACGGCTTCACTTGCCAAATCGATTAACTTCATTTTTGATTTTTTTTTAAATTTTAATATCAGAGTACGAATATGTTTGAATTTCACAATTTTCTGAGATTTTTCAAGCTTTGCAGCGACTTTTCACGCTTTACAGCCTCCAAAATCAGCAAAACATACAAAAAATTCAAAATTTCATAGAAAAAAATTCAATATTCTTCGGGTTTTCCGGAAGTTTCCAAATTTTCCACTCAGATTTTGAAATTTTTCTCTTCTAAAGATCATCTGGATTGATTTTCCAAATTTTCCGACTTTTTCGGTAGATTTTCCCAAATTTTCTTTCGTAAGAACCATCTCTCGGTTCAGCCGTTCTCGACTGATACATGCACATACATTTTTTACACCATTTTTATATTGTTTTAGATAATTTTTGATGTTGCTGCTTTGATGGTTGATGCAAGAAGAATTTCTATTTTATTTTTTTACAATTATTTGTCGTATATGCTATAACGTAGCCAATTATGACTTTAATTTTGTACATAGATTGCCAAAATGCTACACAAATTATATTTATGGTAGTCCTCCACCAACGCCATCTATTGAAAATAATCCGAAGTGGCCCTATAAATGAATGATCATTGTCGAAATACAATTTTGATCGGTGGTATCCGATCCAAACGCCAAAGGTTTAACCACTGTGCCATTTGGTCGGTAAGTGAATTAAATTGTTCAAAGGAAAAAGTTAAATTTTTTTAAGGAAACGGTAACGAAAACTTCTGCAAAACCTCGAACAATTCGTTACCCATACATAATAATTTTAAAAAAAAAATTATTTTAGATAAACCTATCAACAGTTTTGACCTTTATTCTTTAAAATTAGCAGTAGAACGTATCACCAAACCAGTAACTTACAGCCTCCTACCCAACAAAGCAGGAAATATGCACAAATTTACGTCAGTGACTCCACGCAACTTGCAAAAACAAATGCAATATGGCAACACACAAATTGCCCACCTGTAATTCTGGATCAAACTAATCGATTCTTTCGTCAACACAATCGCCCCACACAAGCTTATCAAATGATCAGAGAGATTGGTGTACGTGAAAGAACAGCAGCAATTGCAGCAGGACTTCCACCACCTCAAATCAGCTTGGTGTTTCGTCGTGATCGCCAATAAGAATGGAGAGCCCCCGTTTGAACGTTACATTCGCATTTATCCTCGCAATACAGATAATCCAAAACAGTAGTTTATGCAAATAAACAGTTTCAGCAAACCTCGATCTAATGACCTATGCTCTCCTGTATCCCTACGGAGAAACCGGTTGGCACATATTCTGGGGTATATGCAATCGAATTCATAAAAATGTATCGATGCTGCAATACAAAGTCGCACATGCTATTCGCAATGAATTCAACCTAATCATGCATATTCTGAATGATTAACTCAGCAATGGTTGGTTGACTCTTATCTGGAAGTTGAAGCCAACAACTTGAACTCTATTCGAAAAAATCAACTCAAATTACGTAAAGTGAAATGTGTCAGAGACTTACCATCGATTACGTCGATAACATAGCAGCAAATCTAAACATTCTGGACCGGAACAACCGGACTTGGTCACGCGCGTGTGTCAAGTCAAGCTATGCGGACTCTCCTCTCACAAAACAAGGGGTTTTTGGTCAATGCAGAGCCTTCGTCTTCACAATCGAGTTTGGTAGAGTGATATACCACATGCTCGTATTGGAACAAATTTAAAACTGTGAAAAGTCATGCTTAAAAATGATGGATGTGCCTTGCGGTGTAATAAGCGTCAACGCCTCATATATGGAAAACAGAAAATATGCAAAATCAGTTCCCACCTGTCAAGGTCAGGGAGAAGTTACTACTGTCAGATGTGCCCAAATGAACAATCGTTAATTTCTGCCATATAATTCATACCTGTTGCTTAAATACAATACACATGTCAATGTAGAGGTATTGAGATCTCAAATTTCAATAACTGTCGTAACGTTAGTGTCTCATGACGCAGCCACTGACTGCGCTAGTGAAAACTCTACAAATGTTTTCGCAGCAATTTACCTGCCTAGAACGATAAAATTGAGATAAATTTTGACAGCACAACGTGAAAACTATATTTTTTTAAATGGATGAACTAAGTTATTCTATAGAGTATGAAAGTTTCGAATATCAAGAAGTGGATACAGAAAATTTAGATAGTGGAAATAGGAAGCCAAAGCTAAAATTTTAACTTTTAATTTTAAATGTTTATAAAAATACTTATTAAATAGTCGATTGAACTATATTTTTGATTATTGTAGGAGAAATAAAACAAACGTCAAAATTTATCTCTATACATAAACTTTTTAGCTTACTAATTTATCTGTAATTTAGTGGAGACTTGTGGTGATCGCATTACAATTTTTCTTAACGCGAGCTGGATACCTAGCTTTAGCGATTTCGATGCTATATTGTGATGCAATTTTTCTATTTCACTAAGCTTTCTGCGTAGTTTAGCAATGAAATATTATGAGGTGAGTTGATACAAACCACCATCCACACTGCTGAATCTGTACATACAGCAGTGTGTACAGCAGCTTACTATACAAAAACTTTATACAAAAATACCTAAAAATCGAAATATATATATATATTTTAAATCGACTTAAAAATATTAGATTACAATTTCCGGTAATATTACAAAGCTAAAATACAAAACATGGATATTTGAAATATGAAAATGTACAGAAACAAAAAATAAAAATTTCCAACAACAAGAAGTTAAAAATTTATAGAATCAAATTTTTCTCTTTTTTCCATTTCGACATTTTCTTCGTCTATATTTTATTTTGTTGGAATGGAAAATCATATGGAAATATTTTAATTTCCGTACGTTGAACATAAAAAATTTGGATTTATATTAATGTAACTCACAGAAAAATTCATTCTGATTAAATTGCTTGATTGGAAGACACAACATTTACAGAGCGCAACACAGCTTTAATTAATACGATTTCACCCCACACATTTTCACAAAACTGATTTATAGTTAGATGGTGAGTTTTGAAACATCCCCATATACGTTGATCAGTCGAATATGCGAAAATTTTATAATGTTGGCAAAATACAATTTTTGTCATAGTATATACATACTTTGTAAAGCTGCACGCTATTTTTTAAATGGTGCATTAAGCGAAAACTATGCAAAGCGACAAATTAAATTTATTTTTAATTTAATATGCGAAAAATTTTTATGTACAAGTGCATAATATATTATTATTAGCATAAATTGGAAATCATAAAATTAAGGATATGTATTTAAAACTACAAAAATCATGTGCATCATAAATAAAAATATATTTAAAAATAAAAATAATTAATAATGCCATCAAATATTTTTATGTTATTATATATTTCGATGATGATAATGATAATGATAATATAAATTTAATTAAATATTTATTTCTACATAATATGGGAAATAGCTGTAAGGGAACAACAATTAAATTGGCAAATGTTAAATTTGTATACAAAACATTTTTTTTAATTTTCCAATAAAATTATGTGCATATGTTGTATGGGACAATAAATTCATAAATCCTTGTTTTGGTATGCATATATAGTATGGTTTACAAACGATGGTACCACACCCTAGAGATCCAAACATTAATTATCATTTTTACAATTACCTAAAATCATATAATCACCTTGGAATGAGTCAAGGCATTATTATGAATCATAGTTAGTAATTTTAACGTTACCAATTTTTATGTAGCTTCTAAAAGTTTAGAAAAAATAAAGCACACTTTTTCATTTATGTTGTTGGCGTATAACTTTTTTTAATAACTTATATGCTTTTGTGTTACAGAAAACAATGAGCGGCAAACTGTCATAATATCTAACACCTAATTTCTCGCTCGCAGCTAAAACAAAATTTAAATCTACATGTTGTTTCATCTACTTATATTAAAAAATTATCAAACGAAGCTTTAAAGTAATGTATATGGATATAGTTAATTAATTTAGTGTCACTGATTTTTTTTATCCGCCAGATTTGAATTTTCCGAAAAATCTAATCCGTATAAACCATAAACTATTGAAACGTCATTTACGATACGCAACAAATCTATATTACAAAGATTTAATATAATATTGAAAGGGAATGGGTACGTCCGGCAAAAACTATCACATTTCAGTTGATTGAATTGAACCTCTATTAACCCCAATAATAAATATCATTTATCACTCAGTTTACGCTCCCTATGGAAAATGATGGGCAAATTGTGTTATAGCGATACCGCACCGAAAGAGAAATTGGCTATTATCTAATTTTATTTTGCTATGATAAGAGAAAGCTTTTTAGCCCCGAAATATTTAAAGCTGATGCCAATATTAAGTTTTTTTTGTATTAACAAAACTTAAGATGTATTCGGGAAACTCTTTAAATTTTCTGCGCTGATGAAAAGAAACTGCAAACGTTTTCGTGTCTAAAGATGATTACTAGCACATTATTTACAAGGACGTCATGTATACGAAAATCTTTCCCATTTGGCTAGAGTGTGATGGTGGTGGAAAACACAAATGGTGAAATGTTAGACAAGTTAAAATTAATATTGTTTCCAAAGCTTTGAAATAAATCATTTTTATGTTTGATTTGTGTTTCTGGGAAATTTCCTTTTGTTTGTTATAAGTGTTTTTATTTATTGTTGACAGTTCGTGTGAATTTTATATTATGGTAGTCGTGGTAATTAAATTTTAAAATATTATGCTTTAAAATGTTGAGCTACATTTACAATATAAATTAAATTACATTTTATATTTTTAATTTTATACATTTCGTGGCGAACCAATATATGTGACCTGGTGCATCAAAAGGGGGCTTACGTGCGAAAACAAGTTAACTAGGAATCTGAGCTGCTATCAGTAAAAAGCTCGTTGCGTCAGTTACGCGTTAGTTGTTCCCTTTTATCTGCGTAGCCTGAGGCGTCTAGCTATATTCAAGGACGTTAAGTGTTATTTCTGCTTGGAATATTATCGTAGTTAATCGCGTTAAGTTGAGTTTACAAATGTTATCATTCTAATCGCGCCGGCCGTCTTTATCATTATCCTGTTAATGTAATCGTTTCTGTTTGTACTCTGCTTTCTCTTCATTTTTTGATCTTATGTGAAAGAGCGTCCCATACTCTATCCGAATCGGCAAAAAAGTGGAAAATGATTTTTTCACACCTAAGCCCCTTTTTCATAGACACATCGAAGATAACTACAAGTAGTGTTTGCAAGAAAACATGTTTATAGTATTTAACGATATTATGACTCTAGCTTAAGAAAGTGAAATAAATGAAGTAAGTCATTGGCGGCATACAACCGACTAATCAACGACCGCCAAACAAGACACGTATACAAACATTTATCAGTACACGTGGCACGTATCGTATCATACATTCTAAAAAGAATTGTATATGACTTGTCTCAAAAGAATCGTATAAGACATGCCCGAGATGAATATGCGACAAGTCTTATTTTAATTTGTAAAATATTAATTTTAATTGGTTCAAAAATGATGGTTGTGAAATATATACCAAAAATTTACACAGTTAAATTTTAAAATATTCCAATATTTTAAAATTTAACAAAATAAATTTTTGGATTTGCCTTGTAGTGAAATTGAAACATTTTTAGATAATCTTTAACATTTATATACGTCTTAATATTCATGCGGGCACCTACCAGCTCCTCGTAGCTGCTGTCAATTTCCTTATTGATAGCGCTGATATTTTAGATGACTTATTTGTCGATGGTGAAATTAACCTACCGGATCTTGGCACAATCTGAGGATAATACCCATTATGATGCTGCTCTGGTGGCGCCAATATTTGAGAGTTTTGGACATTTGCTACAAATTTCGTTTTCAGTACAATTGACTGGTAGTATCCACCTATTTTAATTACTTTTTTAAAGCGAACAATGTAAAGTTAACATTAACTGTGAAACTACCTATAGTTTTAATTTCCGTAAGGCCGATTTTAAGAAACTAATGAACTCTCAATTTTTATGCCGTGATGGTTGAATGCTTTCAACAGTCTATTCCTTATACTGTACGAAGAAACAAACTGTCAGTTCTTCCATGGTGTAACAGGGAATTACGTTTACTGCATAATCAAAGAAATACGTAAACTAATTTCCGAACAGACGATATGAAAATATACCGATAATTTTCACGTTATGAATGTGATATAAATGCCAATCCGTCACTAACACTAGAAAACACACTAATTCCAATAGTCGAGAGTATATCATCAAAAGCGCTGTTGTTGCCAGTGTTCTAGCCATACTTGACTTAGGGGTAATTTGTGACCGCGAGTTAAACTCTAAAGTTCTATCTAAATATCACGTCGAATTTATTGTCAACAGTGCAAAGTTTTCTCTTCAATTTGTCAAACGCTGGTCTAAATGATTTACAAAAGTTAGGCTTTTGTTCGAGTATGCTAGTCAGGTTTGGCCCCCATACCATGAAGTGCACCTATGAAGAATTAACGTTGCACAACGTGCTGCATAGGTACCTGCGCTTTGTTCTGCGAAGATTTCCATGAGTGTACATTCACAACTTGCCTCATGCTTCATTCGGTAAAATTCCAATTTTGGCATTATCCAAAATTACCAATTGATAATAAAATTGAAAATGAAGAAGTTTTAAATTTTTTCGAATATATGAGAGGGATCCCATAAACATTTCTGGGATAGGCGAATACCCCGTAAACGTAAAAATGTTTTTTGACATTCTACGTTCACCATACTCATAGGATTTTGACTGATCTATTTGACCATGTAGGTGAGACCCCATGAACATCTCTAGAATCGATGAAAAAAACTTAGAAATTTATTCAATTTCATGAAACTTAGAAGCCGTGTATGGCACAGTAAATTTCATCTTCAATTAACCATGTCCATTTCAATGTTAGTACTTGAAACGTCCTAATTCATCAATACGGACAACTCACATCTTATACTTTTCGGGCCTAGTTGAATCTAGCTGAATACCGATAATTCGATTCATTATTTTTTTAGATCTTCTCCAACTTTGTTGCATTTTTGGTGATATTAATTTTCTTCTCTTCAGTAAAAATTTCAGTAAAAATTTTCCATTCGGCTCCGGATAGTGCTCGAATAACAAAACACGGCTATTGATGTCATTTTGTGGGCTATTATTGATGACTTCCCAACCCGACAAAAAATAATTATTTTATTTTATTTCGCTGGTCCTACACTCCGCATAGAGGGCTTTGGCCGCCACATTTATAAGGATACATTATACTCAGTTTTTATAATTATTGATTAATGATTGATTACTCCATTGAATCCTAGCCAGCTGCCACATCTGCTGGATGATGTAGTTTACATCTTGTCTCTAAGGGTTACTCAACCTCCACAGAAGAATAGATCTTTGGCGTCATCTGATTTATCATGGGTGTATGTGGGTGGGGGACAAACATATTTTCCAATCACTAGTAAACCTTAATTATATATTATGCAGAAATAGACGAATCATAGAAAATGCATTTTGAACAAGAGTTCCAAGGTCGGACTCCGTATAATCTAAAATGCTTGTTCTGGAAATACTGCTGTGTATTCTTTTTCAACTTAATACTTTTTACGCTATTTGCCGTAGGCACTTGGCGAAACACACTAATACAATAAACACATTTTATTAAACGCTTGTTTTTTATTTCGAAAAATTTTGCGAAATAAAAAACAAGTGTTTAATAAAATGTGTTTATTAAGTACTTTTTCAACTTAGTATAGTTGTCCTTTTCTTTTTAATAAATGGGTTCATGGGTTCAATGAGTGTCAAATTTAATTACCGAAATGTTCTGTTGCTGCTTGACACCAAGGAGATGTTTAATGTAAGGTTAAATTCAGTTAAAATAAGATAACGAACTTTGAGCCATTCAGTCCCATATTTTATCGTTAAAATTTTAATTTTAAATCAATTCTAACCCGAACACAAGCAAGCCCGAGTTTAAAGCAAACTGACAGTCGAAAAGCTAGAAACCAAAATTCAACATTGGGGATCAGTTTTCAATAGTCAGCCGAATGTAGAAATTTCTAAAAAATCTTTCAAGCTGCATTTTATATATTTTTAGTCAATAAGCCATTAATAATTAGCAATTAAAATATTTTGTAAATGAAAACACTTTTAGACTCAATAAAATCCGAATTGATAATACATAGATAATCAAAAATAGACAGTCACTGACACATCATGTATAATAATTAATAAATTAGCATTTTGATAAAATTGTCGAAGAGATTAGATATAATTTTGTAACAAAATTCTTATCTGCCATTTCGAACTATGAAAGCCTACACTGTTTCAGGTGGCTACATCTTCTTTCAAATAAATCATTTGCGATAATATTTTTTAAATATTTGATTCAAACTTCCCATTAAAAATTTAATTTTTAACTGCAAAGTAGGTGAAAATTTGTAATTGGGAAAGAGTGTAGAAGGATAACTCCCAATAGGGTCTCTCTAAATCAGCTCCTGCAGTCATGAATTTTTGTGATTTGGTTTTTGAATTGCTCTGTAAAATATAAATTATAAAACTAAACAGAAAGGGAGTCGTTTATCTCGTTCTTCATGGAGGTTTTCTGAAAAATGGCTTATTTAAAATGTTCTGACGTAAATATACCAGAATCAGAAGTAAAATTTCTCGACGATTTGAGCTATTTATTTTGAAAGTGATTTAAGTCCATTTTACAAGTAATATAGACCAAAGCACGATCCAATCCAACTTATTTGGGGTTTTGGGGTAGTAAATGTTTTAAACCGCTGACCAAAACCACAACGGATTTTCCGGTACAAAAACCATAAAAACACAAAATATTATTTTCTAATATTATTCATATGCTGTATAAGATAGCGGAATTTTGACAGTGGAAAATAAGACATTACGCTACTCGCCGCAAGTGGCAGCACTATCACTAAAGAGAATTAATTTTGTTATGTAATTACCAGTTGAAATTTTTCATTCATTACGTACATATTTTTTCACTAAATAAAACATCTCAGAGGAATAAAATATTAAAAGTGATCCTTAAAATGGCAAATTGATTGATCTCCGAAGTAAAGGAACTCGGTATATGAAATGTTGAAATTTAACCCTAATGTGAGTGACGTGGGTACCCAGGTCCCTTGTGTTTTTTTAGACGTCTATTTTTGTATGTTTTACACCCAGTAAAAATTTTAAATTTTATGAGAACTTCTAGTTCAATTGGTATAGGTTACGATTATACTTAAAAATGAGAAATGTTACCACTTGGACGAACGTGGAAAAAATAAGTTAAACACTCAAATTAAGATATTTGTTTTTCACTCACATGAGGGTTAACAATATTCCGTCTTTCTGCCGTTTCTTCCACGAGTAACCAAAACTTTCGGTTGTTTTTCAAGCTATTAAGCTTAGATCATACTGAGAATATATGGAAAATTTGGAGAAAATTCATGGACTAAAATTTTCACTAGACTTTTTTGATTTTTTTGCGGCCATATAAGTTATTTTCAGTTTTTGGCCAATATCTCAAAAACTTCCACTAGTAACTAATACTTTTGGTTGTTTTTCTAGTAGCTTAGGTCATACTGAGACTATATGGAATTAAATAATAATTAATTAATTAATTTTTTAAAAATCAAAAAATTGTAGTGAAAATTCTGGTCCATAAATTTTCCATATAGTCTCAGTATGACCTAAGCTATTAGAAAAACGACCGACAGTGTTGGTTCCTTTTCTGCGGCCATATAAGGTATGTTCAGTTTCTGGACAATATCTCAAAAACTACCACTAGTGGAAGTTTTTGAGATATTTTCCAGAAACTGAAAATACCTTATATGGCCGCAGAAAATCAAAAAATTCTAGTGAAAATTCTAGTCCATGAATTTTGCTTAAACTTTCCATCTAGGTAGTCTCAGTATGATCTAAGCTATTAGAAAAACAACCGAAAGTATTGGTTACTAGTGGAAGAAGTGCTGGAAAGACGGAATATTGTTAAATTTCAATATTTCATATACTGAGTTTCTTTACTTCGGAGATCAATCAATTTGCATTTGTAATGTCTTATTTTCCGCTGTCGGAAGGAACGAAAAAATTTATAAAGATCTGATCTATTTCCGAGTTAAATACACTTGGTTGCGAAAAAATCGCACATTGCTCAATTTTCCACAAAAGTTCAAAAATATCACAAAAATTCAATACTTGTTTAATTTTTTTTAATGCAGATTTAAAGCCTATGTCAATAGCTATCCATTGGTACCTTTTATGTGTTTATACGGGCCATCAAACTGATTTTTGGGGGTAAACATCTGAGGTACACGTTTTTGTGAATTTGTCAGCACGAAAATTAGGGATAAAAATCGAATTAAAACATGGAAATAAACAAAAAAAACTGTTTTATTAATAAGAAGTTCCCTAGCTCGAATGACAGCTTCCATTCAAAGTTTTCACAAAACCTTGAGGTATGTCCTCCCATTCCTCTACGATCGCCTGTTGCCGCTCCTGGAAACTCGTTGGAGCAACATCTCTGGCTCGAACATTTCTTTTCAACTCGTCACATAAATGTTCGATGGAATTGAGGTCGGGGCTTCGAGCTGGCCACTCCATAACAGGCACATCCACCTCTTGAAAGTACTGGTATACTACACCAGCCATATGCGGTCTCGCATTAACTAATTTTTTTATACATATTATGTACAAGAGTACACCCATACGAGTACCCAAAATTTAATAATACATATATTCAATATTTCACTAACCTAGCTATGTAATACGACTCAATTTAAATAGAATAATGCATAAAACAGAAGAAAAGTAAAAAAAATTATAATACATAATGAAAAAATAATATCCCTTGTAAAAAAGAAAAAGTAAAAAAAAATACTAGAAATTAAAATTCCGGTTAATCGGATGCCGCATAATTGGGTTTTTACTGTAATATGGAAATTAAAGCCATTCCAAAATTTCAAGGAATGCTTTAATTAATGACAATGTGCAAGAAACAATTGCAAATTTCAAAATGAATTAAAAATTTCATATCAAATGAAAGAGAAAAGAAAGAGAAAAAGGAAAAAAAAATCCAAAAAATTATATTTCCGGTTAACTGAGTGTTCCGGTTAATTAGATGCCGAATAATCGGGCTTCTACTGTAATATGAAAATTAAAGCCATTCAAAATTTTCATGAAAATGTCAAAAAACTCAAAAATTCAAAAAACAACTGAAAATTTCAATATGAATTTAAAAAAATGAATATAAAATAGAAAAGAAAGAGAAAAATATTCTAAAAATTAATATTCCGGTTAACTGAGTGTCCCGGTTAATTTCATGAAACTGTAATTTGAAAATTGAATTCATTCCAAATTTTCAACTAATGCATTTTGAATTAATGAAACAGTGCAAAAAACAATTGCATATTTTAAAATGAATTAAAAAATGCATATGAAAGAGAAAAGAAAGACAAAAAAGCAAAAAAATCCTAAAAATTAAAATTCGGGTTAACTGAGTGTTACGGTTAATTGGATGCCGGATAATCGGGTTTTTACTGTAATATGAAAATTAAAGCCATTCAAAATTTTCAACTAGTGCATTCATTAATGAAAATGTCAAAAAACTCAAAAATTCAAAAAAACAATTGAAAATTTCAATATGAATTAAAAAATGCATATTTTAATTCATAATTAATACACAAATAATAACTCACAATTGAAATTTATGAAAATGCATTTCTTCGATTTTTAACTTTCTCTACAATACAACAAAAAACTGTAACAAGAAACCATTTTCTTAAAAACGTGAAATTACGCATGCATTTCTATGTGTATTAAAAACAAAAGTAAATTTTATGTTTATAATGTGAAATAAAATATGCCTTTTTTAAGTCCGATTTTTTCATATAAAAACACATTTCTTAAGTCCACCTTTTTAATTTAAGCCTTTTTTAATTCAAAGAGCCGCAAAAGATGTATAATAAATACAGTGAAGCACAAAGTATTCACTACGGTGGTTCATGTTTATATGGGGAAAAAAGTGTTGAGATATGTAACGGGACATCCCTAGAAATGTGAGGTTATGCTAAAAACTTAGACAGAAAAAATATTGGGTCGATCGAAGGTCGTTTAGAGGTCGCGACTTAAGCGCGAAGTTCGATAAAAACGACACTTTTTTCAATTTTTCACTTTCAAACTAACATAACATTATTTAAAATTTTGTCTAAGCCTAAATAAAAATTGTGTTGACTAGAGGAGATAATTACCTTTGGAAAACATTAAAGATATCGAAAATCGGTTAACAAATAGCGAGATTTTTGCCAATTTTCGAAACTAGTAAAAACCCAAATAATAAACGGTGTTTTTAAAATCGTGGAATTTATATTCAAAATTACAGAAAAAATAAATAAAAATAACTAAAAATGAGATATAACGAAAAAACAATGGAATGTTTTATGTATGTTAAGTCCTTATGACTCGTTCGTCACATTATTGCATATAAAATTTTAATCCGCCTACTGCATTAATTATGAGGACCAAGGCATGACCTTATATTTCATTGCACATATAATATATAAACAAAATAAATGCAAATTATTTTCAGTTTAAATCCAAATCTCTCGAGAATAGGACACACATTTGTAATAATTAAATTTAATCCGTTTAACAGTTTTATTAACATTTTTAAAAAAGTTCTACTACAGTTGATAAAATGGCAGCTAATTTACGGTCCACTACATAAATTTATCTTCCTGGGCATGAGTACTGTAAAATTAACTATTCGTGAAAGTGCAGCTCTGACAATCCAGGAAGTGTCTACTTTTTGGTCAAAAGCGCGAATTGCATAGAAAAAGGAACAACATTCCATTGCAAAATTGGAACAATTGCATGATGTGTGGAAAAATCTTCTAAAGAATAAAAATAAACATTCAAAAGTTTATTATAATTATAGTTATATTTTTTCAGTTTAAGTTTTTAGCATAACATCACATTTATAGGTGGTGTCCCGTTAGATATTGGAACTTTCGAAAATATGGTCCACCCAAGTATTCACATTAAACCACTGTGTGGGCTATTTAATTTTTAATTATCTATAGTATTATTATCATCATTAGGTGTTAGTAAACCCAATGGCACAATTTCTTACTACATATATTAGTAGTTAGTACCCAATTAAATATTCTTGTTGGTCACAGGAACACCACCGTAAAAAGAATAATTTTCTTCTATTACTCTCCAAAGCATTAATTTATCAATGAAAATTATTATAAATAATTTACAGTGGAAAATCGTCTTAATTTATTCTACAATATTTGTCTATTACATATTACATACTCGTGTGTACTTACAAACAAAGCACTATTCCAAATATAATTTATTATTCCCCACAGAAAACATAGTCTACATATTATATACGTATGTATGTGAAGCCCAAGCGTTAAAGACAATTTCTCCCTCAATATATTGTTTCAACACGAAACAACTAACCATAAATAGCATGATGAGCTTTTATAAATTTAATGGAGCTTTTCATCGAATTTTATTTATATACGAGCATGAACTAAATTTATTTTTAATTCTAATTTTGGACATATGTTCTATTTTTTTGTAAATAAACGTGTTTTAATTATTAACTAAATTAATTATATTTTCTTTTAATTATAGAAAAGTTGACAAAATACAAAAGAAGACGCAGCGCCGCCAACGTCCGCTTTCAGCACTCACCGTAAACTTAAAGCATTGATCTTAGAGAAGCACGTGTAAAAAAACAAATGCAGCGGGATATCAAAAGAGATGAAAATGAAACGCTATAAATTGGAAAACTAAAGTGTTTTCCGTTTTGTTTCATGTTGTTGATTTTCGGCAAAAGTGCATTTTCATTTATTGTTTTGTTTTTTGGAATTTTTACGTTTTGTTTTTACGCCGCAAGAAAATTATAATAAAAATTTTCGATTTTGGCACTCTTCATCTCTTGCTCTCTCGGCTCGATTTAATGTTATGCAGCTATTGACGCTATGATGATAACGATGTTGGTGATGGCGAAACAGAAGATCTTAATAGAAAATTCTATAATAATGAAATACAATAATAAAATAAAATTGTGCTACAATAATATTAATAGGCATATTAATAGTAACAATAGGGATAACAACAACAACAACAATAATAAATTACTAATAACTAATAAAAAAATTATTATAGAAATTCCAAATGTTTTCTGTTTTATATAGTGTTAATTTAAGAGAAATGAATAGAGGTGAGCAAGAAACATTATTCCGGCAGTCGCATGATATACGACTGCAGCAAGAAGAAGCCAAACATCATCATCACTATTTGAACACGGCGTCTACAACAAACAATCATCAACAGCAACAGCAAATATTAGATAGACAACGACATTATTCATATGGTAATATACATCAAGTTAGTAATTTACAATCACAAGCAATAAATTCACGATCATTTGGCGAAGATCGTCCATTTGGTTTAGCGCATTGTGATGATCTTGTGTTGTCCGTATTAAAATCACCAATTAAAAATAAAAATCCATCAACTATTGTAATCCCGACTAATAAAACTGCCACATCGTCAGCAACCGTATCACCGCAATCGCATACAGTATGTGCGTATACAGCGTTACAAGGTTGTTCCGAAGATGAATTGGTCGATGATGTTGAATCTGCGAAAGATACAATTATGGATGATTATGAGGATAATGAGAATACGCATAGTAAAATGTCACCGCGTGCATTTAAATTTTTACGTCGTTTTCGACCTGGTCGCCAACCAAAATTTGAACCACATCATCGACGTGTTCCTACACCAATGCGTCGTAAAACACGGCATAGGTCACGTGGTGATGAAATGTTCGATCAAATTAAAACACATGGTAAGTACCATGCATGACAAAAAAAAAACAAAATTCTATCAAAAAAAAATTGACAACAACAACTACAACCCTTCCATATTTTCAAAATTGTAAAAAATACTCCTGATCATTTATTAATCAAATGGATGGTCATTTTGTAAAAAAAAGAATTATTACTATGTTCGTGTTTAGAGTTCATGCTCATTAAATCACACAAACGGCACCAAATTAATAAATTTATAGCGCTAAGCTTGTGGTTCACTAAGTTACTAACCATTTTACTGTATTTTTCTTTTAATTTACAAAAAAAAAACAAAAAATTTACAGAGGAAGTTCCAGGGGATGATACAGATACGGTGAACGAAGTTCCAGTGGGAGCCGGCGTCACGGATCCATATTATCCGATCGAGCTACCGATTGATCAGGCATTCAAGGCGAAATATATTTTTCACCATCGACGGGGAAAAACATTTCAAGAACGCTTATATGTATTTTTAGAGCATCCATGCGGTTGGATTTGTTTCGTATATCATTTTACTGTGTAAGTACCCCACAAAAAAATTATTTTTTATATTAGCACGACCATTAACAAAAAAAAAAATTGGGGACGGTAATTAATTGATAAAAATAAGTATCGTGAGAGCAATATATTTTTTTACTGCACCTTGAACTAGATGAAAATACAAAAAAGAAATCAACAATTTGTTTGGGTTAAATTAGGGAAAAATTAAAATTTTATTTGCTAGCTACGGGTGTTTTTAACGATTTTTTTTTGGTTATACATAAGTCTACGTATACCATCTGTAAACAGTAAAAATGCTAATCATGTTATTTAGAGTGTTTTAAGGTTTCAACTTTTAACCTTCTTATGGTTGTGTTAAACCACCTTTCGTGTATATAATAAAACAACCAATATTCTAAGGCATATATGCGTATTATTCAAGCACTTAAAGTACGTGATTTATGCCTAGAGCATAATACGCCATTGCCAATTTTTCTTCTCATGCCTTATAGTAAAATAAAACGTGAGATGGGGCTACTTATATTAATTTGGTACAAAACTGCTCCGGAGATAATTTTTTTCTTATAAAACGCAAACATTCCATTTTATTAAAGAGTAGCTCAAATCCCTGTTTACAGGTCCCAGAAGCGTATAAGCAAACGTAGCATGGTGATAGGAAAAATAATCCCAATCAAAACAGTCAAACAAAGTTTACTCGAATTGTTTATGGTTCAAAAGTTATTCCAATTTTATCATTTTTTTGTGGAGTTACCATGCGCCGCACCCACCAAAAAAATCTTTTAAAAACCTAAGAGTTCTTTTATTTCTTTTTTCTTTTTTAATACAATATGTAAGAAGATATCTTTCCAATAAAATAAATATTATAAATTCTAGTATATTCTGTTCAATAAAAGTAATAGTTGTATGAAGTATTTTTGCTTCCTTAAAATTTTAGTTGATTTTCAAGAGACGCTGACGGGAAAAGTAGGTACTATAGAAAGTTGAACAACTGTCAGAAAATTATGTGACGATTGTGCACAAAACCACGGTGCACACTTTCATAAACAAAATATGTGAAACCTAACTTTATGTAAATTACACCAGAAGCGTTCACTAATTTCAATCGGCGTAAAACACATTCTGTATAAATAATTTGTTTTGTTTTTGCTATTCACCGCTAGAGGTATCGTGATAGTAAAAAATTAAATTTTTTCTGCTGATATTTTTTGGTAAATTTTTTTTTGAAATTTTTAAGCATATTAATAGTTCTCTGCAGAAAGTTTTATGAAAAATCAAAAAATTTACGAAAAGAAGAGAAAATATATATGTTTTAACGTTTTGAAAGGAAGATTGATTGCACTCCATAAATGTTTTCACGTTTTTAACAAAAGTGTTAGAAAAACCCGCTGTAACTACCCTGTGTATTTCTTTTTATGGTAGCTAAGACCATAATCTATGTAAATGAGCAACTTAAGATTCATAACTGGAGTTGCTAGCACTCCGTAGACGAATACCAAGGGTAACCATAAAAACATACCCACAGTTTTCTAACACTTGTGTTAAAAAACTGAAAAATCAATCTTTGTTTCAAAACGTTAAAACATATATAGTTTCTCTTCTTTTCATAAATTCTTTAATTTTTCATAAAAGTTTTAGCTGAGAATTATTAATTTGCTTAAAAGTTTCAAAAAATTTTTGCTCGTTTCAAAAAATATCAGTAGGAAAAATTTCATTTTTGTGTTAGTGATGTCTCTAGCGGTGAATAGCAAAAACACATTTTTTCTACTGGAAACAATGAAATAAAATTTTTGGAAACATTTCGTTAAGGTGAGCTTGGATTATAATTGCAATGAATCAAGTGGAATAACGCGCCCAACTATAATTAGCTTAAAATTTGTTTTTGTTTTAATAGTTCTATGGTAAAATACGAAGAGGTAACTCGCATATAGTTTCATAAATAGTTTAAATTAATTGATTTATATTAGGTCATAAATGAATTCGTTTGTTAATATTTTTTTTTTTTTTTTTATTAAAAACTATAATTATAGTTGAATTAAATTTACATATTATTGCTCTTTATATTTAATGTTCTGGAAATCACTTCAATAACATAAAATGGCATCAATATACGAGTATTGTACACACAAATACACATACACACGTGTCCTATTAAAATCTTCATGTTTGCATAATTATTTCTAAACTTTTATTTTTATAATATAAATTAAAATTAATTGATTTCGAAAATTAATTATGTATAAACATGCAAAATGAATTGTGTTTACGAAGAGTGTTATACAGTAATCATACAGTGGATATGTTTTTGCTGCCGTTCTCAATAACAACACCCTAATGAAAATATCCACATTTGTTGAGCTTTTGGTAATCGAAAAAATAAAAACTGAAACAAACCAAAGTGAAGGGTAATATTTATACGAAGAAAACGTACCTAGAGCGAATTTGTGTGTTGTGAGCTTTTAACACACGATGGAATTGGTTAGTAAATTTGAATAATTTATGTTAATAAATTTATGTTCTAGTGAATATTTATCATGATGAAGATAAACAAATATTCAGAACATATACACGAGCATATTTTTGGGTTATTGCGGTAATAGGCCACGTAACAGCCAAGTTAAAGTACATAAATTATAAATTAATAACTACTATAGCAACGTTTATTAAGCAATTGCATAATATTTATGCTGTTCTTCTATTTAATTAAAATTAGTACAGACAAATAATTGGAATATAAAAGTTATATTCAAATATTTCTGATTTATATGAATTCTTTTCTGCAGTCGCATGTTTCATGCAAAATTATGAATTTGTGCATTAAAACATAATAGAGCTTTTGCAAGAATTTATGAAGTTATGAGTTTGTGTTTTGAAAATTATGATAGCCAACCATAAAATATTATATTTTAATTTTATGCATAATTCTATAGCTACATACAAAAATATTTTATGGATGACGTTAGTTAGTTGGAAAGAAAATTTTTACAATTTGAATGGGATATTTTACTTTATTTAATTTTAAATGACTGTCAATTATAATTTAAAAAAAACTTAAAATAATAGAAATATTTTCTCTGTAGATAGAAATTTTAACTTTAGATATCAACAATTGTTAACACTTAGTTTCTCGAAAATCTTAAAAATGAAACCATTTGAATAGCTTTAGCTCATTTTCGAGATCTAATTTTATAGCTTATACAACACATCCGTACACACGAGATTTCAAGTGATTCCAGAAAAAAAATACAATAGTGCTTAGCAATTGCCAATTTATTTCATGTATAGCACGAGAACGGTTGGGATGTCATAATAGCCCTAGCGGTAACATGCACCATTTACAATTACGAAATATACGATTAGTGGTTTTCACTCAACATGTTTCAAGTATATTTGCGTTGTCTGTAAATATTGAGTTAAATACCCCGAAGATTTTTCAGGTATTTCGCAGGAAAGCTCTCGACGTCGATGTAGTTGTAGCCATATTTGACACGAATTCATAAAGGGGGGGGGGGGATAGTCCCACTGTTTCATTTTTTTGAAAAGATGTTTGGCTTAAGAAATCGATAAAAAAAATTGTGCTTATATTTTCTGTATTGATTAAGGGATTTCTATGAAATTGGATTTGTTTACAAATCGTAAAGTCCATTAGTTTTTCTGCATTAGTATCAGATAGTTTTACAATTGTCTGCTAGAATTTTGATTGTGTTAATTTTGTAAGAAGTAGGAAGCCAATATTAAAAATTTAAATATCTACCAGACCAAAGTATCCATTTTACAATTAGGTTCGTTCATGTGTTAAAAGAATAACCAAATCTGAAATTTTATTATTAGTTAAATTTCAACGAGAAAATTTATTCTAGTTTCTATTGAACTAAAAACTTGCGGCTACAATATCGACATATCGGTAATAATGTCCTAATTAATTCGTAGAATTTTTGAGCCAACTCTTCTACAAATTCCATCAGCAAATTGGCATGATTGAACTAATAGATGATCCCATTGATGATCATCTATTAGTCCAATCTTCGTTCCTGGGAACTTAAGCTAATTTGGTTTTAGTATTTTTCTTTATATTCCTCCAATTATCATTTACGATCTGAACTAAACGAAATAAACTTGAATTTCGAATCAGCATTAGTAAATATGATGATGCTTTTAGAGATATCAAAATAAAATTTTGAGGGATCGTATAACATTAACTATTTTCTGTTTAAGATCTTTAGAATTAGCTATAAATGAGCTAGTTCTTCCAATGCTAGGTTAAGAATATTTCCGAAAAATTTTGATAAACCAAATGTTAGAACATCTATTGAATTTACGAGGGCAGTTTGATAAGTCAGTGATTTTTTGAATTTCCTGCTCCCGTCAACTGCCATCTATTAATAGACTACTGTCAAATTTTGAGAAAGCTGCGTCATTTAGTTTGTGTTTGACAGTTTACTGTGCGGTAAATTCAAAAGTGGGCATGAAACCTCCATCGTTAACAATTTATGTTGCTGCAAAAGATGTCATTTGAAAGCATGAGTTGTATTTTCGAATGGTTTGTCGAAATTGTCTGGATAAGACCAGGAGTCATAAGCTAGGAGAGGTTCAGGTATGGATCACTTAAAGGTGGCAAATTGACTTTCCCTTTCGTGCAATACATTTCAAGCGAATCATTTCAAGCGATATGACAGCGACCTACCTGATACCGATCCTACATACTATCGCTCCTATCGATTTTTAAATACAGCTTTTTAAATACAGATTTTTTAATACTGACGTCTACTAATGCCTTCTAAAATACCGGCCTCTTACTACTCTCATTTTTCGCACATGACGTCAATTTATGTCGTAAATCGAGAGAGCGCCATAATGTGGTTAAGATATTTACACTAACAAAACAACTGAAGGATACAACAAAAACGTCGACATAGCGTGTCGTTATCATTTGGTGTAAACGGCCTGTAGTTTAGGAGGCATTGCGACTACTCACCTCTTCTATTCGTTTGCTTTTGAGCGGTGGAATGAACTAATATTTTATGTTTTTAGGATTTTATGTTTTAATATTATTTTGTATGTTTATGATTTGATATTTAAATGTGTGAGTTATTTTCAAATTAATTCAAAAATATGAAAATTGTGAAATTTTTATGCACCGAAATGTCAATACAAAAAAAAAACAATACAAGATCATGCGTGTGCGTCTTGCCTACTCTTGGTTTGCTCATCTCGCGCTTGAAAATCGACACACAGATTCAATTTTTACAAAATATTAAAATTGATTAGTGTTTTTTGTTAAATGTTAATATATTTTCGACGCAGAAATTCTGGTTAATATGTTTTGTTTGATGAGTATCAATCAACAGATCGGAATCGATTACCTTCGGCTGAAAAATCTAAGGCACTATCTACCTTATCGACAATGTTTACGTTCGGCTGGAAATTCGGCTTACTTTAATAAAGTACTATTTTAATTGCAGAAATTTTGATTGCAGAAAAAAAATCTGCTATAGCCGTCATTTGCTCTGGGAAGAGAAAAAATTTTGTGATGAGCAATAATAGCAATAATGTTTTTTTCGTAAATGCTACACTTTACAAAATATTTAAAATATCTTTGAACTTATACACGCTTAAGTGTGATGTTTCAGCCTAGCAGCCAAACCGCCTGGGCTGCAGACTCATAATTTGCGTTTTCTCATAAATTTCATTGAAAAATATTTGCAAGAACGTTAAGGCTCGTGTATTGCACCTGTCACTTCCGGTGGACCGATTTCAGCCAAAAATCACTGGGGTAAAATAAAAAACCGTTAAATTACTTGGTGTTGCTCCACTACCAAAAGATATATAAATATCAAATTTAGTTTTTGGTCCAGAACCATTATTACTTCAGAACCGGTATATTTACAAATAACTTCAAGTGTACGTTTATTTTTGGTGAGAAGTGTATTTTATTTATATACTTACTGGGTAAGCTTTTAGTTTTACGGTTATTGAAAAGGTAAATAAAAAAAAACTAATAGTTATCCCCTAGTTTTTCTTTTGTTTTAATATTTTTATTTGTAAAAAGAAATTCCTCGTCTGACAAAAACCGTTTTCACCCACATTTTGTTGGGAAAATTCTTATCAGGTTTATTGATACTTAAACAAAAGAAATGTTGGTTGTCCCATTTTACTATTTTAGGTTAATGTTTTAGTTTTTGATGTGGAAATGTTGTGATATGGCAAATTAAAAACGCTATCGGTTACATAAATATTGATGTTCAGTTTAATTTTTTTTCCAATAGCCTTTCTTTGAATGTGGATGTCGTATTTGGAATGGGAACTCCAAAATACATACATATTTTATGCACATTCAAATAAATTTGAGATTATTTGTAATTTGTAAGACGTACAAAAACTAATCCCAAAATGAAAACAAATATTTACAGTAACAATGTTAACTTTTCAGGCAGAAACCATTTGTAATATAATTTGGTCGATACAAAATCGGAGATAAATTGACAATATTCTCTTTTATTCAGATAATGTCTGTTGATAATGAAAATTCTGGTCCATGAAAATGATGATGGTGATTATGATGGCAATAAAAACCAAAATGACTATATTGAAATAAAAATTCTTGCAGTAGGTGGGTGTTTTATTTATTTACTTTTATTCCTTAGATATCATGCCAAATGGATCTCATATCCAACGTTCTTATACCAACAGATACAAGGAGAAAAATAAAATATACATTAAGATGAATAAGAGATAAAGGTTCATTATTATTGTCTTTTGTATTCGAGTTGATATTGTTATTTAAAATACAAATAATTAATATATAAAGTTTGTCAGATAACAACCAACAAATCATGATTTTCTATGGATTTTTATTTTGTATTTTTCATGGCATGAAGGTTTTCATCGACAGTAAAATGTAAAGTGAATAAATTAACCCGTTCGCTGCCAAGCCTAAATTATATTAAGTAATTCCCATTGCCATTTATATTTTGAGTGGTATTGTTTACCAAAGTTCTATTATTTCGTAGTAAAGACACATATATTCAGGTCTATTCAATATAGATCTTCTATTCTCAATATCTTCTATTCTTCTATATTTGTGTATGAAAATTATTAAATGTCGAAATAGAAGGAAAAAATTGAAGAATTGCTATTCCATATTAAAAATAAACAAATTTTTTAATTTTTTCACTTAGAAGTTTTTTACTAAAAATAGAAAACATAAAAATACGACTTTTATAACAAGAAGAAATAGATTTATTGGATTTTTATCAAGAGCGGGTTGAGTTCTGATTAAATCAATTAATTTAAAAATGAATTTTTGTTTAATGCGAAGTGAAAGAATTCGCTTAGAAACCTAAGTAAAAATTTATTAATTATTTAAAAATTTATTAAATCATTTTTTTTTAGACAAAAACTAAAAATGAGACTGAAGCATATAAGAATGAACGAGGATCCGTTTCAGCTTCCTGATAGTGTATTCCACTAGTACTTTCGATTGCCAAAGAGAAATGTTGTGACACTGGTTTTGTTGTGACAACCGGTTTAGCAGCAAACTCGCGCTTCAACTCAATACCATTAAAAAAAATTACATTTTAATTTTTATTTGAAATAAAAATTTATCACAAATTACGTGTGGTCAGTTTTGTTTTTGGGTAATAAAATTATTTTTGACATTACAGCAAAAGCAAATAGAAGAAAAAATTCGATTTCCCACTTTCGATATTAAAAATAAAAGATTAGAATCCCACTGCTTCACTGAATAGCAAAATAGAAGATTCTTCTATTTTTGATTTCTTCTTTTTGAGCGAAGAAGATTTTTCAAGAAGAATAGAAGAATTCATTGAATCGACGTGATTATCATGCATAATAATTGAAGTATAATTTTATTTGTAGTATTTTTTCAAGTGTTTAAAGACGAGTATACTCGTCTTTGGCAGCGAACACATCCATAAATCTCCCTCCAACTATGACAATCTGATTTTGCTAGACTTGTCGTTTTTGAAACTCATTTACTTTGAAACCGCATACAAACAGGTAGGGCGCGCTTACCACGGTGTTTTTCGTAAATTACATTGTTTAATTGCTGTTTAGTTGTACAACAGTTCTTTCTATGCAACATAGGAGAAGGTACAGGAAGTTTTTCTGGAAGAAAAGTACTCACAGAGATTTTTATTTGAAATTTTGGGTTATTCTGGATAATAGCCAGATAGTGTTTTTAATCAATTTCGAACTAATGAAACATTGAATTTTTTGTATTTAAAAAATTTGGTCGTCTCATCAGACTGTAGTGACCAAACTACAAAATTTTTGAAAATATTTTGACTAATCAAAGTATAATCACAATGCCTTAGCGAATTTTAATGATTCGCTACGCAATTCCCAACCCCTTCGTAATCTCGAATTTTATTGTATTTAACGCATACATGCGATTTCTATATGAAATTTTGGGTTATTCTCATGTCTATTGATTAGATTTTTATTTGTGTATACTCTGGAGCATCCTACGGCCATGAGAAAAGATGTCTTTTTATAACTGAAGTCCAACCTCTTTCAATTTTTGTCCTTGTGGTTGTGATTTATTTATTGACATACAGTAAAACTTAATCTTTCCAGTAATTGTAGGCGTTTAAATGGTGTCTCTGATGTATTAGAGCTATTAAAGGAATAAAAGTATTTTCAACCTTGCCGCACCCAGTCTGTATTTGCGCTTCAATAAATATGAGGATGGAATACCGGTATAACAAAAGGTACCATTACAAAGTTTAGGTAGATCTAAATTTCATAGAAGTATTATAAGGGTTCTATTTTAAGTTGGAGTTGATCTCCTGATAAGACAATAGTAACACCGCTCATTAATGCTCTGGTTGCCACGCCTTGTAAAACTCCTTTTTTGTGAGCCATCATATAGATTCATTACACACTATAACTTTACATCATTTTAAACCTTCTTCCAAACCAGAACTTTTAATAATTCTATAGACAGCTTCATCATTCGTCGTTAAATCTAATAAAAGTTTGAATGCTGAATGAGTCGTTCGGGCTCCAGGCAAAAGTGTGGCAGCTATACCAGTAGAGGCTACAGCTACATCAATTTTTCTTTGTTTTCCAACTTTTATTAAACAAATTTATGATAAATATTTTTTCAATAATAACAGTATCATTCAAACCGCTTTATGCTGTGCGATGCTATTGATTACAGGTGAATGCGCAATTCGTTGATTGGGCAACAACTTTGGCTCGTTTTCATTAACATACTGACTTAACGAGCTGACTATGATGTTTCTCCTATAAGATCAATATATCTTCGCGCCAATCACCTTTGTATTTATTTCATAAATCTACAGGTTTTTTTATATACTACATGTTTACAGCAGTATTAAAAAAAAATTCTTAACCGTTTTGACGAGTGCCAAAATAAACAAAAATTTTATAAAAAATATAATTTGATATTCAAATTTTCTTGGTAAAATTGATTGAATAGCCAAAATATCGGCCAGCAAATTACTTGGTTGGTAGCCGATCGAGTATCTACCCCAGATCTATTCTTTTATACAAAAATTAGGTATAACATGAATTATAAATTTACGCTGGTTATAAAATAACATTAGGAATTATCTTTGTTATAGTGCTGCCTCTTACGGCGAGTAGTGAAAAGCCCTAGCAGACTAGAGTCTGCTTCTACAAATAGAATAAAGATTCAGTAAAAGTAAAATAAAAATAAAACCATTTTGGTTTAATAATAATTGGTTTTTAATAATTTGACATCTGTTTTAAATAAATAAAGTGACTGCGGAATTCTATCGAGTTTCAGATAATTTTAATAATGATAAGAAAAAATAATTATGATCATTTATAATATGTACTGCAAATAAATTATTTGACATTGTTCCTTCAACGTTGTCGCCATTCTGGTGGACGAAGAATTTGTATAACTTTAAACCAGTATACACATTATTAGAAGCTAATCAATTAGAAGCTTAAAAATTATACAAGCAACTCCTTGCAAAATTCATATAGAAATTTAAATGTCAAAAATGCAATAAAAATGTTCCCCAAAAAATTCCCAAACACTAGAATACAATTTAATGCCCCTTTTTCAAAATATAAAAAAACACATTAAAAGAAGTACATAACAGAATTTAAACATTTCATTAATTAAATTTTGTAAAGTGTCAAAGATAGATAACAAATAAGTATTGCGAAATCCTCACTTTTTCCATGTCGAACATTTCCTTTTGTTCGCGTCGGCGTTTTGAAATTTTTAAGGACAATTTGAGTTTGAGATTTGCGTAGGTAATTTTTCTGGACACGAAAGAGCAAAATCTCGTTTAACGTTTCTCCCTCTTGTAAACCGAAAATACTCAGAAAAAATAATTAAAATAATTGGTGAGGGATGCCGGCCCGGCACATTTACAATTACTTTAACTTTCAAAATAAGTATTCAACATTTTTTAAATATACGCAATTTTTCATTTATACTTTTTCGAATTGAATAATTGAATTCTGAAACTTTGTGTGGCAACGGCAAGTTCCGCAATTTATTATAATATCCCTATTTTGATACGTAGCTGTCTTGAAAATTCACAATCCGTAAAATGATATGTGTATACATCGCCAATTTAAACTTCCAAAACCAAAAAGACTCAACCATTTCCGATATAAAATGCTAATCTAAATTTATTCTTACAACAAACCCTTATAATGTACGTAGAGTTAAAAAAAAAATAATATTGCAATGCAAAAAACATAATCTGCCTTAACATTGGATGTTCCTTGTATTTGCTTTGGTTGTAACTTGTATAACACATTCATAGCCAAGCGAATACAAGATGTATGTATACATATGTAGATAAGCCTATGCATATGTTAATAAAAATTTATTTTTTATACGATTTTAAAAACAATAGAAAAATGGAAATAAGAAGATAAATCTTATTTTTTCACCATCGTTCTATTGCGGTACAGATTAAAATAAATCCAAATTAAAATTACACACAAAAATGAAAATTACTTGGAAAAATTATATATGTAATTACAAACAAGTTATCTGCAGACAGAGCAGAATAAAATTAAAATAATGTTATTTTAATTATAAAATAAAAGAAAATCGTTTTAAGCGCATTTTCTTTTGTTTTATGAGGAATTTGTTTTTTTGTCGGGAATTTTTATGATTTTCCTTATTATGTTATCATATTTTATGTGAAAATTATGAAGAGTGTAAGTAGATACATTTGTATGATATTGTTAAAATGTGCACAGAGTTGGAAAAAATTTAAATAGTTGTAGGAGGAATTAAATTGGATCGTTGAATCTTTAATTTTTGAGCATACCGTTCTTATAACATGCGCGGTTTAATATTTGAACACAAATTAAAATGGCTTGCATAACATTTGACCTTATAGTTTGATTGTTGTACAGTAGTTTTTACCAGAATTGGTTTATCAAGAATCTATACAAAAAACTAAAGTCCGCATGACTAATCGATCACACGAAAATTATACGTGAAGCACAGTAAAATTTCTTTGGTATATGGTGTCAAGCCTAACTAAACCGCCATCAAGCACAGTTTGTGATAATCTATAACTAATATGTCCTAAACATTATTTTAGTCCGGAACTATTAAACGTCACGCAAACCTTAAGCTTTATTTCTATTATACCGTTCAATTTTTCTGCCATCGTAATCCTCACGTATATCAAAAATATACATTTTGCTTATTAAACAACAGCAATAATAAAAACAAAATTAAAAAAAGTAAAAAGAAAAAAAAAACATTAAAATTGAAATACAAAATTTTGACTTCCGATAGTTTATGCTATTTGGAATTAAATATACGAGCATAATATTTACAAGGGGCATTTAACAATGAATATCAATTCAGCAGCACCAATTTTAATTATTCATGATTTTATATGCGCCCGTAAAAAAAGGAAGTATTTTCCAAAAAAATGTTTATTGAAATTTGTATACCAATTCACATTCAAATTGCTTTCAAATATCACACAAACTTTCAGGGAAGGCTGACGTAAATTCCTCGTTATTTACTTTTCATTTAAAATTATAAACTACCCAGTTTAGTAAGATTATTTACAACAAAGTACTTTTGTACAATCTACATTAAATTTATGAACAGAATATTTTTAGAACTTAATACTGGAACTATTACAGGGGTGGCATGTTGTACCTTTCGACTTAATTTATGTTTCATTCACGATACAATTTGGAAGACTACTAAATGAGATATAAAACAGTCGAAAGTCGATTCGGTTATTTAATTTTCCCAGTTCACATTTGAATTTATACTCTCGAAATTGGCCCTATATTATTTCGTGATACTGATGTAAAATAATCTCTTCAAGGTAACACGGGTTACCCAAGATTTTTTTTTTTTCAACGTATTTGCTTCTCTTATAACTGAACCTTTTTCGAATTCTTAGAAACTTGAATAAAATATAAATATTTTTTTATTTATAAAAAGCAATTTTAAATGCTTATGATTTTCTTTGAATAATAACTTTGGTTGATACCGTTTTTTTCGATTTTGGTTTGAAAAAATTCTTGGAAAAAAATCATTATCATTTTATATGGAATTCTACAAATTTGTCAATCAATCACGCTTTTATGAAAAAAAACAGATTGCTGAAATTGTTTTCAGGTATTGGCATACAATTTCTTCACTTGAATTATTATGGGAGATTATTAATATTGAAATAAGATAAAATACTATAGAAACTAGAAAATTTTTATATAAATGCTGACAAATAGACTTCTGATTTGGGCTGTATTTTATACTCTCAATGTTTAAAAAATTGTCTCTAAATGAGAGTAAAATTTTTACATTTAAATAATTAATAGAAGTTTTTTTCACGTTGGCAGTCAGTTAAAGTTAGCCAAAAATAACAAAATCGATATTGCAGATAGTGTCTATATACGAGTAGACTATGTCAGCAAAAAGTTGAACAAATGACAAACAGAATTGATATATGCATTCCAGTCGAAAGTAACGAACCATTATGATCATTAATCACAATGCCTTTGAAGATTCTAAACAAACTGTCTAGAATTTAATTTTAAAATAAAATTAACACGCACTGAACTGCCTGGTTTCATTTATTTGGAATCTGTCACAATATTTAGAAAGTGCAACAGCAAAAGTTTACTAGAAACTGTAAAACTTATAATGACATTTGAAATAAAATTCCAGACACATTTACACATTCGTTATCTCATTTTTGTATTTCATAGTTATTGAGCGTTTACAACTAGATTGTGATTACCAAGTTATGAAACGCAGTAATCCTGGACCTCTATTTGGGAATTTGAGTCGAATTGATGTTCGATTCGAATGATCAATTCGATTCGAACATGAATTGGTATTTGGGAATTCGATCGAAAATAGAAATGTACACTGTTAAATAATGGTCATACCTGTACAAGAATGAGACATCTGCATGAATTTTGACATTTAGAGTGTGTATTTTGTTGTTTTGATCGTTTTCATTTTAAACGTTCTCGAATTCACAAATACCGACTGATCGAATATCGAATTCACAAATACCGATTGTTCGAAAACGTCGTTCGATTGTTCGATATCGGGTATCCAAATAAGGGCCCTATTTTGCCAAAATCGTGTGCCGACATACTAAAAAAATGACTACAATCTCGAATTCGCAATTATCTAGTTTGTGTCTGTCGATTGTATAAGGGACGAAGAAAAACGCATCATTTTGCCGCACTGTGTGGAAAGAAGGCTAATTGGATGTTTTACGTACCTGGTACACAAGTTGAAAAATAATCACAGAAAAAAAAACCTGCAATATCGGTTTTCTTTTCTGAGAATCAAAGGTTCAAGCAGAATGATTCCGCCTCAACCGAACAATTGTATGAAAAAAAAGCATGTGAACTTGATGCACCGGACAAGTGGTGCAGTGGTTAAAGCTTCGGCACTTGAACCGGGAGGTACTGGGTTCGAATCCCATCAGAGGCTAGATGCAAACCGAATTATCATCTTCGATTACAATCGATGATGTTAATAAACACAACTAAGACCCTCTGATGGAGTGCAGAATTCAGCGCCGACCCACCGTCCATGTCAATGTACAGGTTGACATGGAGCTTGCAATGTGCAGGTGGTATACTGTAGTTGTGTGAGTAGGTGAATAGGTGAATGAGGTTAATGATGTGGTTTGAATGCGTGGTATCACAATGGGCCAAAAATGGCCTAAGTGTCAAACCACTGAAACCTAAACCTATGGACGAATAAAGACATAACCTCAATTTAAGTTGTTTGACAGAATCACACATGGATTGACAAAATTGCTTACAAGTGAAATAGTAAATTTTAAATAAAATATAGTTACATGTAGATATAATTTAAATAATTAGTATTGTTCAAAATAAGAAACTTGACGATTTTATGGAAATGTAAAATCATACCACAGACAACCTAAAACGGACAACCAATTCTTTATAAAGATAAAATATTTGAACTGCCTTTCATTTAGTTAAATTGACGCACACAATCAAAAATAATTTGATTTTTTCAATTTAACGAAAAACCACAGACCAACGATGACCTTGGATTTGTCAGAAATAATTTATCTTTTATTTTTTAATTCTTGCAATGTGTTCTGGGACAAAAGCACTCCAACTCTTTTGCGGTTTGTTTTTCCCGTCTTAACTTTCGCGGTTATGCCAAATGTAAGAAGTATGGCTATAGGTCCGGTTTATGTTACCACCATCTACGCATTGCTGATGGTGGTAACGTAAACCAAAGCTCCATGCCTACCTATAGTACTCGACATGGAAGATGGGTCGGATCGTAATCTGTTGATGAAAATTTTCTTTTGCATCCTGCCCCTATCGTAATTCGAAACCGGTACCGCCCAATCCAAACGCCAAAGCTTTAACCACTGTGCTATTTGGTCGGTAGAAATAAAAAATAGCAGGGAAGAAGAAATAAATTTTGTTTTACTTTTTTAGTTCAAATGAAAACCACCTTTGATTGTCTGTGGTTATATGCATACGTTAAAAAACAAGCGCTGAAGAAATTTCGTAAATTCGACGAAAATTTGTAATATTGAGTGGAGCACCGAATCCAGCGCTAGCGTTTCTGCTAGTTTCGGTATAAAAGAAAACGATTATAGTAGTTTACCATGCCGATAAACTGCTGAATTCGTTTAATTGTGATTGGAGCTGGGAAGATTTTATGACAGAAAATCGAGAGAGATCGAACCGAAAACGGCTTGAATGGTGTTCGGTGATTACCGATTTTTGTGTATCCTCGGATGCAACGGGAATTAAATGATATGATCTGAGATCGATTCTGTAGAAAGTTTCATCCAAGAAAATTCATGGAAAAATTTTGAATGTTTGGTATCAAGTTACGATCCGGTACCGTGACCGAATTAACTCTCCGATAATCTCAACACGATCTCCAATCTAGATCTTTATGAAGTAGGCAAGATACAGGAGATGCCTACGGCCGGCAGATCCCTAATTCTATCATATGCTAAAATACGCAGTATTATGGCAAATTGGTTCTAGTCTTCGTGGTCGAGATACAGATAAATGACCTGTTATTACAATATGACAAACCACGGAATGCTTGACTGGTAAACTATCGTTATGTCGACTGAAAATTGAAGGGCGGTTGTCAGCTGTTTTCATTTTATATCAACAAAAAAAGCCAATTTACCGAGAAAATTAGCGTCGTTGATCGGGCGAATCACATCAGCTAAAAAGAAAGTTTGAGTCAACGTTCGTTTTAGACCAGAATTAACTGTAGTAATTTCGTGTTGTAGGTATTGATTTTGGTACCATTGCCAGCCGATAAAACTACCCAAGCAACAAAATGAAACCTAGGTTTTAAAAAAACCATTTGGTATTTTTAAAACGTTTATGGAACGATACTTTAATGATTTTTAAACTCTGAAATAATTAAAATAAAATATAACGAATCAAATTTCTTTGAAACGGTTACGAAACTAAATTTTTGCGGTCTTCAAAATCCAATATTACAATAATTTTGCAACGTTTCCTATCCGTTTTATTGAACCTCGTATAGTACTTTTTGGTTTTTTAAAAACTAGCCAATACGTTTTAAAAAAAACCGATTTGAAACCGTAATTTCTAAATCGAGTTTAAAACGTATCAAATACGTTTCAAAATCGGTATAAAAAAAGTAGTCTGAACTATTCTGAGGAGAGGTGATAAAAGCTAATTTCGAATTAAAATCATAAAAAATACCTAGTTTTTCTAAAATTTGAGCGTGCTCGGTCGAAATAAAATAAAATATTGTTTAGTTGTTTTAATAATCTTTGGTGATAAAGTAAGTATGTATTATAATTAGTTATGTATTATAATTAAATAGGGCTGATTGCGAGATCTAAAATTTTAACTTAAGTTATGTTATTGTTGGTTTTTTCAATATAATTTCAATTTCATACGATATAGATATGCATGTGAACTACTTTACTTTCTTGTTGGTATTTTCATAATGTAATCATATTATTTAGTTGAATGAACGATTATTATTCACATAATGGAGCTTATTCTCGCGCTAAGCTTAAGTAGTGTTGTTATTTTATTTTGTCGCTTCCTATTGGAAATTGTATCCAGAAATAAAATAACAAACCATTAAATTTTAAATCCCGAAACCGGTCCTAATTAGTAGTTGGCACACTAGTTTTCTGGAAATTGGAAAAAATTAGGACAAAATTGGGAACTTTATCATTAGATAATTAACAAAAATTCATTAATTTTTTTAGGTTGTGATAATTACACAGGTCAGCCCGGATTTACATATCTGAACAACAAACTCGATCTTTTTATGAATAGCGTAACACAATTAATGAAATCGCAAGCAAAATTGAAGGCATCCATTGACATTATAATAGAAAAGCTTTGTACAATGCAGCCCAAAAATGGACCTTCAATTTCTCACGAAAAGCCTAAGGGTATAGTGCTTCCCATTGATACGATGGAGGAAATGGATAGATGCGAGCTGAAAATAAAATCAAGCCCAGATTTTAAAATTGAATTGGTAAGTAATTTTGAGGAAAATATGATTATCATTTAAATTTTAATCGCCTTAAATCTAACTTTTTGAATCTAATTTGTTTTTCTTGTACTATTATAGATAGCCTACATGTCGTCTTTTGGAGGGCCAAATTATAATGGATGTGCCAGAAACATATTGCGGCAATTTGTTAAGGATGACGTTCTGGTGCTCCGTTCATGGGCTGGCACAACAGCAAAAAAAACTTTTTGGAATACGGCGAAATACGAGCAGTGGTTGTGGCTGCCGATCACGACAACAAAACATTTTTAAAGGAGTATTTGAAATCGGCCAGTACTCGAATATCGCGTGCTTCGGAAAAATTATTAAAATAAATTATCGTAAAGTTTTTCTATTTTCAAGTGAAGTCTGAATCTTAGTTTTAATTATATTGTTACTATTATTTATATTATTAAATTAGAGAATTACTTTTATTAAAATTATTAAATTTCTTTATAATTTATACAATTAAACTAACATTGTTTTATTTCAATACCCACGTAATGCATCGGTACTGAAATGTCAGTTTCCTGTACACCAACAAAATAGGTTTTTGAATGGTTTCTATAAAACCTGAAAGTTCCAAAAAAAACTGAAAAATACAGAGCGTTTCAACCGCTTCGAAAAACCTTAGTTCCATAAAGAACGTCAAAATTCCGCCCAGGAAGGTTCCTATAAAACTATTGGTTTTTTGTAACGATATAAGGAGGTTTCTAAACCGATACCTAATTCTTTTGAGTTTTTTTGAAACTAAATTTATTAAGTGTGTGCACTGTTCTCATAAAACCTAAAAGTTTCAAAAACCACGATCAAACAAGGTTACCAGTTGGGTTTCGTAAGGTGTCAGTAAAGGATTTGAACCTGTTTTTGAAACTTTTTAGTTTTGACACCACAGTTACGAACAAGTATTGAAACCGTATTGAAACCAAAAATTGTTACTTGGGTATGTACATCTTGTGATTTTAATTTTAAACGAATTAACGTACTTAAAGGTTAGCTCCCGCGTCTTTTAGAAAAGTCAGGTAATATGTAAGCTGTATATAAGTTAGCGGAAAGAAAGAATTTGCACTACTCGCAACAAGTGGCAGCACTATAGCAAAAGAGAATGTCTTTTGTTATTTTATTACTTGCGGAAGTTTTTATTCATGTTGTATCTATTCTTTCACGAAATAAAACATCCCAGTGGAATAAAATATTGAAAGCAATCCTTAAAATGTCCGAATTAAAGGAACGCAATATATGAAATTTTGAAATATAACAATATTCCGCCTTTCTATCATTTCTTAACGAATTCTGATAAAATTTTAAAGTGAGCTTGGCCAAAACTCTAAAATCTGTTCTCGCTGAACTAAACTTGGCCATTTCATAACCAATCCGTATGAAATTTGGTTTCTAGATTGATTTGTGATTGAAATATAAATTGTAGGTGAAAATATGTTATCTGTGCATTCTACACGATTAAAAGAATTTTGAGCTGAAGAGAACTCATTTCTTAATCAATAATTTGCATTTTTTTGATTTTCTGCGGCCACATAAGTTTTTTGTAGTTTCTGGCCAATATCGCAAAAATTCCCACAAGTATCCAATACTTTCGTTTTTTTTTTCTAATAGCTAAATATAGGGTTTTCCAATAAGAGCGATATGATTTATTTAAAAAAACACACTAATTAAGGAAATTGAAATGTTTTTTATTTAATGTGAAGCACAATCGGTACAATTAAATTCTGAATAAAACGTCATTCAAATGGCCTCCACGACTTCTTCTGCAGGCGAATTCGATGAACCCAATTTTCGACCACTTTTTCCATTAAATCAAGTCGTATGTCATGAATAGCACGTTCAATTTTGACTTGTAAAGCTTGAAGAGAGTTTAGTTTATTGCTAAAGACCAATGACTTCAAATAACCCTACAAGAAATAGTCTAATGGTGTTAAATCACAACTTCTGTAGGCCATTCAATATCACAATTTCTTGAAATAATCGACTCTCCAAACTTTTCTCGCAATAATTCAATTGTTGCACTTGCTGTGTGGCACGTAGTCCCGTCTTGTTGAAAAAAAATGTTGTCAAGATCAACTTTTTCCAATTTCGGCAATAAAAAGTTAGTTATCATCGATCTATACCGATCTCCATTGACAGTAACGGTGTTACCAGCTTCATTTCAAAAAAAATACGGACCGATGATTCCACCAGACCAAAAACCACACCAAACTGTCAATTTAGGTGAATGTAATGGTTTTCCGATCGATAGTTTTGTTTATTTACCACACCAAACAGATGAAAGTTAGTCTCATCGGAGAGGATGATTTTCTTAAAAAAATCGTTATTGTTTTCAAGTTGTTCCAAGGCAAAATCCGCAAATTCACGACGTGTAAGGTGGCCCAATGGCTTCTGTTCTTGAGTGAGAACAATTTTATACGGATGCGAACCCAAATCCTTTCTCAAAATCCGCCAGGTTGTGGTTTGACAAACGGCCGAAACGTGACTTAAAAATCATATCATTCCTATTGGAAAACCCTATACTTCGAATACATGGAAAGTTTATGGATTAGAATTTTCACAATAATTCTTTGATCAAAGAATTATAGTGAAAATTCTAACCTAACAAATTGTCCCCAAATTGTCCATGTAGTTTAAATTATAACGAGGATCTAACAATACAATACTACCGATAGAAAAATAGAACATTAACACCGGGGTTAAAACTGTATTACTTTTAGCAATAGTAGCTGCATCTCATGACACCACCACGATCCAGGTCAGATCAAATTTTACATGTGAAACAACAACAACACGATCACGTGTTGTTGTTGTTTCACATGTAAAATTTGATCTGATCTGGATCATGGTGGTGTCATGAAATGCAGCTAGTGTTAAACGTTTGTATATAATATTGAGACAGTGTGCAACAAAATTTTTATT
Source organism: Nephrotoma flavescens (assembly GCA_932526605.1). Lineage (NCBI taxonomy): Eukaryota > Metazoa > Arthropoda > Insecta > Diptera > Tipulidae > Nephrotoma > Nephrotoma flavescens. The sequence goes on along the minus strand of OW052221.1, from coordinate 323,949,356 downwards.
AGTATTAGTAAAACAAGTCGACGCACGTGATAAAACTACGTGATCTTCGTTTGCTTGAATGGAAAATATCACTGAGGTTCTTATTATGCCATTGTACTATTCCACACGAGGTTTCTGGTTTCTTGGTTATTTTTTCAAGGCCAACTAGTCGTAGTAGATAATGTATATATATGTGTGTATTATTTTGGTTTGTTCTGCTCTCTCGAAAATAAAATTTAAACCAAAATTTATGTCAAAAATGGCCTTAAAATATTTTGTATTTAATTTATATTTGTGTTAGTGTGGTTTCACCGAAAATTTGTTTAAGTCGCAATTAAAACCCGTATCATAGGTAAACGGTGAAAGAAACGAAGAAAATAATGGTTTCTGTGAAACCTAGTGTGCCATCATACATTAGTTTTAACACACAAAGTGGAATGCGTTTTGCTTTCTTTTACCTAGTAAAATAAAATATATCAATGATAAAAATATTCGAACTCGTTATTTTTGCAGATTTACCTTTCGCTATATCGCCTAAGTCAAAAAGTGGTTTTAAAAAAAATCTCTGTGTGTCATGTGCTAAATGAATGTGTCAGCCCGAACTGTATGTCTGAGCATGGTAAAACTTCATACTTAAGCTTTTTCCATAAATTGTGATATCCCAGTGATTTTTAGCTGAAATCGGACCACCGGAAGTGGGAGCCTCAAAAGCAACCGAGTTGACCTCGTTGGTTTTCTGAAATTTAAGCAGGAATAATGTGTTTTGATTATTCGCAAGTAGCTATTTGGTTCTAGGTGTTAACACGCACTCCACGAAAAAATTGTTTAACCTCTATGTATGTAGTAAAAAAATATAAAAGCGAAATTACCTATTTTCCAACGTTTAATTTCCGTTATATACCAATTTCGCTTTAATAATTATTACAGAAAATTTTCTATTTCTTATAATTAAGGGTAGCCTTTAACATCAATTAAATTTATTTTTTACAATTTTTTCGGAAGCGATTCAGCCCTAACGATAATAATGTGAAATATAGGAAGAAAAGCTCATTAATTTTGAAATGCCACATATTTTCGAACAAATAACAGTTATTAATATTTTTGACAAGTGACAGCGCTATTATACAGTCCCTGGTCATAATCATAATTATAACAATGAAAATTATAACGTATTGCTGTTATTATTGCCGTATTTATGTTAAAATTATGATATATAATTGTAAAACGAAATTATAATTTTTCACATGAACGAAACGGTGGCTATGATGACATGATGAAAAGCATTAATTCGTTATGTATGTAGGACACATCATAATGTTTATACAGGATTATCAAAACTGTATTTTATCCGAATTAGTTTGATTGGATCAAAGTGACATTAGCAAAATGCGAAATATATTTCTAAATAATTCTGATTGATTAACATTATTAGAAAGATTATTATTTATTTATATTAAAATTATTTAGATAAAATTTGTCATTCCGATATATACCGGTATATTTTTGGCAGCTTTCCTCTTTAAGTAACCGGAAAAAAGAGAACAATTTACGCTTAATGTCTTTTCTGATCACTACATTGCGAATTAATACCTTCTTCACCTCTCGTGATGTTATTATATAAATAATTACAAAACGAAAAAAAATACCAAATACTAAATACACAATCAACAAACATGTAAACTAGAAACTTGGGAATTAATTAAAACAATTAACTCATCATGTACTCGTATTTATGAACACAATGAACATTTTCCAAAATTAGATAATGTACGAATAAAATTTATGTAGAACATAACATTGCGAATGTACATAATACGTATGTATGTATAGCTGTATGTATATCGTTATGGAATATTAGAATACATTAGCAACATTAAAGAAATGTATGTAGCTCAACAACAGAAGCATATAGCATATATTCGGAAACTAAAAATACAACATAAAATATTTAATGTCTTTAAGAACACTGTACCTTCCGTGTTCGGTGTATATATTAAACCACCCACCAAACCTTTTTCATGGGTAATTATACCTCATACTCTTTGAGAAAATTATTAAAATCGTTAATTGAAAATTTTAAATTTCCATTGTACGCAGCGTAATGGTTACCCTGTATTATAATAATGGTATGATGGCATTTTATTGAAAAGTTTGGTAAAAAAAACTTTATTTTTTGCCCGTGGCTCCCGTATGCGTATTATTATTTTATTTTAAATTTCAATTATTTTATACACAGGCACAGATTCATTATATCGATTAGTCTATAATTTTAATAAAACAAAGCATTATAAATAAAATTGGAATGAGGCGACCAATGATGCCAATTAATTCCTAATGTTACGAGATTATCTCGAATAATCCAAGGATTAGCCTAAAACAGAATTAAAACCCATTATATGTTTATAATAATTAATATCCAAATATAAGTTTAATTTTGGTTTCAGCAGGGTTGTTCTGGAAGGTTTTGTATTTTTTCAAAGACTTGTGTCGAAGAAATGAAATTGATAATTAATGAAAATGCTTAAATAACAAGCTCAAATATGATTGCCTAAATTGTCAAAATGCTCATTCAAAAGATACATTTTATAATCGGTTTCTCCCATTTGTTTGTATAAAATCATATATGTATTGACAAATGGGAAATTTTAGAATTATAAACCATACCCATATAGTGGGGGAGAAAATAACCTTAAAATATCTTTAAAATTTGATTTAGTTTTAAATAAAAAGTGCTAAGATAAGTCGAAATAGTCAATCAATTACTTCATACCAGCTTGAAATAATCTGGATAAAATCAACCAAAATAACAAATGGACAATTTTAGATTTTGTGCAGCCCCAGAATCTGTATTCCCCTTTAACCTTCTCTCTGTGTATGGTACAGTGGAACATTATCCGTGTATGGGGTAAAAAATACTCCAATGTATTTTGTATTTTCTATAATTTTCTATAATAAATATTATTATTTTTACTTTACGTCTTATTTATTAAAAGTCAAAAAATCAATATGTATAAGATTCCGACTTCCTTTCAACTTCTTCATGTTGCTCGATTTCATCATGAACTATTTCCAAATTAATGCAATCACTCCACAAGGTTTGATAATGCCTTTTGCATGCTGGTTTTTCACAGAAGTTGCAAGTCTTACATTTGTTTTCACGTCAGCACTCCGTGGGCATAAACTGCACCTTTGTGTTTTACGACTTTTGGTTTGTTTTCGTTCTGAAGAAACCGATGAGTAATAGAGATGTTGGTTTGCTAATTTATGCAAATTATACGCGACAATATCCGCCGCACCTAAAATGCTGAAGAACTTGCTTGCTGTTATATGTTTTAACCAATTTAGCACAAATATCCAAATCGCCTTTAGTTTAGATATAATCGAGTATGATTGTTTAAATCTTAAAAATGTATCATAAAATAACCATGTCATGTATGACATATATACGAAGTTTGTCAGATCAGTAGCGGCCAACATTTCCTGAAACAAAATATGTAATGTATTATTCTTAAATTGTTTACATAATACTGTAATACATAATTGTTTACATAATAAGTTATCCAAATATCGTTATTAAAATTTACTTATCTTAAAATTTGTTTTGAGTATACAGCTTCACCTATCAAAATGTCATAAGTATAGCTGGATGCTTGTCATTTTTGTGATGCAGTTTCGAGACTTAAGAGCACAATGCGACATCTGTGTTTATTAAGCATAAGATTCTAATTTTCGAACATAATTTTCAACACGGTACTTTCTTTTTGTGACCTTTTTCTATAATATTTTTCGAGGCTGTACTTTTTTCGGTGTACATTATTCTAAGAAAGTTCGTTCTGTAATCAACACCAGGACAAACATTACCTTAAGCTAATATTTGTATTTAATTACCAAATATGCCTACCAAATATAGTGATATAAAGCGAGTGTAGTGATTAATGAACCAATCCAAACCAATTACATATAACAATTTGGATTGTCCGATCATCGCGTGCAAAGGTAATTATTTTCTGCGAAATTACAACAATGATGTTCGGTTTAACAGTGGGTTCATCGATTGTGGTGCTGTTGTATAACGTAGATAGTAATAATACGTTTTTCACCGTTTTGGGAATATATGTAACTAATGTCTTGTTTTCATCAAAACAGAAAAGTGAGGATCCAATTATTTTATTTCCTTGATTTTTGTGAATTAGGCAGATCAGGATAGGAACCAAGCACACAATTCATCGATAAAAAAATATCAACATAAAAAAATAATTTCTTAGGAGAAACTGGAGAAAGCAAAGGCTGCTAGACTTCTTTTGATTTTAAAGTGAATCATATCCACCAAGAAAAATTATTTATGTAGTTTTGTTTTTTGTTCACCCAGTAAAATAAAGGCCTGCTACAATCTTATTTGGAATTTTATGGATATTTGATTGATTATTTTAATCGATAAAATTTGCGCTTGGTTCCTACCCAGGTTTATTTGATCTTATTATTCCAAGAATCGACGTTTTTTCTCCATCAGGCCCTAGATTCTGATCAAATGACAAATGACAATTTTTTGTGACATTGTACTAAAAATACTGCTACAATTTTGTGACAAATACTTGTGAGTACTAAATCGCGATCCGTATGCCATGACTTTTCCGAAATGTCACAAAAAATAAGCTGACAATTTTAATAATATTGTTATTTTTTTATTATCGTGACAAAAGTTTTTATACAAAATATGTGTGAGTATTTACAATTAAAACAAAATAAATTTAACTTTTATTGAAAAGCAAATAATTTTAAAATATAATATTTCTTATGCCTACATTTTTATAGCTGAAAATGGGAATAATCCAAACGGATCGTTAGTGTATTCAACTACACATATATAACAACATATATTTGCTATAACTTAAAAATGTAGTTACTGTAAACTGCTATAAATGTCATTTGATCCGAATCGTAAATTTTTAGTGACTTCAATTTGTACCAATAAGCAAATGTCACGAAAAATTGTCATTTTGTCGGAATCTATCCCCTGGTGTTCCGCTAGTTGGCAACCTGTAAAAAAGTCTTCAGTTGTGATATGTCCACCTTTGTTTAGGTATGGCAAAATCAAACGGTGTACCAAGCTAACAGCAACGTTTGAAACGTTCACTTCATTCGGTTGACGTCTAGCATATATTTCTCGTTCACACACCCCGAAAATTTGTAAACCATATTTCCCAGGCCCTAGATTCTGATCAAGTGACAAATGACAATTTTTTGTGACATTGTTCTAAAAATTCTGCTACAATTTTGTAACAAATACTTTTGAGTACTAAATAGCGATTAGCATGCGGTGGCTTTTGGGAAATGCGACAAAAAATAAGCAGACAATTTTACTAATATTGTCATTGTTTTTATTATTGTGACTTATAAGTATGCATAAAAAATAAGTGTGAGTATTTATCATTTTAAAACCCTTATAATTATATTTGATATAACTTAAAAATGCAGCTGTTCAGTAAACTGCTGTAAATGTCATAAATCATTTTATCCGAATCGTAAATTTTCAATGACTTTAATTTGTACCAATAAGCAAATGTCACGACAAATTGACATTTTGTCGGAATCTACCGCCAAGTTTACTGGGAATTAGTTGGAAATTACATCGAGCTCGTGTTACAACTAGCTGCTCGTCAATTTTGAGGTTAGCTGATCTTAAACTATCTAGAAATATGTTCCAAATATCTCTAAAGAGTGCCAATTTGCCCTTTTTAGTCGATCTTTTCTGGTGTGATGGTTATCAAACCGAAGATTATCAGTTTGCCAGAGCTCATCTAATCTTTCATTCCAGACGTAAACCGCTGTACATAAGTATTCCAATCAACGCATATATTTCATTGGAGTCCGCATACCCAAAACCCGAGGCCGTTTTCCTTCAGCTGTAGATGTCTTGTTGTAATAATCATCTTTGGCTTTTCTATTTGACTACAATAATATTTAAAAAACTCGTTTGAAACACATTAGTGGTGTATTAAGATTTTGGGACAATGAGGCCAATAATGAGGGTCATCCTTTTTTTTAAACGTGAAAGTTTGGAACTTTTCTTATCTCGCGTGGAACATTACTCCATTTGCGCCCGATACCACTTGATACGTTCATTACTTTCGGTTATATTACCTCTAATATCACCAGAGTTATTTTCAATGTCCTGATTTTCGTTATTGTCAGCTGCATCTTCAAATACTATTTAATCTAATAATTATGACACTGTATCCAAATCTTCGTCATCAACGTCTAACCAATCTCCATCTACAGTGGGTCACAGCCTAAATGATGCAAGCAATTTTTATTATTTTTAAAGTAAATATCCAAAACACAATTATAAATATCTGCTTTGAATTTACATTTATATAATAAGCGCCAGTATTAATTGTTAATTTCATAAAACAGAACAAATAAACAATTTCAATTTAATACAAAATAGGAACAAAAATCAAAATGTCTTTTTTACGTAGACATACACATGTCACATCTAAATTGATGCAGGGGCCTAACTATTGAATTCGACGTTTATTTTCAAATGCTATCGTTTTCCAATAGCAGACAAAAGAAGAAAAAAGAAAAATGTATGAAATTTAAACTATTATTTTCGCTTTTGTTTCTATAACGCTTGCTATAGAAAAAAGATAGAAGTCGAAAATGAACGTCGGATTCAATAGTTGGGCCCCAGTTTGAAAAAAATTAATATATATATGTTTGTAACTAATATTATCACATTATATAATTAATATATATTATAAACGTCTATGTTACTGACTCACTCGAGGTCGCACAGGGTGACCAAACAAATTTTTTTTTCTATTTTATAGTTCTACAACTGAAATGTCGAAAGACTACCACAATCTGAAACGCACCATAAATTTCATATAATCCATAACGTCTCTCAAAAGTAACAACGAGACAATCATCAGATCCGCCATTCAGATCAAAATCCAAATGCAGATGCACATCCAAATACTACATATTAATTTTCGTTTTTAAACCAGTTCCATTAACTTTGGTTAATCACAGCTGTGAATTGAATGCTCCAACGCTGACCTATCGATAAACTCCAACATTAATTCAATTGGCCGATCTAATGAGCATTAACCCGGCACAATTGATATGCTTTCAGAGGACAAATATTTTTGCAACTAATACCTAGGCGAGAATCACTGGCGTAACCGAGGCTTCAGCTCAACTATGTCTTTGCACAATACCACAAACAAAATTATCGAAAATATCGCTGGTATTAGAATGGACGTACTGAATTGGCAGATTTATGAGTTTAAAAAGCGTGGCCATTAAATTCATGTCAATAAAATCCTAAATATGAAAACATTTTAATAATAAAACAATTTAGTTCTGTCAATTTGGTTATGTATAAAACAAAGGTAACTGAGATCCAGCTATTTTTCGAAATAATTCAAATTTTTTCTAGAACTACTTAAACTGAAATAAAATGGAAATATTATAAACGTTCATGTCACTGACTAACTCGAGAACGCACAGGGTGACCAACATTTTTTTCTATTATAACATTTATGTCACTCACTCACTCGAGAACGCACAGGGTGACCAAAAAAAAATTCATCCGCGTGATATTTTTTTTTCAAAATTTCGTCAACGAAATACACAAAATGCAACAACAATGCAATCGTAAAATCGAAAGAGTATGCGTTATTTTCGAGGTAGAAAATTCTCATTAACATCTTACAATATCTGAGTTTGATAAGACGTGTTTTTAAATTGATATCAAAAGTTCAAATTCTAAAAAATGGGGCAAGCAGAAAATTTTCATTAATAAGACAGACAAATAAACTTTTATTAATTAAAAAACCAAATTTTGCGAGCTTTCGGCAATTGTTGTGTTAAACGTCGATAATTGAATTGAAAATCAAAACAAATATTAATTTGACGAACTGCTATTCAAAAAAATCTTTTATACTATATATACTTGCTACTAAAGTAAAACATTTTGCGTTTTCTTTTCTCGCAATGGAATTTTTTAACACTCAATTAATGTATTTTTAAATTAATAAAAAGGCACAACAAACCCTGATGATGGCGTAATTGCCAAAAGCTCGGAAAATTTGGTTGCTTAAGCATCCGTATTTTTAATAAATATTTAACTACAGCTTGCTGGGAATAAATGGGCGCGAAGCGCCTTAGAACAACCTAATTTATTAATATTTGGTAGGATATCTATTTTGGTTTAGAACCGCTTTGAGTCTTTTTGGCATCGAATCTACGCGTTTTTTCGTGTACTCTAGAGTTATTTTACTCCACCCTTCTAACAATGCCTTTTTAAAGCCCGCTACATTATATACTTATGTTTTGTGATTTCGCTTTGAAGTTTAGACCGTGAATTTTCAATAACATGGATGTCCGGTGATTTCATGACATGAGGAGTATTCCAAATGAGCCAACTTTGAACAATTCGAGATTTGTGTGTTCGGATCATTGTCCTGAAGGACCCAAAATGATACTTAATATTAATTACTTTTCAACACTTTCCTTCAAATTTCTTTTTAGTATGTCTAAATGTATACGTTTTTTGTTCAAATTGCCTTCGAAAAACTCTAAATTCCCAACTCCGGAAGACCTCATACAAGCCCATAACATAATGTGATCTCCACCCTGTTTAACAGTGTTTGGTAAATTTTTAGCTGCTAGCTCCGTATTAGTTTTTCTTTATACATAGTTTCTTCCGTTTGATCCAAAAAGGTTAAATTTGCTTTCATCAGCCAATAAAATCATGTTCCAGAATGTTTTATCTTTGTTTTTATGGTCTTGGCCAAATTTAATTCCAGCCTTACGATTTACTTTACTGATGTAAGGCTTTTTCCGCATTGTTCTACCATGAAAATTTGATTCTCATAATATTCTGCGTATTGTCTCTGGATGATATTTTTTATGTAAATATTTTTCAGCTTCCTCGGCCCACCTTGGAGCACTTAATTTGGGGTTTTCTTTTATTTTTCGGACAATCCATCCACAATCTTTTTCGGAAAATATTTTATTGTACGTATTTCTAACCTTTTTTTCAACGCGGTGTTGATAAATGAAGCGTTCAATAATATGCTGAATTGTAGAAGAACTTGTTTATACCATTTCCACAATTTTTCTTGGAATTTGCCATCTTTAAAAAGTTTAATAACTAATTCACGAGTTTCAATACTTGTAAATTCAATACTTGTAAATTTTATTATTTATTTATTTTTTTTCATTTTAAATGTTTTTTTAAAGTCAATTAATAATCCCCTTTTCATTCACGCACACACCCACCCATTCACCTTCTCACACAATTACAGTACACTACCTGCACTTTGCAAGCTCCATGTCAACCTGCACACTGACATGGACGGTGGGTCGGCGCTGAATTCTGCACTCCAACAGAGGGTCTAAGTTGTGTTTATTATCATCACCGATCGTAATCGATGAAGAAAATTTGCTTTACATCCTGCCTCTGGTATTATTCGAACCCAGTACCTCCCGGTCCAAATGCCGAAGCTTTAACCACTGCGCCACTTGTACGGTAACCATTGCCTCAATTATTACAACATTGACACACACACATACATACTCAATCATTATTACATTGACACACTATAATGACTATAATCGCATAAAATGGTTTGAAACTGATACTCAAAATTGTTTTCATATAAAATTTTGTTTTAGAAAAAGTACCGCTATTTTCAAAACAAAGAGAATGCATCAGTTTAGATGTGACATTTTTTTCGTGGAAATTTTTATTTTTGTTACTATTTTGTTATACATAAATTGAAATATTTTATTTGTTTTGTTTTGTGAAATTATCAATTAATACTGAAGCTTATAATAAATGTAAATTAGAAATAGATATTTATAATTGTTTTTTGGATATTTACTTAACAAAAAATAAAAATTGCTTGCATCATTTTGGCTGTGATCCACTGTATATTATCGCGCAAAACTTCATCATCCAATATTTCTAACATATCTCTCCATTCTTGACTATTTACTCGTTTCTTCCCGACGTCTCGTCAAAATTACCAATCCGTTATACCAAAAACAAATAAGATTGAATGAGATTGAAAAGGAAGTTTCCAAACAGATGTTTTAAAATAGTGGAAGGGTGGAAAATGTATAAGGGTTATGAAGGGACGTTCCAAAACAGAATTACTATTTCCAAATATCTGTACAGTTTAAGGCCTATAGTAAATTATTTTTAATTTCTTAATTCAAATTTGTATCAAGTCTTAAAGATTGGTTTTTAAGAAAGAAAGCACAAGTTTGTTTTTTTTTTTTTAATAGAAGAAATCGTTTCAGCCACTAATCTTGCTTTAAACGTCAACAATTGATATATATTCTATGTAGACGTAGCAGTAGCACGAAATCAATAAGATTAAATTCCGTCAAGTATTAAAGTAAAATCGGAGAATTAGAAAACTTACATTTTCAACATCATCTTAAGCAGTTGGGTTGGATTGTGATGCTTTGTCGATTTGTTGTGGATTTAGTGTCTACAGAAAATGTAAGTAATTTCGCACTATAATTTCTGGTAATTTATGGATATCTCTATTGCTGAGCTTTTCAGTAAATAAAGTTAAATTACGTTGGCTTGATTTTTTTAATTTCCATTATTATACTTAAGACAATGTACAAATTCTTGAAACCATAAAAATAGGTTGATTGAATGATGATTAAAAGAAAAGTAAGCTAAAATATGTTTTGTTATTTGTACAACGAAAACATTTTTAGGTTTATGGTGATTAAGCTTCTTTTATGTTTTTGGTGACCGAATTGCTTTGAATGTTGAAGAATAGTTAGATCAATCAATTTGTATAATCTATTGTGCTTGAGTTCAATTGACTATCATTGTAACACCAAACCAGCTTTTAGTGTCTGTTGTGTTCAGTGCTTTTTTTAGGTGGCTTTTGTAAACAATAAATTTCGTTTTATTTTTGTAGTTGGGTAAAGTGCAATTTGGCTACTTTCGAACTATGTGGAAAAATAAGGATTCTCTTATTTCTAAAGAGTAAAGTTATCAGTTCATGGTTAAAAATGTTAACTAAACCTTTTCACGTATAAATAATTTTTTGGCTTAGATTTAAGATTAGAATGCCTACAGCTATACACATATTTGAGTTGTTGAATAAATTACGATCAAGCAAAAGTCAAAAGCTGAACGGCTAAATATATGATTAGTATGAGCAACCAAATCCTGTACATTTTTACAACTATTTCTCGTCGTTTGACTGACATGACTCCACATTTTATACAATTTTCGTTCCCTGTGTAAATATCATATTTCCAGAAAGATTTTCAAACTGAAAACACAGAAATGTGCATTCTTGTGAAAACGTTTTAATTAAAAATTTAAAATTTGCTGGCATTCTACATGTGATGTGATCCCGACATTCTCGTATATACGAGTAATGTACAATATAAGAGATAACAAAAAACTAAAAGTATGGTATAATTATTAACCCGGCATAATAAAATACTTACGTTAAGGTTATACTTAATTAGAATAGTATCAATTTCGGTTGTATTGTTAACTTTATCAACAAACAGAATAAAATTAATGACCAGGTAAACCTTGATACATTTAATATCGAACGAATGTCCATTATATGGTATTCCTTTGGTAATTAATAAGAGCGGGAATGCCAAACCCATAAAATGCACAAGGAATAAAAAAAATGTTTAAAAGAGCCCAGCCAAACAAACAAACAACAAAAAATCAAAGTAAAGAAACGGTGAAATCCTATGAACGTTTTCCATTTGGCGCGCTTTTATTTTAATTTTGAGGAGGGAATCGTGTAAACAGGAACTTTTTGCTTAAAAGTAGGGTAATTTTGTACGCCAGTTATTTTTGTTATTGAACACGTGTCTGTGTTGGCCTTGTTTGAACAAATCGTGCTTTGACTAATTTTCCGATGTCGTTCTCACATTATCATGAATCTATATAAAATCATCAAATTTGTTGGTTTAAAAACAACACAAAACTAAAATTCTTTTGAACCACACCTTCTTTCTGAATGTAATAGAAATCGATTTTCATAACTATGTTGTTGTATTGCTGTTTAAATCATTAGGTTTATATATTCCGCTGTAATTTGGCTCAAGCTCGTGTGCCTGATATATCAACGTACTTTATATCATTCATTTATATCCAGATTTCAGTGATTTAAAAAAGCTTAGTGATTTTATTGCCTGATTATTAAAACTAATAAACCTGTTGTAGTACTTATGTATATCTGGCAGCAAATAGTAAAATCTAATATAGCAACAGTTTGTTGGCGCAGATAAAATATTTTAGATCGAGTAAATTTTGAATTGTAATACAAATGTTAGGTTTTGTTGTAATGGAAATCATGGAACAACAAAAGGGAAACTTTTATATAAATATTATTGATTCTGGCCTGCGTAATAAAGATATTATACTTACTCGAAATACATATTTGTAATAATTTTAGTGAATTAGTGAAGTGAATTAATTATTTCAAGATTTTATAAGACAAAATCTCATACAACATTAGTCCCTGTGATAGAGTTGTAAACAGAACTATATTTGCAGACGATTTGTAGTTGGCACAAATCCGTCCGAAATATAAATTTTCTTATAAAACCTACAAGCCTGCAGTAAAATTTACCGCAAAAGCGCTTACTGGAAGTAGCAGCTTCCAACGGAGCTTTTCTGATTTTCTTTGACAAATATTTTGTAAAAATTCGCATTTGTGACTAAACCTAATACGAACAAAATCACTCCAAATAAAGTTTGCCGAAAAATTGGTATTTATACTGAAAGATAATGATTAAGAGTATTTTATTCAAAATTGCCCATTATTAGTTATACATTTTTCCCATTTTTCTATGAATATGTGCATGCCACGCCAAAAAAACTGTTCTTCTCGTGAGACAAACCAGTTATCGAGCCAATTTCGTACATTTTCCAAGACATTTTGTGCTTTGGATCCTCAAAATAGATCCATTTTTCATCGCCAGTCATAATTCGATGGAGAAATGACTTTCTTTTGTATCTGGCGAGCAACATTTCGCAAGTGATTTTCCTATTTTCCTGTTGCTTTTCATTCAGTTTATGCGGAATCCATTTTCACAGCGTCTGGATCTTTCCCATGGCTTTTAAACGTATGGAGACGGCTTCTCGTGACACATTCAATTGGCCCGCAAGTTGTTTCTGCGTTTGAGCCACATCGTTACCAACAGTGCTTGCAATTCATTGTCTTCAAACTTTTTTGTTGGTCTTCAACGCTCTACGATTCGCACGTCAAAATCACCACTATTGAATTTATAAAACCACTCATAGCATTGTGATTTACCAAGAGCATCAATGATGTTCGCAAATCATAATATGTGGGCACAAAACCAGACATTTTACATTTTATATATAGTTTCGGAATGAGATATTTATTTCTCATTCCGAGGCAATTTTGTGCTCCCGACGCCGAATACATCAAAAATGGAGATTCCTGACACTAATAGTTTAGCAAAAAAAGATCTAGTTTCCTTTGAGTTTTCTGTTTATTATTGATGATTATTGGGAGCAAATTTTTTCCTGTTCTGTCAATCCGCCGTTCCATACTTTGATTCTATCGTCGTGATTCTTTCTTCGTTTCTTTCCCCTTCACCAACAAACTAATTTTTTGGTGGGGAAATTTTTGATTCTTTTTTCAGCAATTTGTTTTTGATTCAATTGATTTTCGCACTACAACAAAGATAAATATTTCAAGGACACCTTGTTTATTTATCGTTTTTGGGTTAATTTTAGGTTAATTTCTGTTTCGAGAGGAAAAATATTATTTTTTCCAACAGAGAAGCAATTTTCGCAGCAAATAATAAACTTTTATTACAATACGAATAAATCAAAAAATACAATTTTACAGACATACATAAACAAAGAAACACGCAAAGAATCAACTGATCTGTGTGTAGTGGCGGAATAGCTGTGTTTCTTGATGCCTGATCTGGGAGTCAATTCGCGTTCCGTGAAAAAGTGGAAATGAAAAGTTTTTTTCATTAGCAATCGAGTAGGTTTGCATTCTCCATAAGAAATTTTGATTTCACACGCAGTAAAATTTAAAATTACGTGCAAATAATTGAAACTACTAGATTGCCAATGAAAAAAACTTTTCGTTTTCATTATTTCACGAAATTGTTTCATGAAATAATACAAAGGTGCTTACTAGATTTCAAATCAAAATTTATCATCTAAAACAAATTTTGGCTCAAATTTTATCATCAGGCTAATTTAGCAGCGAAATTATCATTTTTGTTTTCGCGTGTGCCATTTTTGTATGAAAAATTTCATACTAGTTTTAAAATTTGAACTGATCCGGATCATTGGGTGTCATGCAACATGGCAAATATAAAAATCATTTTTGAGTCAATTAAACGTCAATCTTGTTTTTTTTTGTCAACGCCTACTCCAGGACTATTTAAAACCAAATGAGAAGACAAAGGTAATTGTAGTATATCTTGTGTTCTCATTTAACAAATCATGAGACTCGAATGTTTCGGTTTTCTTTATTTAATTTCTATGCGGCTACCATATGAAAGGTTGATTTTTGGGTTTTCAAGTTGATGCACTCGGTTTCTAACAGTTTCATTCATTAGAAGAGAAATAAATTAATTTCGTATGTATATATATGTTTTTAAAAGGTATTTGCAAACATCGCATTTTTCACCGGTTTCCACCACAAAGAAAAAAATTTTCTCCAACAAAATTTTACCTACTCGGTAGATTTTTCATCTTACCAACTTGACTATTTTACATAGTACTTCACTCTATTATTTTCAAGTTACATAACTTTAACAAAACATACGGAATTCTCTGGTGCTTTGAACAACTGAAACATTCAAAGTTTTCATTTTTTGTTTGTTAAAAAATTACCTATCATGTATTGTCTTCATTTTAAACTCGTCCAAGTACCAACCATAAATGAAAATGTATGCAGTTAAAAATAAATGATTGTATAAAATACAAATAAATTTAGGAATAAGAAAAATGGAACTTTTTTTCTGTCTGCTGATTATCTGTACTATATGAATTTTGTATTTTTTTGTTGTGTGCTTGTTAAATCGAAAGGAAACCACAAAGAATAAAATACTTCAATACACCGATCCACTCGGTTAAAATTTTATTGTACAAAATTTTGTACCATTTTGGATTATAGACAAGTTTTTAGAAATGATAATAAGCTTATGTTTAGTATTTTTTTTATAAGAGGGTTATTCAAATTTCTATGCACGTATTGGTCATAGGTACTCGTATACATCTAGCAAAATTTCAATGGTAACAAGGGGTCCTACCGTCCCATTATTCCATATTAAAGCACGCAAGAGCAATTTTAAAGGTTAGCATAAGTTGAACCTTATATCTTGAACAATATTAAAAATTTAAATATGTATGTCAATACGCTTTAATTTTCCGCAGTTATATGAAATTAATACGATAAAATTGTTATTAGACCAAGAGGCAAGCTCTTTTCTTCGTGCATGAACAATTTCCTAAAAATAGAATTGTTCGACTTTGCCAGTTTCTTCGCCCGTTATGGCTTCTGTTGTACACTCTGAAATATTTACCATAATTAAGTTGAAATCTAAAAAACACAACGTTTCATATTTTAATAATTTGATTTCATCAGAAGCAGTATTAACATAACATATACATTTCGAATTCGTGCGGGCAGTAACGATGAGATGCGTGTGGCCGAAACATATTTTTTACTCGCCCGTTTATTATTAGTTATGTATACAACAATGACTTAATTACATATTGTTTTCATAGTGAACAAATGTTTTTGAAATAATATTTTTAATAAAACGAAAAATAATATTTATCAGTGTGCTAAATTTATTTTTATTTTTGCGAGATATCGATTAATTCATCAAACCCGATGTTCATAATTGACATGTTACTATATCAAAAACCTAAAATCAACATGAAAAATTATCAAAAAAATTTTGAAACATAAATCACACACCCTCATAATAAAGCAAATATGTAAACGACGAGTACATTAAATCTGTAATCAATTTTTGGTTGCGCGTATCAAATACCGGTAACTTGTCATCACGCGCTATACATATGTGTGGTATGTTATATTCGATATTTAATTCCCCGCCCGATTATGCAAATAAAGCACAAAAATTTGATTTATGTCGCTTATTTTCTAAAAATAAAACTGGGCCAGATGGCTATTTTGTTTCACAATACAAGCAAACAATCAACTTTTAACCACTAACAATATACGAAAGCACCATAAACGAAATTTACCTTTGAGGTAATAAAATTCGTTCAAAAACTCTGTCATATTGTATGGTGTGTAGTTCATATTTGACATTTTTATTTTTAAACATTTTGTTGCTGTTGTTACTCTCTCCGATATTTGCTTTTCACATTTTACAAAAACGTATGGGCGTATACCATAAATTTAAATTCGGATATACACGGACTATAATTGTGTCAGCCTGGTAGAAGCTAGGGAACTTTCAAATGCGTATTGAAAAAATGAGTTTCACCAAAACACATATATGGTAGCGACAACCGGTTTCTATTGATCCTATTCGTTAGAGAATTTTTTTCGTATCATGGTAGTTGTGAATTTATATTTATATAGCTGCTAATCTTTCTCAAACAAGAAAACATTCTTAGACGTAACATCAGCTTCAGTTTTTAAATTCAAATAGAGTTAGGCCGAGTATTGTACACAGAAGAAGGTTATCCAGACCGACCAAATGGCACAGTAGTTAAAGTTTTGGCGTTTGAACCGGGAGGTACTGGGTTCGAATCCCGATAGGAACAGAATACAAAGGGAATTTTAATCTACAGAATACGATCTGTGATGAAATGGAACATATCTATGACCCTCTATCGGAGTGCAAAAACTCATGGACCGACCCATCTTCCACGCCAGTACAGGCTGGCATGGAGATATGGAATGTGTAGATCGTGATAAAATTGGACATATAGCCTTACGTCCTCGAATTGGCTGGCAACGGCGTAAAAGTAAGGACGGAAAAAACAAAGTACGAAAGAGTTGGGAAAGCCTTGGCCCCAGAACAGATTGTAGAGATAATAAAAAAAAATATGGTCCAGCGTCAAATGATTGTTTTTTACTTTGCACGGTCTTCGTTCACTGACGTTCACTTCAGAGTATAATCAGAGCCATCTATGATTTTAAAGAGCCGTAATATTAAAATGAGAGCTTTAAATATAGAGGAAGCTTTTATTGAGTTACTATAAGAAACCATGGAAATTGGAAAATTTTTGAACATAAATTTATGAATAAAAAATTAAACAAATCATCTAAATTTTAATTTTATATTTTTAGTGGAATATTCAATGAACACATATTTTAAAATCAGCCTTCATAGTGTAGTATTTAATGATTAAATTTAAACTAACGTGGATCATAAATTTATTAATTTTCTATAAAAATGAACATTCCGAACGTTTAAATTTATTTTTATAAAAATTTAACGTCTTTTGTAAATTCTGGTCCCATTCACATTAAAACTTTCGAGCTGAAACGAGATTTTGTGGATCACAATGTAGAAAAAATAATTATTATTCTACAATAATAGAAAAATGTCACATTTTTTCCAAATTTTTGTTCTTTTCTTTCAATTCAAGTCGTTCGTGTTGCGTTACTCTCAGTTCCAGGAGATCTCCATAATCTAATAACCAGGCAAGCATATACCTACACAATGAATTGTTAAATTTTCGTAACAAACATTTTCGTTCTAAAATATTCAATTTTTTTCGCTATTGTTTTCTATAGTTCTAATTAGCGACATCTTTCGATTGGTTTAGTAATTTCGAAAAGGTTTATTAAATAATGTTTTATTGAGACTTCTACCCCTGTGCTCTAGCGAGAAAATTTATTACTATGAAAAAGAGTTTAGTCGGGCCTTTCTACGAATTATCTATGAAAAGTGATCTTGGAAAGCTTAATATTATTTGTATATTGCATTAAAATAAAAACTATAAATTTATTTACAATTAATATTAAAATTATCAATTTGAAAATGGCAAAAGTGCCTCGGGTGTATCTAAAGCAAAATTCATTTTTTTCCACTGGTAGCGTTTTCTATACTTTACCTAGTCTCAATTTTATGAAGCTCTGTTTTATTTATACTACAGAATGAAACAATATTGGCCTTTTAATCACCGCCTAGTTAACGCCACTTCCTATGAGAGCGAAAGTTGATATTTGTTTATACGAGAAAAAGCCTCATTCCATTTTATTTCATTTGTTACATTAATTGTAAACTAATTGAAGATTTTACAAAATATCCAGTCGTATTATAGCCATCTATGAAGTTTATATTGCATTAAAACAAGTATTTTGAGAAGCCGATCACCTTTCGCTCTAGTACCAAAATATTCTGTCAGATGTCAGCCACTTTACGTTAAAAGGCGAATAGCCTGCGAATTTGTTGCGATGAAACACAGAATAACCCCCATATTGCATTGTTACTCCAAAAGCTTTTTTAACGAACGTTTATTTTTGAAAAATAATGCTGATATTTTTGACGAGGCGCTCTATGCATGACTCAATTTTAAAATATGCTTTGAACTAACCATTCAAATTGAAAATTCGAACGAAGCATTTATGTTTTTATATACAAAAAAAAAGCTTCTAAAAAATATTAAAATACATTATGAAAAAAACAAAAAGATTCCCCTCTATGGCAAGCTCATTAAAAAAAGCGGAATCTTATGGCTCTTATTTTTAGGAGGTTCTGGTAAAACTCAGATTTCTATCAGGATTCGTACCCGGTACCTCCCTTCTTCATTCTTCTAAGCCAAAAATATATAAAATCGATTTTATTACTATTTTCACGTTAGGTTAATGATTGATCGACATTTAAAATCTGGTTCAAATTAAAAGGCGAGAATTATTAAACTTTGAAATACTAAATAACATACTAATTACAATTAATATAATGGCACACCCGAAATGTCATTGAAAAGCAAAAAACTATAAGTCATTCATAATAACACAAGATTTTCCATTCAAAAATCATTTTACCCAACCCTTTTTTTAAACCCATCCCTCCGCCAAAATCGAGTTGTATAATATCGAACAACAATTACTCACACACGTACTTAATACATCAAATCGATGGAAATGTGTCCTAGACTCAACATGATGGGTGAAAGGGAGGAACAAAAGCAAAACAGCGATAATCATAAAATTCGATTTATTTGATTGGAAAATTTTGCTTTAATTTTCTTATGCTCGTACCTACATCTGCTCAAAATCGGAATGAACGATTTTTATGAGAGTTGAACGGTTGATTTATCTTTTGAAAGGAAACAAGTCACATCTAAGAGTACTGAGATATGTACGCGCTCTAATTGTGCATCCATATCGTATTTTCTTATATTACGATTTTATGACATCTTTTAAATATTTTATGAAGATTTTAATGAGCTGTAAAATTTAATTTTTTTTTTTTCTTCGTGTATCATCTATGTATGTACGACGTATGTGCAGTTATTTTGAAATTTGCATATGTTAAACGCGAAATTTGATGACAAGATGAAACGAATGGTAATTAAAATCTCGTTTGTGCTCAGATGAAGAACATCGACACTCTTTTGATGGAATGAACGTATCAATAAAAATAAATCATATTATTACATGCTTATGTAATATGCTGCTATATATAAATTATATGGCCTTTTTTTGTTTTGCCCCCGCATTAATGATTTCAAAAAAGTCAAATCCAACAATTTTATAAATTGTTCTATGCGAAAAATGTTATCATAAAACACAATAAATATGTATTATGTATACATAAAAAAACACCAAAAATATGTTGATATTTTATTTCTTTATGTTTTGTGTGATTTTTTTATTAAAGTTCACAACAACAACGGCACACCGAAATTGAAATAATATTCAAATGATATGGTTTGAAAGGTTTTCTAAAATATTTTTATTTTATTTTACAGAAGCATAAAAATTTATCATTTTACCGGTATATGAAATTTATATAGAGCTTGCTATGCGATGAATCATTTTTGTTGAAATGGTTTGAATACATAAATTATATTGCTACCCCAAACACCATATGAATTATAACGGCACTCAGTGTGAGATTACACATTAAGGGTTTACATTTTATGTGTTTGTTAAATAATTGGGTGGAAAGTGAGGTATTCGAGAAAATTAACAATTAACGTTGGAGCCAATTAAGATTTGAAATACAAATTTCATCATACAGCTCTTGTCTCGTAAAAGCGTAATTTTTACGATAGGTTTCAACTGATTTGAAATAAATTTTGGACGGTATAATATGCAACCGTTATTCAGATACAGGATTATACTATAGGTTATAGCGGTCAAATACTAAATGATTTCATTTTAGTCCGGTATGGATTATGCAATTTTTAATTTTTCGGTCAAATCCTGTTACTTAACAATCGAACAAAAGCTGTAACGAAAAGCGCATCACCTGCCACTGTCGCAAAACTTCAAAAATAATTTAATATTTTTCTAGAATTATTTGGTGCCACGAATATCATAAAAAATTTGAATAATAGCTAAAAAAATTTGTTAGTAGATTTTCCTAGTTAAATCTGTTATTGGATCATAGTAAATAAAATTTGAAATATAAAATTGAAAATGAAACAATCGAATTATTGACCTAAATATTTTTATTATTTCTGTTTTACAACTCCGTAATTTCCTTTAATTTAATTGGCGCTCTTTGAAAATTTGGATTTATTTTATTGAAAACACCATTTAATTATTGTTTCATTCCAAGCAGTATTTCTCCATTCGTGTACGAATAGATGTGAAATAGCCTTATTACGTTAAGCTACTTAGTAGCAGTAGCGTGGTCAAGTTGTTACGCCTACTAAATTATATTAGACTACTTCAATTCATTCCAATATTGCATACAAACATATTTCCACCTTCATTTGAATAGCAATTCAAAAAGATTTTAGAGTAGTGAAACGTTTTGAGAATGAATATCCATCAGCCTCACTCCAATAAGTTTTTATTATTATGAAAAGGAACAAATTACGCTAAGTTCTTATAAAATTATGTACTACCGTATTTTTTGACGGGTAAGCTAGTTTTTAAATAAATGTATTTTTGTGTTTTTGCGTCTCTTATGAGATAAGAAATCATAATTTTTTAGTGTATCTGAAAACGGATTGCAGTTATCAACCACGGGAGCAATCTCCACTTTGTTTTATCTCGATATCTTAATCGTTTGTTAAAATAAATATAAGACAAAACATAAACAGGTCAGTGATTGGCAACCTAAACTATTTTTCCAGTTCATGTGTGTTGTGAATAGTGATTTACCCTTTATTTTGGTGTATACGAAATTGGCAAATTGACGGATTCTGCAAATTGGCAAATTCAAGCAAAGTTTGCCGAGAAGTGTATAGAATAATACAAAATAAATTCAAATGTCCATTGCCTTCGTATTTTTGACGTTGATCGAATTTAATTTTTTTTTATTTTTTCACGTAACAATGAAAGTTTTATACGATGGACAGGTTAAGCTTCTAAATAAATAAACTGGAATCAGTTTATATTGAACTAATCATTGGGAAGTCAAATAATTTGGAGCACGCCGGTCCTAAACAATACTGAATAAAAGAAAGAGCACGTACGAGTACTGTTATAAAGAGTAACAAAACAGAGGAAGAAATTTCATCAAAATATGCGTGGATTATGCAGCTTAAATGGGTCATATACCATACTCGTCACTATTGATAGAAAACGATAAAAATTACGGTAAATAAACATGTGTAAGTGTATTGTTTTACCCATATGGAATATCTCATGCATTTTTTGATGATTTTTTTTCCTTCGTTTCGTTAGTCTTCATAACATTACATACTCTTTGCTATTATGTATCGTTTACCACAATTCAATTTATAATTAACTGTTATAAGTTAGTTTATAATTATGAAAGGAACAAATTACAGCCCAGGGACCGGATTTGGCATTTTTACACAAAATTTTTGCTGATATAGATATAGACAAGAACTAAAACTTACATTAAAGCGACTGAGACTCAACATTTTTATTTTATGGTAGAAAAAATTTGAGAAATTTTGACATCGATAAAATGTAACCTATAAATTATTAAAAAAAATATGAAAAATCTTCATCAAACGTTCAACAAAGTATTTTATACCCCAAAAATTACTAATAAATATAATATTACTTTTGGGACGAACAGAATCATGTGATTTTATTATTTATTTTAATTGTCAAAAATTTAGAAAAAAATGCTCTACCATAAATATGTAAGAGGAAAATTTAAGCATCAAAAACATTTAACTTATAAATTAGTTTAAAAAAATGGAAAATCTTTATTTTTAATTTTTGACAATTAATTATATATCCTTAAAATTACTAATAAATTAAATAATATTTTCGAACTGTATTGTTTATAAGAATGGGGAAAAATTAAGGAATTATCCTTAGAAGTTCAAGCCTCGATCGTTGCGGGCGGGCTATGAAGCTGGTGTCTCACTTAAAAAATTTGCCCGAAAGTACAACTGCCACCAAAATACGGTGATGTACCAAATTCGAAAAGCAAAAACCCAAAAGTGCCTAAGAAAAGTTAAAAGAAGAGGGCGTAAAAGAACGACAATCTGAATACAGTAAAATCGGTTCAAAGTGACATAAATAGTGTAAGAAAAAACAAAATTAGCATAAAAACTGTTAAAAGACGGCTTCGTGAAGCAAAAGTAAAAGCTTTTGTTGTACAAAAGAAGCCATTTATAAGCCAGAAGAATAAAATAAATCGGCTAAACTTTGCTCGTACCTATTTAGCGAAACCTGTCTAGTTCTGGCGTAAGGTATTATGGACCGACGAATCGTGCTTCTCTTTAGATGAAAGCTACGGTAAGTGAAATTTTTATTCGACACCTCAACAAAGAAAATTTCAGAACATTACAGTGCCAACTCGGGACAGTGGAGGAGGCAAAGTAATGGTTTGGGGGAGTTTTAGCTATAATGGCGTAGGACATCTCAAGCACATATTTGGAGGTCTTTAATGAATACGCAATGGTTTCCGGGTGTAAATTGATAGGAACAGACTTCGTATTGCCGCAAGATAATGCTCCAATCCATAAAAGTAAATTTATAACTAAATTTCTTAAAGATTTGGACCAAGAAACTATAGACTGGCCACCACAAAGCCCAGATCTTAATTAAACAGAGAATCTATTACATTAAACAAAAAAATAACAACAACTATTGGAAGAACGCCCAATGAAACGTTTGACGAAGTAAAACGCATATGGGATGAAATCCCTAAGCAAATTCTAGAAAACCTGGTCCAATCCATCCCGCATCGCCTTCAAGAAGTGGTTAACAACAATGGTGGCAGTACATCCTACTGAGTTTGCGGAGAAAATTGATAAATTACGGTTAATTTTGTTACTTTTAGTCAACTTTGTGATGAGGTACAAATAATTTTGTATCCATTTGTTTCTTGATTTTATTTATATGAATTGTTATGATTTTTATTATTTTTTTTTTTCTAAATGAAATATCAATAATTAACAATAAATATACAAAAAAAAAAATAATTGATTAATTAAGTGTTTAGTTTTAATTTTAATTCAAATTTTAATTTTTACAGAATAAATTGTACTATTTTTGCGTGGCACAAATAATTTTGACCACCACTATGTACGAGACGATAATATACGTGAGCGCAATGTTTTATCCATAAAAATATTTTAGAAATAAAATTAAAAAGGAGTGGGGACGGTTTTTTCGTTTTGCTTGCTTTAAAAAATACTAAACTTTATATTTTGTATGAAAAATGTTGGCAACACAACAACAATTTGCTCAGCAAATGCTCAGCAAGCTATAATCGGATGTGCCTTTCTCTCAAATAGTCCATCTATATTTTTGCCTCGTTTTAGTTTTTTTTATATTGATTTTATTGTTAACAATGCGATCTGTTTTGGGGCTCAAGCTCTTATGCGGTTATGCTTTTTTGCGTCCTTACTTTACGCCTCTCGGCCAACTCGAGGACGTACGGCTATAGGACCGCACTCAAAAAAAAATTTCTGTAAATATACAGCACACAAAATAATTTGTAAATTATAAAAATAAATTGTAAAAATAACAAATTTTTTTTAATAAATTAAATAAAATTTTCATAAAATTGAAAATATTGAAAAAAATACAATAAAATTTGTAAATTTAATAAAAATTTCGTCAAATATACAAAATATTTAGAAGAAAATTGAAAGGGACGTTGTTAAATTTATAAATTATTTTGTGTGCTGTATATTTACAAAAATTGTGTAAATTTTTTTTTTGAGTGCGATTTAAGACCATCTGCACATTGCAAGCTCCATGCCAGCCTATACTGGCATGGAAGATGGGAGGTTTGCTGGTAATATTTTTTTCACCGTGGAATAATACCATTAACGATAATATATGTGAGCGCAATATTTTATGTTTAAAAAATTTTTTGAAATAAAATTAAAAAGGAGTGAGGGTGGTTTTTTTCGTTTTGGTTGCAATAAAAAATACTAAACTTGATATTTTTTATAAAAAGTTAAGGCAACACAACAACAATTTGTTCAGCAAATGCTCAGTAAACTATTTGATAATCGGATGCGCCTTTCTCTCAAATAGTCGAGAATATTTTCAGGTGGATTTTATAATATTTATTTAAAGAATAAGAAAAGTGATTAAGGGTCTTAAAAATTGAATTTTATTGTTTTCAATTTTCAATATAAACAAAACAAATGTGTATTTATTCTTATAAATAAAGTTTTCACTTTTTATGAATTTATCTAAAATCCGCAAAACCAATAAAACATTTTTACGTTTTTAGATTTATAAAATGAATGTTTTATTTTTTTTCCAATTATTTAATAATTCTTAATTGTGATTGCAAAGAATGCTAGTTTTGTCAACTTACACACATTTTTTGTCAATGTTTCTGTTGTTATGACAGTGTAATTAACAATTTCACGCAATCTACTTTTGTCTATTTGTGCAAAATCAAAAACGAACTGTCAGACAAAACTAATATGCTAGAAATCAAAATAAAACTCGCTTCTCGCTTTTTATACAAAAACCGGACCAGGACTCAATTCTTAAATATATATACTTCCATCAATTTTGACGGGTAGTAACAGGCGAACCTCGATTACATCCATCAGAACAAATTTTGGAAAATTCATATTGAAATCTGTGAAGAAGCGAAAATTAGCTCTTAATACAAAATTAATTTCGTAATTCAAAATTGATTAATAATGTCGTCGTTGGTCCTTTTAAGAAAACAAAATATTAATAATATTTTAGAATATAAACTGAGCCGCCACTGAACTAATTATTTATGAATTTATTCACACTAAAAATAGAACAGGACCATTGGTCTTGACTACCGATATTATTCGGCGAGTTTTCAGCAATTTTAAATAAATAATAATAGTAATTATTTCGATTAAAACCAAATGTAATTACCTTCGGTTTAAGTCGAGAAAGCTCCGAAAATTTTAATTTATCCCCTGATTTATTTCCTATTTCTATGGCTAAAGGCACAATTCACAAACTGTATGTAAGCTCTGTAATTGTAAAATTTCCGAAATGTACTAAAACGGTATTCATAAAATATATCTCGCTTCTATATACGGAAGTTTTGTTCTGTACTTTGCAGCACCAAATTTTTTGACGTTAACCTACATATCACGATTTCAATAGCGAATAACTCGAACAAAATGTCATTTTATGAAACGGGTTTTGCATATATATGTTGTGACGCCAATAGCGTCTCTATACCAACAAAAGTTGAAGGTAATGACAATTGTGTTTTTTGAGCTTTTAGATAAAACTAATTTGTTTAAGATTATTAATTTATATATACGTATTTATATAGCCTAAATGTTGATAATGCAATACATAGAGTCGAAACAAATAGCTCGTCTGCGATATACACAGAAAAACAGAAAAAAATTTGTTCTTAAGGTATACAAATGAATGACACCAACTGTACCAGTATGTTGTTTGACAACATGTACAAGACTTTCTTATTTAAATTTAAATCTTAATTAATTTACGTAAAAAGTCACGTGATCTTGAAAAAATTTCGCGTTAACCTTGTGATTAAGCAGCACGTTGTCCAATCACGTGTTTTCACTTTCCCTACATAGAAGAGAGTATTAGTGGTAAAATAAAGATGAGAGTTGCCTACAACATGTAGGTGCATTCCTAAATTTTTATATAAATCACTAATGGGCTAAACTCACAAAAGGAACCAACAAATTAAAGGCGCAAATGTTAAGGTAAACTGTTAGTATTTTTCCAGCAAGTTTATTTTTTGGTTAAAATCCTACATTAGTTTTTTCTACCTGTAACAATTTACAATAACTTTTCTGGCATAAAATACAGAACGATTTAAGATTCTTTAATTTAATTTGTTATTCAATTTGCTCGAAAAGAACATTGAAAATTTTTTAAGGTAGGTACAACTTTAAATTGAAAATATAAACTTTGTGTTTCAAATTTCTTTGTTCATGAAGATAAAAATTATCCCTTTAAAAATTAAAAATTTTTAAAAATTAGCCAAGTTATGGAACATACCAATATACGTTTTCCCATAAATACTACTACTAAAAATTTTTACAAATACTATACTCGCATAGTGTTACAAACAACAAGCAGGAATGACAAGCTTTATAATTAATTATGTATAATTTGCAACACCTAATCTCAGCTTTGCCATTATTATTTATTTTTACTTAAATAAGTTCATAAATATTTGAAAATTAATTTTGTTTCACACGTATGTTAAAATAAACATATACATATTTTGGAATAATTAAGATCTTTATACTAAATACCACATAAAATGTTGAGCTTTAAATTTTGAATTAATATTTTTATTTTCTAATAATTGTTGGTTTAGCTATAATCAAAACTATTAAAAATTCGTTTCGTTTTTATAAACGGCATAAATAAGTTGTTATGATTTGTTTGCCTAGAGCACTAGCGACGACATTTTTGTTTTATGTTACTTTCTATTCGATGTTGCTCATTTCGAATCTGTTTGAACTTTCCAAGCTTTTAATTCTTTATATTTTTTTGCTTCTGTAAAATTATTTTGAAATTATAATGCAAATAATAATAATATGAGTATACGAATATCTGTACAAACAAAAATTGAAACTAAACACAAGAATAATTAATTTTAAAATTGGAATGAAAAGCTCGAAAAATAGCTTAACATACTCGTAGTTTTTATTTTAAAAATCATAAAACCATCCAGGATTCAATTCTGTGGGGATATGAACCTAAAGAAAAGTTTGATTTCGAGTTATCTTTGTTTTTATAATAAATAAATTTTTCCTAGAATAATGGAAATCAGGTAATACTTATATAGAAATATAGAACAGGAAGAGATTATTTTATAAGACTATTACAGTACGTCCGTATATACTTAAGCGGATTACTAAAGAAACAAATTTTCAATTATAACTTTTATTAATACCATTAATTACATTGTTATTTTAAGATTCTATAAAACTTAAAATTTCTACCATTTCGTGATAAACGGTCCTGCATTATATGTTAACGATATATCCTACTCGAAGATTAAAATTATATTATCATCAGCATCAGGTGGTATATAAAATATTTTATTATCGAATATTAACGTAAAAATTAATGATAGCAGCAACCATTGGTTTATTGTTAAACTTACGAAAAGTATCCCAATTATATATACGCGTTTCACCAAATGACCGACCCATCAATTTACCGATAAAATATTATTGTTCAACCTTATGTCGAATTATGTAACAACTAAGTTAGAAAGTTAAACTGAAGAAAACGACATTATGGCCCCCAATCCAATGGACCAATCATTTGTTAAGCTGAAATTAAAAAACTAATTAGGTAAACTTATAAAGAGACGTGGCGAATCCCTCAATGGGATGTAGCGCTTGAAAGTGATGAAATAATCTTCAATAATGAGGCCATCTTTATTTTATGTTAATTTTCTTTTTTCAATACAAATTCCCTTAGAAAGCGGGGAAATAAAATAACTTACCGACCCCCATATTTGTTGTTGTTTTAAAATGATTAATTAAAGTACATTCTTCTATCTTTATTTGAATCGAAAATTATATTAATGTGTACTTAGAGAATAGGGTGCATTCGAAAATCAATCACCTAAAAGTTTCTCTCCGCATTTCTCACCAAAATTAAAATTAAATAAAATAAATTACAAGTTTGTTTGCATTCTAGTTTAAATGAAATGTTAACCCAGATCATACCTGTATTACTTCAATTCCGGATCCTCTCTCAAATTGTGAGTAAGCGTACGTTTTTAAAAGTTTAAGACCGAAAAATTAACACGCCACTGAAAATGTGCCTAAAATTTAAACTTTTTTTCTAGTATAGGCCGTAAATTCGACTTGATATCTTTCTCAGTGTTTTGAAGGGGAAATGATTGAGAATATTGTTAAATTAGTACTTGTATTTAAATTTGACTCTCTATCTTCTTAACGGGTGTTACAAGAGAGATGTTATTTGTAGCAAAATCAAAACACCTACATACCCTCACATACCAAAGGAGGATTGTCTTTTCTGTACATTCTGTACATTTCTGAGAAAACTTAAAATAAGTAAGCTTTAGTAGCCTCTGTAATAGTTAGTCTAGGAGTTTTACATACAACGATGTCTCGCTGTGTTCAGGGTTTTAATTTTGTTGCATTATCGATCGTTCCGTTAGGTGGCTATGGATCCTTCTGTAGTGAAATCTGTTACTAGTGTCCTTCATCTTAGTTTATAAATTTTAAAGCCTACCACTTAATCGCAGAAAACCTTATTTATTCATAAATGGTTTTAACTGTAGTAACTTGAGATTTCGTCTACTAAGCTAGTTTTCACGAGCAGCAACTTAGGCCCCTATTGTGGTTCTCACCTCACTCACCTCATCGAGAGACTCATCTCACCAATCCAAGTCGTGTGAGTTAGATTTTTGTATTATGGTGCTCGTTTTTATTTTGGTGAGATGTGTTTGTTTATTATGACAATTTCCATTAGCTGTTAACTTGGAAATATTGTAATTTTTGGCGTTTTGGACATACATTTTTCTTAATATTGACGTTTCGTGTGTTTTTCATTAGAAATTCTTATTTTGTGCGAAGAAATATTTGTTTATTATGAAACAATTTTATTAAAACAATCTTATGTTTTTCTGTCATCCATCTTGCTTTTATTTGTCAAAAATTACTATGAACTCACCAGTACATTGTTGATGAGTATACTTGACATTACCTCACCGCAACAAGTATAATATCAAATATTTCAAAATGGTCAGTTCAAGTCACCATTATGATGTATTTTTCGGTAGATTGAGGTGAGGTGATGAATTATTTCCTCCTTGAAGTAGCTGCGTTAAGGGGCTTTTATGGTTGCGTTCGTTTGTTCATTCAAACATTTTTTCCAATCATATGATTGGATTTATTCTGTTTTATTTGATATGATGCCATTGATATTGGTTAGTTTGGTTCGGTATTGGTACTTTCAGATAATTGAACAAAATAAGTTAGTTTATGTAAGTTTACCATTGATATGTAAGTTAAGACTCATCCAACCTAGTAGATCAAACAAGTTTGCTATCGTATAAAGTACAACCCGCTTCGATATCAGGCCAATATGTGCAAAAGTCTATTACAAACTCATAAATGTCTTAACAATTAATTTCTAGTAAAGTGAGACTCTAGGTCAGTTTTTATGTTTTGATCAACATAACCCTGCATAAGCAAATAATGGGAAATTGCAAAATGATATTGGCACATCGTCATGCGAGTTATAGTGAAAACAGAGGGTTTGTATTCTATACGTCTCTGTATACTCAAGCTCTCATTGTTTAGTATTTCTTCGTTGTTTCTCGACCACTTTCTCAAAGTGAAACCACCACTTCGGACCAGCTTATTCAATTGTAGTATTTTAGTTCTTGGTAGGCAGAATTAAATGTAAATTTCTCGTCATGTGAGAGTCATTACAGTGTTCTTACTGTTAAGTTTTTAGTCGATAATCCTGAAGTTTCTCAGTATGAGTTGGTAATTTTTATCTTTTTCAGCAATCTATATTTGACGAAACATCATTTATATCTATAGTAAATACATACCCTCTGTTTTCACTATAACTCTCATGACGATGTGCCAATATCATTTTGTAATTTATTTAAAATATATTTAAAATAATTTACTTTCGTCAGTGAAAAGCACTTTGCTCCAAAATTCAGTGCCTTGATTAACGTATTTTTTTGCAAATTCAAGCCTTTTCTGCTTAGTTACACTAAGGCTTATAAATGTTTTTTTTCGGAATGAACATCCTTACCAGTGCTATACCGAATCTCATCCGCTATTTTTGGAGCACTAATCCTCGGATTGGATGTAACTTTTTTAATTATGTCTCGAACATCCCGTGCGTTAAGTTTTTTAGAACGTCCAGATTGTTGTTTATGTTGAATACTTCCTATTTTATCAAAATACTTCCTAAGCACCATTCTTTGTATGATTGATCGACTTTTACCAATCACTTTAGATATTTCATTATAACTCTTACAGCCCGATTCTGAAACATAGTCACTGAAGTAAGACTTTTGTCTTTGTTGAGTTTTGTCTTAATTATGACACTTTTCGTATTATGCCCTCTGTTGTTGTTATATTGAGCTAAGAATATTTGACATTTCTCGATGTTTTTTAAATTTTTATATTAACGATTGTGTTCGGCGTTGGCGTGTTCTTGCTTTGTTGTGAAAAAGTAAAATATTAAAATATTAAGTACACAAAGAACTCGAATTCAAACCCATAACAAATACCAAATGTCAAAACTAAATACACTATACTACGGCAAGTGTTCACGTGGTGAGTTCCAAATACGCTACACTACATTACACTACAGCATTTTGACCGTAGTTGATAATACGGTATGATATCAAAGGGCCGAACGTCGAAGGGCCGAATGTCGAAGGGCCGCATGTTTCGAAGAACCGAATGGGTCGAAGGGCCGAATTTTTTTTTTTATTTTTTTTTTTTTTGTAGAAATATATTTTTTTATTTTTTTACATATCTCTTTTTCAAACAAAAAAAAATTGGCACTATTTAAGTCCAAACCACACAAATGTGTGGGTAAAAAATCATAGTATGTAATGGCGTTTTTGATAAAAAATTTGGGTAACATGAAATTTTTTTAAACAATTTTCTTTGTAAGATTGTGCATCTACCGTTTTTAGGAAGTGCAAGCCAAAAATTTGGAGAAACTTATAACATTTTCCGGGAAAATTATGATCTTTTCATTTTTTTTGGTGACAAATTGCGTATTATTTTTTTCAAAATAGTACAAGTGTGTAATTTTTTTTTTAATTTTGATATTAACGTTGATATCAATAACGTATTTTAACAGTTTTTCGACAGTACAAGTAATTCTTCCGGGAAAATTTTGCAATTTTTCTAGGAAAATTTTATTATTTTTTTTACTTAGTTTAAAATTATAAATAAAATTTGCCACTTGATGAATTGTATAAATTCTGGAAAAGCGGGGGTTTGGGGGCTCTAGCTCCAATCCTCTAAGGTGTACAACGAATTAAAATTACATTAAAAGAAAGTTTTATATTTACAAAAGTTGATTTTTTTTAACATTTGTGGCACTATCAGAAGAAGCGATAAGAGCGATAATAACTCTTTGATCTGTGTCTGCAAGGTTGAGGAAGCACTTATTATTAATAAAAATAAATAAAACTAAAAAAAATATTGAAAAAATAAAAAAAGGGAAAATTTTCCGGAAAATCAAAAAGTCATTAGGCGTTTTCGGAAATATCCCAGGGTAACTTTTGGGTAACTTGCTGACAAAAAATTACCAAATCTATTTCCGAACATGTAGACTAACTTTATTGTAATTTACTTTTAGTTGTTTTTTTAATTTCTGTCTTTCTGAAAATTTGTATTAAATTAGTAGTGTCAGAAAAATTAAAGCACAAACTTTCCAAGCATAAACTATTAAAAAATACAACAAAAATGTATTACATATCTGTTAAAATACGTAATTGCATTTTGCTGAATATAAATATTACCACGCGGAATGTAATCTTACTTTTTGTATAGCCAGGGTAACTTGAGTAATTTTTGTTACCAACTTTAAAAAAATTAAAATTACTCAAAAGTTACCATGGGGTATTTCCGAAAACGGCTATTAAAATTAAGATTTGATAAATAAAAACGGCAGATTTTTAATTTTTGGATGAAAAAATCAAAAAAATATTTTTGGAAAAACTGAAAATTTTCCAGGAAAATATGGTGATTTTTCCGAAATTTTTGGCTTGCACCGCCTAAAATGATAGGTATACAATCCTATAAAGATTTTTTTTTTGACGCCAAAAATTTCGCTTGTGTGGAAGTACAACCAACACAATTGTGTATATGGTTATACTGTTGTTTTTCGGACGAAAATAATTTTAAAAGGAATGCACAAATGCGTAAGTTGGGTCAAAACACATACAAATATAAATTTTGACATGGTACTTTTACAGTACCCACACAATTGTGTTAACGGGCAGGAATAGGGATATACCTATTGGTGGCGCATGACAAAATTTTCCTTCACCAAAATGTACCGCTGACTGGATACGTAATGAAAAATAGTAAAATACATAAATTCATAAAAAATTCATTTATGTTTAATAGAAAAAAATGTACAAAATATTCAATAAAACAACAAATTTAAAAAATTATATTTCTAAAAACAGAAAAAAAAATCGGGTTTTCGACACATTCGGCCCTTCGACATTCGGCCCTTTGTACCCATTACGATAATACACTTTAGTACTGTTTTTCCTTTGTTCACGTGGTTAGATAATACACTACACTACACTACACTACGGACCACGTGATCTTGTTCACGTTCTTGTTAGTTGGCATTGGTCTCAAAAACAAGTCTTGCGTAAGACATACAAATTTGGCGGTCACAGACTACGCGTAGCATACGAAAAATCTCATAAGAAAGAGTTAACTCAAAACAAAGATAAAAAATCTTACCTAAGACTATTTTTCAGTCAGTTACTGTGTTTCATAATTGGGGTGTTATTCTGTTCCCGTAGCTTTATTATTGAATTTCGTATTTCGATTGACACATCCGTTCGACGCACTGTTTTTTAATGCCAAGGACGAAAAATATTTCTCACTCAAGACGAATGCAAAGTTAATACTGAAAGTGTCGATAGACGTGCCTTGGTGTTTATATAAAAAAGATAACCGACGACTGTGAAGTTTCCGACAAAATTAAAAAATAACAAAACATGGCGGAACATAAATTTTGTCGAAATAACAAAAATGCACATGTATTAGTAAAACAGTTGGCAAAAACAATGTTAGGCTTATTAAACATTTTTTTTCTTAATAGTTAATAACGCAATTACTAAATTAGCGACTTCGGAAACAAATGACAAATAAAAATAAATAGATTAATACGAATTTCGAAATTTTATACTTACAGTTCATTATAAATTGTAAAAATATTTTATTACGAAACCCAAACATTTTATTACGAAACCCAAACACGGTCGAAATATATTTAGTAATAGATTTCGAATAAGGTAATTATACGTCGTAAAATCAAAACAAAATCAAAATAAATGTTCAAAGTGCTTTCAATGTCCACTGGCCCTATTCTGGTAATTCCCCGGGAATAGGGAATAATTTATTTTTGTAGCAGTTATTCCCCAGATATTTTTTCCAATTCCCCGTTTCCCAAAAGTTAATTCTGGCGATTGGGGAATAAATTTATGGGAAAATAATTTAATTATTCGCGGTCTAGTGATGGTCTAGTTGAGGAGTGATCGCAATAAAACAAGAAAACAAAAGTCTAAAAATTGTTTACTACATTTAATTGGTTTCTGTTGATATTTTAATCGAATTTTACTTAAAAAATAATTTTGTTTATTAAAGTAAAACATTGGCTATTAATATTTCCAATAAATATTACCAGTTTTCAGTATAAATTTACAGTCATAATATTGCTATAAGTACAAAATACAATAAATTTCAGTTAAATTCTATTCCCAATTAGTTCTTTCCTAAAATAGGTATGGAATAATAAACGTCAAAACTGCTACAATGGGGAATAATTTTTTCCCAAATTTTTTTTTCCCCAAACGCCAGAATACACTTTTGGGGAAAAGGGAATAAAATTGCTACAAAATTTAAAATTTCCATTCCCCGGGAATTACCAGAATAGGGCCACACATGGTTAAAAAGATTATACGAGCGATTAAAAAAATTAAAAATCTAATTAATCTGAGAGATGTCTAAAAGAAACGGTATATGTGTCTAGTTGGCTTAAGATAAGAGCTATCAAACGACACCACTTATATCAGTACGATAATCAGAACCCATGATAACTCTACTCGATTGTTTTCAAAAAAACGCAGCTATTATTTACCACAAACGCTTTTATGATCAACTGAAATTCTCAGTAGAAGTGCGGTGCTACTTTTTATCATTGAATTTTTGTCCCAAAATGTTTAAATCTAATTTATTTTGTTTTAATTTATAGTATTTGGCTGCGCTTGAAGTAATACAATTTGCTTATGAGCAGGGTTCTATAAATGGAAATAGATAATGGGAATCTTCGTAATTTATTGCTACTATCACTGGCGTTCGTGGTACAAGCAAATAATCATCATCCTTATCTTATGGTAAAATAGCAACGATTTGGTATGATCTTGAGTCGTTATAGATTCATTTATTTTGCGTAATTGTCGTTATGGAGCCATTGATGATGTCATACTCCGCACTGTCAGTCCCGCTCTGCAGGGTAGGTATTTGCATTTCTATCTCTCTCCTCTCTCTCTTCCCTCTCTCTTTTTCTCTCACTCTCATTCTCTGTCTCTCTCAAATTTTCTTGAATACAACATTTTTAAACTAAATGTAATATTTTGTTTGAATTTATAATTCGTTTGGTTAATAATTGGTTAAATCGAAGAGGAAGAGCATTTGATCAGTGGCAAAAAAATTCAAATTGTCAGACAATTCGTTCACTACGAATCGCGTAATAACGGTGAACAGATCTCTTCAAATAATCAAATGATAATCGAATATATAGTAGTAGGAGGAAAGTTTTAAGAGTTTTATTAATTCAAGTACAAAATATCTTCTTTTTCTTTCTTTTACATAGTAAAATAAAGTATAGTAATCATGAAAAATGTTGACCTCGATATTTTGCAGATTTACCAATCACTATATGGCCGAAGTGACGAAAAAGTGGTTTTTACAAAAAATCTGTGTGTGTGGTTCCGTGCACACTATGCACGTGCCTCGTGGCGCTCTACAACCCAGGCGAATTAACCTATCGAATGATTTTTGGCCGACATCGGTTCACCGAAAGTGGTAGCTTCCATTTTAAAACTAGGCTAAACAAAGCTGACAGTCCCTAATTTAATGATATATATGAGACATTTCCCATTCTTAGTAACGATTCATTCTTGATACTGGAATATGTTATTGATATTTGCATACCTATATACATTTATACTTACTAACGTCATGAGCGCAAGAAAAAAAAATAAACACGATAATTTCGAAGTAATGAACTGTGCGATACTTGTTTCTTTATTAAAAGAAGCTCAGAACGAATCAATCTACATATTTTGAAAGAAAATTATTGGAAAATAATCCATTTCATAACCATGACTAATGATTGAGTCGCAACAGTTAAACTTCACACAAACATCACAAATTACCAAATACACTTACAATGAAACAGGTAACAAATTAGATTAATCCAAGACCTAATAAAATAGTTACCTACCACTTATTATGGTAATTTTATTTATCGTCATAACCCAATTCTAAAAATGGTTATTACTACAATTACCACAAGCAACGGTTACACAACTATGATTTAAATCATAAATTATGTATATAAGCCACAAACAAATTGGAAAATCCCCATTTAACAATACTCTAATTATTTTACATTTACAAAGCCCAAACGCTTTATAAACTTAAATACGTTTACTATATAGTTGGAAACATTTTAAGTTTTAAACGATTTTAATCGCCTCGGGGAACAAAACAACCAAAAAACATTACAAAACCCAAAAACACTTTGATATTATTTTAAATTCATAATTATTTCTAGAGGTTATAAAAGCACATATGACCACACGGTATATAAAATGTTTTAAAATTCTATTATTCTGTTATAATAAAAAAAAAATTGTTGGAATTGAATGTTGACAGACAACAACTGACAGAATTTCATTACAAAAATGATTTTCGTGCATTACTATTTTATAAAATATGGGCATGCTGAATTCCAAAAATTTATTTTCCCAGCCGTCATACAAAAAAGTTTTGATTGAGTATTTTTTGCAAAGTTTTTATTTTTGGAATAAAAAGCAACATAAAATACAGAGCAAATCTAAACCTTGAATGCCTTAATATATCCTTTAGAAAATATTAGACAAAAGAAACGCAAACTTTACCTAAATTTTCCTTTATTTGGTGATCTTGGGTATAAAAATAGAATGATAGCTCAATAAAATGCCTGGACTCATAACTTTTTTAAAATCTATATTTAAAATGATTTTTTTAATTTTTAATTTTTTTTTCAGGTTTATGCTAGTGTTAGTGTGTTTAATATTTAGTGTACTGTCAACGATCGATCAATATACAAATTTTGCAAATGAAACCCTTTTTTGGATGGAAATATGTTTGGTTGTATTTTTTGGTGTGGAATATATTGTGAGGTTATGGTCGGCGGGATGCCGATCAAAGTACATGGGATTTTGCGGACGATTACGTTTTATAAGGAAACCAATTTGTATAATAGGTAAGTACAGCTCTTGTAAATATTTCGTATTTCGTATTTGTTTTTTTTTTTTTTTGGAGAGAATGTAAATTAAAATTGATTTTTCTTGCTAAATAACCGCGAGGAAAATATTAATTAAAAGATTGCTTGGAAATAAAGCAATTTTCCATTTTATTGTTCTTTCAGAAGAATTACGTTCCTTTAAAATTACGTAGTCATAAAATCGAGGCAAGTTTTTTTTTAAATAAAATATTGAGAGCTGTAGGTTCTTATCTTTCACATCTACATAATTCACCTTAATAAATTAAAAATGCTTTTCTGCTTTTAGATTTTATGAAAAAATTATAGCAGTTTAAAGTAATTTAATTAAATTTTACAGTACGAATGAAATCCAGAAAAGCAGTCACTCTAAAATGATATTTTATTAATCTGAAAACAATAACAACATTTGAAATTATGATATAAAAAAATTATATTTTACAAATCTCAAATTACGAGCATACAAAAAGTTCCAGTTACTTGTTGATAATTAAACTGAATCTAATTCGCAAGTTTTTTATTAGATATCGAAAACAATTTCCACGTAATTTAATAATCAATAATTGAAAAAAATGAAATTTCGTGTAGGCACAACTATTTTAAAACGTACGACTCCATCCGAATCCTAGCATACATACATACAATACATGTACATAGTAAGTAGGTCATTAATGTACGAATATTTATTGAATTTTAAACAATTTTGCTTCTGGACATTAATGTTTTTGCTTTGTTAAAAAAATTAATAAAAATAACAGAACAATATTTCCTTTTTTGCTATTGTGTTATTGTTGTACATACAGAATTGAAAATCTATTGAAAATATATAGAAATATGGACAACAATGGGAAAATTGTTTTTTAAATTTAGTGAGAACGAGAAAAGTTTGCAAACGAACAAAGCAATTAAATTTGGATAAAAATTCAACGCAATATTGCCGAAGGCTGTTATTCGAGTACCCTAAAGTGTCATCAATAATAAATTTGTATTTTCTTCAACTGAATTTATGCTTTAATATGAATGCGTCATATTCTAGAACTGACAAAAGTTTAATGTTTAAATTCAAATAATTTCCTACATTCGACATGTAGGGCAACCTAGGTAAATTCTTGATAAAATTCTTACTTTGTGGTGACCAACACTCGACTTTTTTTCTAAAGTGAAAAATCAACCTTACCGGATTTTTGCTAAAACTTCTTGTATAATTAAATATTATTATTGCTGCTATTCTGAAATTTAAAGAAAACCATCAGAATCAATAGAGTTTTCCCTTGTTGAAAATTTAATCTTTAAATTTAGAATTAATGCTTTATCGATTTTT
Organism: Nephrotoma flavescens; assembly: GCA_932526605.1. NCBI lineage: Eukaryota > Metazoa > Arthropoda > Insecta > Diptera > Tipulidae > Nephrotoma > Nephrotoma flavescens. Next base: position 323,911,163 of record OW052221.1, on the reverse strand, counting down.
GTAAATTCTAAACTTCATACAAATGTTGTTGTTCCCATGGAAGCTGCCAGTAACTGCGGAGTATACAGATTTCCACCAAATTACGCAAGGATCTCCCAATTAATGAAAAATGGTTAAATATAACTAGACCCATTCCGATTATTCGGTCATTTCAGGCAAAATTTAAAAAATGACCTGAAATTGTAAATGATATACTTTCCAAAATATTTGCAGAAAGTAAAAGCCCCGAGACAGCCACCTCTATTTCCATACACCAATTAATGAAATAAACTTAAGTATGAAGTGTCATTGCGATCGATCAATCCGTCTAGAGAAAGTTGTTCACAAAATCGTCATTTCTCCTCTTAAAATTTGAAACCCTGATCAGGACCGGTATTGTTGAAAAATTAATTTAGAATCTTTTAGTTCCAAGTCGTTTTTCTCGTAAATGATTTACTTTTCAAAATATTTACAAGAAACGGGAAATCTTCTGTCGGAGCCTTTTATTGAAAATTTTTCGAACAATAAGAAGTATTGCAAGTGATACCATGTGGTCGAGGAAGTATTCTGCATTGAATTTTTTTGTGAAAACTTAATAAATTTCTCTAAGAATTTGAACAAAAATCTGTAATCCCTTTTTCTTCGTCATTCACGCATCATGTCATGAAGAGATTTTCCCGCCTCAGCAATGTTCTTCCAGAACCGGTGTGAAGTTTTTGGATACTTTTAAATTTTTGGACACTTTTATAATTTAGACAGAAATTTACAGGATTGTCCAAAACTAATTTTTTTAGACATAATTTCGAGATATTTGCATACGTGTCCATTTCTAAAAAAATGTCAATATAAAAAAAAATTGTGCTTATAAAAAGATCAAATTTTTGTATTTCATATACTTATTAAACTTTTCAGAAATTACTTTAATCATCAGGAATATGGTATATACAATTTCATACAAAATTTGTATATACCATATTCCTGATGATTAAAGTAATTTCTGAAAAGTTTAATAAGTATATATGGAATACAAAAATTTGATCTTTTTTTTATATTGACAATTTTTTTATATTGACATTTTTTAGAAATGTAGACGTGTGCAAATATCTGTCTAAAATCGAAATTATGTCTAAAAAAATGAGGTTTGGGCGTAAATTTCTGTCTAAATTATAAAAGTGTCCAAAAATTTAAAAGTGTCCTAAAACTTTACACCGGTTCTTCCAGATAACTCGGTTTCTAAGCGACATACACGATAACCTAGTGCTTGAAGGTTTCGTTATAACATCGTCCGTCCATCGATTTGAGGGACTCCACAAAATCCTCCATTGATACCAAATCCGAAGCTTGGTATGCGTTTGGGAACGGAGAATGTGTCCAAGCAAAATAATCCTTGATTATTTAGATGTTCCAATTATATCGTAATAGGCTATATATACTAGCATGTATATTGCATGTATAATTACTACTAAATTTATTAAACGCTTTCATACAAAAATTAATGGCAAAAGAATAATTTATTAACGTCAAATTATAGCAAGTGTATCACACCAGACTCCATCTTGGCAATTTTTGATAGAAAAAGAAAATAGATTGCAATGCTATTCAGATAGCAGGTGGAGAAGCCGTGTAAGAGTAATGGTTGGTTTTTGGAATGGGTCTTGTAATGAATTGGAGCTCCTGATTGGGCTGGAGCGAATAAGGGGTATGATGCTATATATTTCTTGCGTTCATTATGGACTATCAAGTAACGCTTCTCAATTTCCTTCCTCAATTTCTTTCTTGGCTATCACCTCGAGTCGGCTTATTAATTCAAAGTTTATGCCTGTGGAGTGGTTGAATGGGGCGGTGTGTATCTGGGCGTATCACACAACGTAGCTCAGACGGTACGAGTTGCCCTAATTATTTACTTGTCTGTGTGTTTCTGCTTCGAAAAGTTCTTGGAGCCTTTAATTTTTCCTCAATTGTTGGTGGACACAATATCAAAATTAGCAACTTAAAGGTATTTTTCTCGCACTTGACCCTAGCTATAACCCGCACTAAGTTATCGTTTCCGACATGCTTCTCGATAACTCCCCCTAGGTTCGGCCATGTGGTTGGTTGTTGGTCTTTCTTTAAAACATCAAGTCGTTGAACCCTAGGATTGGTTGACCACATTTCCATCTAGTTTGTTGTGGTAGTTGGTGGAATTATTCGAAGGACCATTTTTTTCGAAAAGTCCTGAACCATTTTCTCTATACAAAGTCCCATTGTTTTAATGATATATAGGCTAAATATATGGCTGGAAGTGTCTTGAGAGAATCTCATATCAAAAAATACATGGTGTTAATGGTGATAGATCTGTTGGATTTATGGTCAGCGCAGTTTTCGAGAATTTAGGCACGCCTCTATTACAGAGTTACTCAAAGGTAAGTTTTGAGTTTTTCTGGCCAGTTTAAAGTTAGTGGTATTTTTTTTTTTTTTAATAAAATTAGATTAGTTTTCCCTACCAATTTGATATAGGCAAATTATGGTCAATTTACAAATATTTACATCAAACGCTTTCTTCAACGCGAGTCGCCCTAATATCGTATAACAAAGCCGCCAACTCCGACCTAATATATCGTCCTAATAACATATTTGATGACGAATGGGCATCGACAAAAAAATGTTTGCCGCTTCACTATGTGGACAAAGGGGATTTAAGGACACTAGAACACCAGCTATAAGCGGCTTATCGCGGAGAAGCATGACATTAGACGAATTTTACGGTAATGTCACCATCAATTTTCACTAATCGTTAACAAAATCAAAATGGAAAATTACTCGACCGACACTGTTATCGTGCTAATCGAAACATATCGGAATATTCTTTTCATCGTGCACCGCGCTCAATCAGAATTCGCTAATTACATTGAATTGTTGAGTTATCATACTACTTGCACTGTTGGACTCAACACAAGTATTTATTCAAATTTCTGATGTACCAACCGCTCATACAGGCGCGTTGTAGAGAGAGATAATGCTATACAACAACTTCGTCATTAACGGAAAGCAGCCGTTGCTTGAACTAGCATAAATTTACAAATTTGGGTAACTGGATGGGAATTGTATAAATTTAAATATAAAATGGTAGGAACAAATAAGAATATGTCCCCCCCCCCCACTCCCGTATACCTGAATGCCTCATCAGAAACATAATCCGAGCAGCCCTGGACTAATTGGACATTAATCTGAAGTTATATAACCTCACAAATGAGGCGGTCAAATTCCCAAAATTAAAATAAATTTTGGTACCTGCTAAACAATCCATATAACATGCGGAAGCCTTCGGATCCGAAATTACAATACAACATCATATTTTATTAGGTAATAACCCACTGTTTATATATCCTTAATTAAAAAAAAAAAACATATTTCACACTCCCTGACACAAAATTAATCTCATTCTTTTTTTTTGTAACTGGGTGACATTTCCTATATTTTCACCAAATTAGTGCCAATTTAGTGTTAGAAGTAATTTTGCTTAGTAATCAAAATAAATTATATTTTTTCTTGTACTGTTTTAGCAGAAGCAGATAAGTAGTCGGAGGATGATGGTATAAAAAAACACCAAAAACATAACATAACACAAATCTCAGTTCGTTGTCTCGACAAAAATCTGACAGCTTCTGTGATTTTATTTATTTTTCAAAGCAAACTGAAAAAAATAAATAACAATTAATCACTTTCATAATGATACTCTCTAATATAATGTCGCTCCTCTAACCATATCATGGAATGATAAATAAATACAGAGAAAATATTTTCATAAGGGTGTACGTAGGTTGGGAAAATTGAAAAAAGAATTCATTTTCATATATACGAGTATATATCGTATATCGATTTGCTGTTATTAACTTCAGCAACTCAATAAGCCATCCTCTAACTTAGTCATATAAATAAATCATTTGGCACTCATCCTTGCAGAACCAGACCATTATATTCCATAATGTTGGTTTTTAAATTATCCCGTTGGATAAGTAAACAATTGAGAAATTTTTCTTTTGTTTTACTTTTATCAAAGTAAATAAATCGAAAATGTTTGAGCTTTGTACTTGTTGTCTAAATCGATATTTTCACTTGTTATCGCAATTCGTCCTGAAACTGAAACAAAACAAAATTTTATTTTCCTTTTAGAACATTGTTACGAACGAGTATAACTTAATTTAAACTTTTTATTTGACTTGAAATATTTCTGCATGGAGGGTAGATTATCAAGCAGTTTGTTTGTAATTTAATTTATTTAATTCGTTTTAATGGGCGGCGTGGATTTGACGTCGACCGCAAATTTATGAAAATAATGAATTATGGCTTCAAGCTAATTAATGTTTCGTACAAGATAATTAAAAAAATTTGCATATTCGAGAAACTAGGTTGTTTTTAAAAATTTCATACATGCTAATACCATTACCGTTATCTTATCTGCGAATAATATCGCTGACTAATCAACCGCAAAAAAACAAAGACTCGTTTTATGCCATTAGGAAAATGTCTCAATATGCGGCGATGTACGCGAAGAAAATGGAAAATGTTATTAAAAACATATTAAATTTCACACGCTAACTTATTTCCGTTTTAGTACTGATTTAGAACACGTATATGGCAAAAAAATATTACCTGTACCTAATGTTATAATTTTCAAATTGACCCAAATTTTAAGTTTTACATATTTCCTTGGAAATATCCGAGTACAAACATACCATACCGTACATTACACGTACGTCTATTCTTTTTTCACATAATACGTTTCTACAATTTCGGAAGTTCATATCACAACAAATTTTAAACTCGATAACAAAAAACTGTTCATGCGGCATGATAGTTAATGTTTTTCCTCTAGATATATGGATAACACAAGATCTGTAAACCCCTATTTCTTATATTAATATTTTCCTTTCGTAATTAAAACGAAACAATCGAAAATTGTTCCTTCGTTTCATTTTTTAACATGCTGGAATGGAAGAACAATTTTCCGGTTGACCTTTTTTTGTGCTATAGGCACTCGTAGATATTCATTCTGTTTGATGAACATTCTGTCGAAAACTATCTTAGTTGTGGTGTCATTAAAATGTCATTTGTGCTATATAAGTTTTACTATATAGATAAATAAAGAGACAGAAGCTATTAAAGCAATTATAGAAATGTTAAATGGAAATTTACGATGACTATTATTTGTATGTTCGTGCAACAAGATGCTAAATAAGCACATACTTTGTATTATATCGTAAATACCTTTTTCAGTTTTTAATTTTGACATTTTTTTAATTTTATTGCTATTTTATTAAACCTGCGAGTGCATGTTGCCTTGTGACTATGTAGTCCGACTTCATGCCTTGCTGCTAACTTCATTAGGATTGTAGTACGTGGCAATCCAAATTCTTTAATTTTCAAAATATACGAACTTTTAAAAAGTTTATATGTAACTGGGAAAACTAAAAATATATTCTGTCAAAAAAGTGATTGTAAATGATCATTTAAAAAACATACTATCCCTTTAGGATTGTAAAAAAACTATTTTTGTTTGAGCGCGATCTGCCATTTAGTTTGTTTACAGTGCTCTATTTTATCCGTTGATCTCAAATACGTTTTGCGATTTTTATAATGAATAAAAATATCGAACAAAGCATTTGTCTCAAATTTTGTATTGCAAATGAAATTTCGTGTGTCGAATCGCTGAAAATGTTACAAAAGGCTTACGGTGGATCGGCGGATAAAAACATGTGCATATGAGTGGTACAGTGCATTCAACAAAAACGATCGAGATGTGTCAAGGTAATGTTAGCGGTTTTTTTTTTGATTATCGCTGTGCACTCGGAATTCTTGCCAAAAGGTTAGAAGGTAAATAGGGAATATTATCTGGACGTTATGCGGTATTTTAGAGAGCAAATTCGTCGAAAAAGGCCAGATTTGTGGAAAGAAAACACAAAGATTTTGCAACACGATAACGTACCATCTCACAAGGCTATCATTGTGAACGAATTTCTAGCCAAAAACTCAACAAACATCATCGAACAACCACCGTATTCGCAAACTTTTTTCTCTTTCCAAAACTCAAATTATCACTTCGACACACCCGTTTTCAGTCTATAGATGGCAGAAAAAAGAATTCGTGGCGAGAATTGAAGTCGATTGCGGAAAATGCGTCTGAAAAATACGATTATTCGTTGGAATAAGTGTATTATTTCGAAAGAGACATACTTTGAAGAGGATACAATAAATTTGAATGAATAATATATATTTTATTTTTAATTGACCAATTCCCGTTACTTGTTTGACAGAATGTCAAATTTTGATTGGTCCTCTTTTACCGCGTTGCGTTCAATTTTTCTTATTAACTTTAATACAAATTTCATTCTCGTAACTTTAATTCGATTCATTGTAAACTGCTCATCATACACTTTTAACGATGGAATAAACGATGGAATGTCGTTTATTACACAAACATCTTAAAATTTTATTATGGCGTTTCAGTTTTATTACTTGTATCTTGTATGTTTAATTCCAGGTTAATGATTTAACGGACATTTCTAATAAATATGCAAAATATTAAATAACATTTCCAAATGAACATCTCCATAACAAGTGAACATCTCCACAATTGACAGTACAAATTATTGAAAATAATCAAATTCCGTTTAATGTTTCAAATTGTTAAAAACAAGGTTGTTCAGTTTTGTCGTTCGATAAGAGATAGCACTATTAGGTTTGTCGTTTTATTTTTCTAAAAATGGTACTACTTTTTATGAACACGTGTGAAGTTTCATTTAGATCTGTCAAGTAATTCGTATATTAACAGCTGATAAAAGTTGACGTATCGTAGTATTTTTTTTACAGTGGAAAAATTTAATATCGAGTAGTAATAAAATTCCATTTACTGCTCTAATTGAAGGTGAGCAGTCCTTATACACTTTTAACAATTATTTATGAATTTGTTTACGTGCTACACCTTCAATTAGAACAGTAGAATTTTATCACTGCACGATATTCAATTTTTTCCATTGAAAAAAAAATACTGTGACACTTGAACCTTGAATAGCGCTATCTCTTACCGAAGGACAAAACTTACTCAACAAACTACTACATGTCAAAATTTATTAGTCCAAATGCAGTTTATAAAAATTTTGTTAAATTTTGAGCTATCTAATACCGTGATATCTCCAGAATTGGTTGGAGTGTTGTTTAAAACCCGTCAGAAATGCTCAATTTCAAAATATAATTTTTCTAGAACGAATCTTTAAAATATACAGTATGTGCAACAAGAGCGTGTACGGCATAATTGTACTTTAAACTACAGGAACAAATTTGGGCGGGGCTTAAACCGGTTTTGTATTGATTCCTCGTGGGCGCTCTAAAACAAACATTAGTTTAACTGCAACTGTTTAGCGGATAACACAAATGAAAGAAATGAGTACGATTTATAAAAAACGATTTGAAGCGCCATTTTTAAGTCCACATCCGAAAAGACCAAAATGTCAGTTGCAAGTGCAGCAAAATATATAAAAAAGTCGGAAACATTTGTGCAGAAGTGGATTAATTACACATTATTCAATGTATAAAAATGTTCACAATTTGCCAGATAGAGGCAAAAACCGAACCACTACAAAAAAGGAGGATGAAGCCATCATCCAGTTATTTGATGAAAATTCCTCGTTTATGCTGGATGCAGCTGTGAAAAAATTGGCGAAATAGAATACTGTTATACCAAAAGCAACAATACGAAATAGAATTATAGAACATGGCTATGCATATGGAAATACTTTGGCCAAACCACTGGTAATACAAAAATACGACAAAAAGCGACTACCAGTGGGTGAATGAACATAAACACAAAGATTTTACGAATATTGTGTTTACTGATGAGTCATCCTTTTAAGGTTTTAATATTAAAAGGCGTGTTTGGTCAACTAAGCAAAAACAAGAATTGTCCGAACTGTGAAGCACCCGCCCTAGCTCCGTGAATGGGGATGCTTCACCAAGCAAGGTTTTGGTAAATTAATCGTTTCCACACGGAGCTTAAATGCACCTTTCATGAAAAAAAGTTATTCATGAGATTTGTTATCATCTGTCCTTAAATGGTTTGGAGCGGAGAACTCGAATTGGTTCTTGCAAGAAGACAACGATCCAAGACACCGTAGAAAACTCTGTTCGGAGTTTAAACTGAAAAAGGGTATCACAACATTGGATTGGCCATCTCAGTCACCTGATGCCAATCCGATCAAAAACATAAGATCACTTTGGAAGATTAAGCAGAAAATGTACCACATAAACAATTATAGCCATCTAGCTTGAGTGGTCTGGAAGATATGGAAAAATTTATCACTACAATATGCAGAAAATTTGGTTAATAGTATAGACAAAAGGTGCCGGGCAATTATCAACAGTAATGGGGACTTTACTATGTATTAGTTGGTTTAATAAAAAAAAATAAAAAAAAAACCTCTTCGGCTTGAATTAAAAAATGGACCCTATGTAGTTTTATTTTTGTTGGTAATACATATTTTTGTAACTAAATTAGCAATTTTTAGTTGTTTGTTATTGTGAAAATGGAGTGGTGTCGTGTACGTAATATATGTTGTGGCCAACATCCGAATGACTTTTATCACGAACATGATTGGTTGATTGGCAGTTCCCCACCAAGCTGGAAGGCCTTTTTACATTTAACAAAACTGAAGGATGAAAAAAGAGAGTTAGTTATAACAGATTTGAAACGGTTGCGCAGACACCTAATAAAGCCAATAGTTAGTATTTATTTTCATAAGGCAGCAACAATTAACATAAAAAAGATAAATCAGCTAAACAGCTAATCCGGAACTAACAATGACGATTATAATAATTAATTAAAACATGCAGCCAGGAATCTTTAAAGTGGGTGCTTTAAAAATTAGAAGATGCACATCTTTAGAATCCTTAATACCTAAATTATTGATATAATTAAACATTTAGCTGATCTTGTTAATTAAATTAATAATTAAACGGTACACCTTACAAAAGAATAGTTAATTAAAGTTAAACAATGATATTGTTTCCATTTACTGCATTAATAATAAAGTATAAGAGAAGTTCCCTGGAAGTTCAGTCTGCTAAGCGCTAAATTGGCTGTTCACTAGCGAGAGTTTATTCCTTCTCTTCATCTTGGCAACTACGACAGTAATCATGTGAGGAGGCTCCCGTTCTTCGTGCTTGCTTACCTATGAGACAGTGTCCACCCGCCACTATTATGACATGCTGCTGCCGCAACGATACCAGCTGTCTGGATCTTGACAGGTCTACTTTTGGATCTGCCTGATTATTATGCATGAAGTACCTTCATTATTCAGAAAAGTTTCTCTCAACCGATGCTGGCCACCGACCAGCAACCCCATATAATAAAATGGGTTTAATAATAGAAACATAGAGACAATGTAGGATCTTATTCCAATTTTTACAGGAGTAAAACGAAATGGTAGCTTTCTTTGCTCTTTCTAATATGTTAGGTGTCCGGCTTAGTTTGCTGCCCAGCATGAGATATTTCACAGATATTTCGCTTTATTAGTGAAGGTCAATCCAATAGCATTTAAGCTGAGCAGATCGATCTGAGAAAGTTTGTTTTTCCATTAGAAAAAGATTAACTCATTTTCGTGTGAGTTTACATTCAAAACGCAACCGTTAGCACAACTGGAGAGAATACCAACCACATTTAGATGGCGATCGCAATATCATCCGCATAAGCAACCAACCACCTTAAAACCGTATCATTCCATGTTTAATAATAGATCATTTATGACCAAGTTCCAAAGACGAGGTGAGAAAACTCCACCTTGTGGTTGCGCCTCTTTCCACTAATCTGGTATTGGAGGACCCATCCAGGTGGGCTAAACTTATAGGTGTAAGGTCTTTCAGACTGGGAGTACTACCATTATATCTAAATGAGAGATTTTTCCGCCTTCGGTATAAATAGTAGATTTACTACAGCCCATTTACTATAGGAGTAACAGAGTTCTAGTCTGCCGTTGAAGATAACTTCCAGCAACGGTAAGATTAAGTCAGCCGTTTGTTGGACATCCATCGGTATATTGCCATCGGGTTCTGCCAATTTATAAGGAAGGCTTAAAGCCATTATAGCCACAGGACTTTTCACCCTTATAAAATGTAGCAATTCGTCCTTGATTGTTCATCTATGTTAATATTTATAAATATACTCTATAAAGTCAAAAATATCAAAAATGGATAACACCCTAAATAGCCCCCATAATTTTTGGACAAAACAAACGTATTTTTCTATCAGATAGGCTCTAGTAGAATTTTACTTTATACGTCACTTAGCATGCTGATTTATAGGAGAATTCCGGAAAAATTCCCTAAAACTAACATATTGTTTAGAAATTTTTTCCATATAACTAACATTTGTATATAACTAACAAACATTCCATAATTAAAAATTATTATCCAATTTATACTTAATGTCACATAGAACTTCCAATTCAACCAACTTTGGCCGAGAGACTTTTTGCTCTCCATGAAATTTATTCTAAAACCTTCCTTAGTAAGTTGTTCGGTTCGTTTAACACCAATTCAAAATACCGTAGATATTTAGTGTCTATATATCGATGGTTCACATCGATGTTTGACAATTCAGAATATCGATGTTTTCGTAACATAATTAATACCTACAACAAAACGCTTACAAAAATAACCCAACACAAACTACTGTACCAATAAATTACTAAAACAAGTGGTACAAAAATGTTTTGTAGGAACTCAAGGTATTCAATATAAATGAAAGCAAAACAAAGTGTGATTTTTACAAAAAACAAAAATGTATACGTCATCTACACTTACACCTTATTTTGTATTAATCGCTCTTTGTACCAATTCTCAATTCTCCAAACAAAAACATTTTTGTACCAATTGTTTTAGTAATAGAATTTATGTGGTACAGTAGTTTGTGTAGGCGTTGTTTTTGTAATTATTAGTTTTCACAGAATTTTCGGGGAACCACATAGAACACCGGTACATTTTATCTAAAACAATGAAATTTGAAATACATATATTTTAGAAACAAAATATTTCATATTTAATAAAAAAATAATTAAGATACAGTGGTTAAAGCTCTGGTGCTTGCACCTAGAGGTACCAAATCCGAATCCCTATAGGGACAGGATGCAAAAGCTATTTTTCATCATCTGATTGCGATCGGTGATGGAAAACAACACAACTATGACCACCCCCTGTAAACCTATCTTACATGCCAATACTATAGGCTGGCATGGAGCTCTATGCAATGTGCAGATGGTTCTACGTAAATCGGACAGATAGCCGCACCTTCTCGATTTGGCAGGCAACTACGTTAATGTAGGACGTGAAATTCGAACCGCGAAAGAGAACAGATTACAAAGATTACTAAAACTGGTGTGAGAAACTTAATAAATATTTACAATTTTCAGTTATTCTAAGCATTTTCTAGGGTCATTTGATTTTGCTTTGTAATTATTTCTACAAAACTAAAATTTATATTAAATTTAAATTAAATATTAGAGAATAAAGAAATACTTCAAATTAAAAGTTGTCCTTGAATCTATGTCTTCAAGTTGCAGAATGTATTCAATAGTTCAATGTCTCGTGTTATGGTCATAGGACTTCACTTTGAGAATGAATCTTCTAATCTATTTAAAATACTGTTTGCTTAAATATAGTAAAACCGTTAGTCAGATAAATATATTCCGTTTTAATCTCATTAAACAAATTGTGATGAATTTATTATGATGATGCAACTTCCTTTATCTTCTTTTACTATACACACATACTTTATACTTTTGCAAATCTTATAATCTCATTTTCTTTGCCATTTCCTCATGGAAACTTTTTCAATTTTGATTTTTTTTATCGCTCAAAAACCCAAACAGGAATAAACGAAAAAAGGATATGTATTTAGGTTTCGTTTGATGTAATTCACATTTTTGAAAGGATGATACCTGAAAAGCTTTGAATGTAAACCTTAATAGTTCTTTTAAATCACTCACACTTTATTGTGCAATCATTTTTTATTACAAGGGGGTAAAAGTTGCCACCCTGAAACCTAAATTTAATTTTGTGTAAACGATGTAGGAGTAATGGTGATCGAAAGCTCGAATTAACGCTATAGTCTCACAAACTATTTCGCAATTCATAAAATAATTATTAATTGAGTTAAAAACTGTAGCATTGCTCTACTCAACATTCCAATTCATAACGTTGGAAACTTTAAATTTGGCTTGTTGAAGTCTTGTTATAATTTTTTGCCTGATACATGAACTTCAAGTTCTACAATGAAAAATTAAATACAAAAAAGGAAAAAAATGTTGAAACACAACAATGGTTTCCAGAAAATAAACTAAAAATATTTGTATGCCTTTCATATACCAAATTCCCCCTTCCCGAATTGTTTTTCTCAATTTTAATCAAACTACACCACCCAACCAACGAACATCCTTCACTTATGTTATAACTATTTCAGATTAAAACCAAGCGAGAGAAATCCATGCGAGGAAGCTGCGAGGTAAAAAAATCAATTTTAATTTACTTTTGCCATATACGAAGAAAGAAGCAACAGGATTAGAACAGCAAAAAATAGAAAATGCTCGAGCGAGGAAAATCGTTTGGCGGTGATGATGTTCGTTCATCAACTTGAACACAGTTTTTTGCTTTAATATTATTTTACTGAAATAATTACAATTTTAATTAAAAATTATGTTTTTTTATAAAGTTTTAATGCTCTTCTTCTGTTTTATTTTTCGTATAATTTAACAGATTTAATAGTTGTAGTTGCATCAATTGTTGTATTAACAGTTGGATCAAATGGACAAGTATTTGCTACGAGCGCAATACGTGGTATTCGATTTTTACAAATACTGCGTATGCTACATGTCGATCGCCAAGGTGGAACGTGGCGGCTACTTGGCTCCGTTGTATTCATTCATCGACAAGTAAGTAATATAGTATTGGTGTGGTACTTATAGCAATTTTCTATCAAACTTACTTTATTTCAGGAATTGATAACAACGCTGTATATCGGATTTCTAGGCCTAATATTTAGTTCGTATTTTGTGTATCTAGCGGAAAAAAGTGAAGAAGGACAAAACGCATTCGGTAGTTATGCTGATGCTTTATGGTGGGGCGTCATTACCGTAACAACAATAGGATACGGTGATGCTGTACCTCAAACATGGCTCGGCAAAATCGTTGCATCCTGTTTTAGTGTTTTCGCTATATCATTTTTTGCTCTTCCAGCTGTAAATAAATATTCTACTATAAAAAATATTTTATTAAAAAATTATTTTAAATTCCATTATTAAATTTTTCTATTTATAAAATCAATTATTATAGGGTATATTAGGATCTGGATTTGCACTTAAAGTGCAACAAAAACAACGACAAAAGCATTTTAATCGGCAAATACCAGCCGCCGCATCGCTAATCCAATGCCTGTGGCGTTGCTACGCCGCGGACAAAAGTTTTCACAGTGAAGCAACGTGGCTACTCCACGTAAAACAAAATTCGGAAAACTCGGGATCGACAAGTGGGTCAACTGTACTACCGTCACAATTGGGAAAGGTATTTATAGCAAACATTTAAAAAACAGCAATAAAATAAAAATTTGCAAAATAAGTTTATTTAAACCTAAAAAACTATTGTTCTCTTTTATGTGCTTTTTGTCTGTTCAATACATGTAAAATGTACACACATAGCATACATGTACGGAGAAATCGAAAAATCACATCTAAAACGTTTTTTTATGTATACGACGACAAAAACTATTATCAACAGTTGATTGAGATTTTTCTTCTTACCGCTGCTGCTAAACGATAAAAATAAATTTTCAGTGAGTTTAATGCAAAGCGTATTTTACCCGTATAGAAACACCCATAAAGGAAATTTTCTATTTCAAAATGTAATAAGTTTTAGAAATATCAAGAATTTGTGTCATCACTCTATTCTCATCTATTCAATTTTTTATAGTAAAGTAGATTACGATATTTACTCGTATGAGGGTGTAATGTAGTTTCAAGATAATACAAGAATAACGACGGCACATCTGTAGCTCAATATGTTAATCATGTGGAAAGTACATTTTGCTGGTGGCTCTTGAAATTTAATTAAATATTCTACAGTACCTACTTACAAGTGGTACAGATTATAGATATTGACTCACTCATCCCTTTCATAAATATTTCATTTCAGTATTAACTTCCGTTAAATCTGGTTCGTAACTCTGGATCGTCAATACAGTTATAAATTTCCGAACGCGATTCTTTCGCCTAAATTGCCGGCTAAACTATATTATAACTTTTCATACGTCATATTGTTTTCAACAACACCGGTGATAAAAAATAAAACAAATATATAAATTACAATCGAAATTTAAGGATGAGAGTATTGCCTTTTACTATTGGTTCTCATCTGAATGCATTGCAATTATTTGCAAATGGAAATTATTGAATCATTTAGTTGTACTTTTGTGTTTATTTTCATACGTATATTCGATGTTTTCCAAAACAAATACATATTTTAATAACATAAATAAAACTAATTTACAAGAGTTTTTTTGGTTGGACACAATACAATTTAGAAATAACGGCAGCAAAACTAAAATCTATAACAAACGAAAAGCACAACGCCATGAGCTTCGCTATTAAAAATATTCATTATATTTTGGGAGCAACAATTTAAACCAATTTAAACAATTTCCTATTTCCTATAAAACAATTTCCTAAATAAAAAAATGGCTGTCAATTTTGCTGTGTTTTATGCAGGGTTGAAAATTTCCTTATATAAAATAAGGGAAATTTTCCACAAAATTTACAATGCAAAAAGATGTATGCACGACTACTTTCGATTGCAAATTGCTTTGTAATTTTTTTATGGGTGTGTATAAAAATTTATATACCGATACGGAATTTTTCTGAATGTGTACTATAAAAATGAGAAATTTTAAATCGATTGAAATTAATTGCAAAGCACGCTCAGATGAGAAAGCACGTTAGACATTTTTATTCAGAAAAATGACAAGTAAATAGTCAAGCAACCTCAGCAGGAGTCTAAATCATAAAAACTGGTGGGTAATAGCATAACTACTCATTAATCGCTCTCAGGCACACAGTATAATTCTATTTACACAATTTATAATAAATCACACAATTTATTTCACTTTAAACATTACTAATAATTTTTCGGACTGTTCACATTCGCTTTTAAACATACGCGTACCGAATCTTCTGAATGACTGACTCATTGTGTTCATTGCACGCGTATTTATATATAACGATGAATATTCCAGATTCTAAAGGAACAGTCGGTTCTATTTCCGATAATATACACCAAATCTGCGTCGTTCATTGTCTTTCTTTCCGATCAACACGACCGATGAGCCCCGCGGATTGCTCAAATACTCGATAACTCCTGCCATTTGCACGTCCTTAATCATTCGATCCACATTTTCTTGTCTCGCCAAAAGCGCAATCTTCTAGGTGCTTGGCGAATCAGTGCTGTCCCTGTTCCGGTGTCAGTTCATTATTTTATCATTGTGGTCGTTCCTTTTTGGTGTACCACAATAAATGGGCATGTCTCATTGTAGTAATCGCTGCTCTTCATTTTTCTGCTGCAGTTCTGAAAAAATGCTCTAATTGGAACATCGACAATATCGGCGCCAAGTAGTTGTTAGTTGTGGGAGGCAGCTCCTGCCTCTTTTAGCTGACTCGTTGTAGTTCAACTCCCTTTTAATTGGTTTCTCGTCATTTGCCAATGCTTTGCATTCCTTTGATTTAGTCCTGCCGACTAATAAATAAAACTTAGCCTTAATCAGTTCTGTAAAAAAAACTGAATAATTTTATAGCCGATTGTCGAATCTATTCTAATGAAATTCTATTTTAGGTCCGTCCATGAGAGCTTAAACTCCTTTTCCGAATCGGGATATAGTTGCGATGATCAATGCGGAGGTTTGATGAGATGAGAAATTAATTTAAGCATAGAATTTGATTTTTTTTTATTTATCTACACGAAATCGTTAAACTGTTTACAAATAATTTTTAATTTTTACCTAGTCCACTTACAAAACGTTCTCGATGCCCACCGATATGAGTCGTACGGTTCTTACATAAAATTATTGGACAGTCTCGACATGTTTACTCAACACCCCCTGCAGTTTGGTTTATCCTTCCTGCGTAAGGGCTACACATTTTATTTTAACAATTTCGTAATTTTATAACATTTTTTCCATTTTTTATTGCCACATGTAGCGATTTTGCACTTAAACCACATATACGTCGTTGTCATAAATAAATCCCAGTAGTTCAGAGTAATTTGCGAACAAAATATTACCTGTTCTATTTACGAACGTTTAGAATAACTTGAAGATAATTTTGATCACACCGTTGTTTTTAAAATTATTTTGTTCAGTCATTTCAGCAATTTTTTTTTTTTGGTAAATATCTAATTTACCATATAAAATTACCAAAAACTCATAGTTCTCCAAATATAGAGTTTTTATATAAAAGTGGCGAACTAATTTAGATAGGCCCAGGTCATTTCACGTATACTTTTTATTGTTTTACTCAATTGATAATTTTAACAATAATTTTGCTAGCTCATAATCCATATTTTACTGCTACAAAACTATTTATAATGCTTAAATGTAGATGTCACTATTCCATAACCCATATATGTATGTGACCAGTTTTAACCCAAAATCGTAAAATTATGTTACTTTATTTTCCCGCTTCCTATTGGATTTTGTATTGAAAAAACAAAAATAAACAAACATAACATAAATCTTAGAATCTGTACTAATTATTGTGAATTGGCATCTCTAGATCAAATTTTCTATCAAAACAAACAATTTTTGATTCAAATGGGAACTAGTAAAATGTGAAAGAGGTATTTTTTTGTTACAAAAATTTTGTATTTGCTTGATTTCTACTCTATCAATAATTATCAAAGTTGGTCCTTTCAAATGACCAGAACTCTTCAAATTTAATTAGAAAATACATAGATTTGATTTTTTATGTACTTTAAATATTATATCTGGACTAAATTTTTCTTTCGAACAGTTTTACAATATCCACTCAATATTGAATATGAATTTTGATATGCGATCAAAACATCGTATGTTGTTCACATCTTGTCGTTAAAACTCAAATTATACGCCTACATTGATTATTAGAAAGCATTGTCATTATTCTGCAAATAGTTCGTGTCTCTTCAACTTCGCCTAAATGATCTCTCAAAACAATACATATATTTGAGCAGTGTTGAGCACCACAGACAATCAAAAGAGATTTTTCATTTGAACTAAAAAAATTAAAATAAAATTTGTTTCTGATAATTCCTATGTCATCGATGTATCTGTGATTTTCCGTTAAACTGCGTATACGTCAAAAAAACAAAATATTTTTGATTGTATTGCGTAAAATATTGCGGCTATTTACAGAAAATGAATACGCAGTTTAAATTTTTACGCTTACATAGGATGAAATATCTCTTTTAGGTTGTCTCTGGTTATACTGACCATGAGAAAAATTTAATGACTAAGATAGTCAGTCGATTCACCTTAAAAAATTATTAAGTAAGGGTCTAGAATTAACCATACTGCGTGTTCATTTGTGAATTATACTACACCGTGCATACCCGGTTCGTTAAATTTTAATCAGGAATAAATGTCAATGTATACGAGAAGTGTGCAAAATAAATAATAATTTAGTACTCTATGGACACCGAATATAACGGATTTGACTCTGCACAATTTTCGCTCGGTGTACAATATACATGCTCTGTTCGCTCGGATTGAATGTTAGATCTGATCGTAAATGCACATTGATTTTAGGCAAGTTCGATTGGAGGAAGCTCCTGAATTTTTAACAATTTCAAGTTGTTCGCAAAGCATCAGAGATGCCATAAATTTTTGAGCAATTTTTCATATCTGATACGTTTCAAAGAGTTATATTATGTTCTTATTGTACCCACATAAAACGAGATCCCATAAGCACATATAAAATGTACGTACAAGTACAGCTTAAAGTATTATAACAGTTATAGGGATAACTGAGAAATAGTAGTAGTAGTAACTAAAAAACAAGCACATATTCAAATTAGTTGAAATTTGATGATATAATCAAAAACGAGAAATGAAAAGTTCATCTGTGAAAATGCACACACTGACAACAAGTACCCAATTGCATTACCGATTGCTTTTCACAGACTATTTTCTATTGTACGTATAAAACAAACTCGTTGATATAATTTTCATTGCATATAGACGGTGAATGCGGATTATGATGATAATGATGTTGCGAGAAGAGCCGAGGGAAAATAAGTAAGAACATTAAACAAGAACAATTTAAATTTAACATTCAAGTTTATTTAAATTTTTCATTTGTTGTTGCAATTTTTTTTTTTTTTTAATTAACACTTTTAATTGAAAAACATTATGTTTGTGTTCGTTTTGATGAGGTAAGGATCACAACACCTTTTGTTGTGCTTGGTTTTTGCATAACATTTTTATTTTTTAATTTAACTTTTGAATTTTTATGGATGTAATTTTAAATAATTTTCTGTAAAAATACTTTTGTCGGTGGATTAAGTGGGGATTTAATATTTTTTATGATGCTATTTTCAGAATTGAAAAATTGGTTGTTCTAGTTTTTTATATAAAAGAAATATTAGTGATGGGATTTGTGAGCTATCCTCTCGACAAACAATGAAATTGTTTTACATATCCAGAATCGGTTTTGCCGCCTTATATAAGGTTTGTTGTAAATGGCATTTTTCATGCTTGGTAAGCTCCACAATCATAGTTTTATGGAAAACAAGAAGTGCTTCCTCTCCGTCTAAAGTACTTACATTTACTGAAGAGTTGCAAGAAGAATTGCATTGATGATTTATTGGAAATGGCATAGTGTATAAGACTACTGCACTTCAATCATCTATAAACATACAATTTTATGTAATTGAACTACATATTTAAATACTTCAGTAATAAATTTTACGGTAAATTAGAAAATTCAAACAAAGGAATCAATTTTGGATGTGATGTTTCGATTTTTCCAGCAAATAAAACTACACGTACGTAATGCTACAACATCTTAGACATAAAAGTTCTCTTTATATGATTTGTAAATATTTATTGTTTCGAATTAATAAATAAAAAAAGCTTTTCGGTTGATGAATGTACCAACTTTTTCACTTGTGTGCAATTTAATTCGCTGAATTAAATTGAACACAATGGACAAATGAGTACTCAAGTTATTTTATGTGTCATTATCCGGATACATTTCTAAGAACGTAATATAAACATTTACGGACATCCAAAACAAAGCTTTTTATTGTTTAAAACTAGATTTGTGAAGCTTTTAGTGTGCATGATGTTTCTCATACAAAACTCATTTATCTAAGGTTTTGGTTTTTCGATTTTTGAAATTTTTATTTTTTTATTTCTTTCTTCTTTTCATCTTGAATTTTGAGTTAAATTTTTCTTTGATTTTTTGAATTTTTGTACGATTCGTTCGATTATTTTTGTTGTTTTTGTAAGTCAAAATTCATCATTTTTATGTTCGTATCGCTCGATGTTCAATGTATTTCTATTGAAACATTCGGGATCAGATCCTAATGGTTCAGGTTGCCAAACGTGGAGCATCGGTTTTGAAACGGAGAAAATCACGGAATCGAATGGAATCGGCCACGGGTACACCGTCAACACCACAGCAGGAGGTGCCAATCCGAAGCGAATCAGAAGGGGATGTCGTATTTTATACGGAGGAACCAAAAGCGGGTAAGCTTTTCAACACAGTTATCATTTTGTATTTGAAGTAAGTCTAACACAGCAGTTTATCTTAGGGACACCAAACCGACAACGTCGTGGTGAAACCGGTACCGTTACGCGCGGCATGTTCATTAGTCAAAGTAGTTCAGTAACTGAAGCAGCAAGTGATGAGGCAGAACAAGAACAAGAGGTGGACGAGGACGCGGAACCAGTACGAGTCACACAACTAACCGAACC
The DNA here is from genome assembly GCA_932526605.1 of Nephrotoma flavescens. Classification (NCBI taxonomy): domain Eukaryota; kingdom Metazoa; phylum Arthropoda; class Insecta; order Diptera; family Tipulidae; genus Nephrotoma; species Nephrotoma flavescens. The sequence continues at coordinate 323,891,164 of OW052221.1, read as the reverse complement.
ACATCGCAACGCAATACGAGCAATTCGAAAAATAAAATATTTTGTCGCGCGACGGAAATTTCAACAAGCACGAAAGCCATACGACGTGCGCGATGTAATCGAGCAATACTCCCAGGGTCACCTAAACATGATGGTCCGAATAAAAGAGTTGCAACGACGACTGGATCAAACACTGGGCAAACCTGGCAGTTATTTGGCCGGAATTGATCGCGTCGGCAACCTAAAACCGATGACGGTGGGTGCCCGCTTGTATCGTGTCGAGCAGCAACTGTCCATAATGGATAAAAAATTAGACCAAATTATGTACGCTCTTAATGGCATATCCCTGCAAAAAGCTGTACTACCAGTAACGTCGTCCCAAACACCTCTAATTTATCCGTCGGGCTCGAAACAGTCATTTATCCAGTCAACTTCACAGCTCGAGGATGACGTGTGATTCTAAAGGAAACATGACACTCATTATAAGTTCGGTAACTATTCTAACATTTATTATTATAACAACAAAACAAGCATATCAATCCAAGAATTAAAAACCCAATTAATAAAAATAAATTACGAGACACCTCAAAGTAAAAAATTAAATTAAATAAAAAATATTTTCTAATAACTATTAATAAAAATGTAAAATAAATTCAGTAAATTTATAATAATTTAAAAAAAATTGATAAATAAAATTGTAAAACACACAAACTCGGTTACAAATACGGGTCCAAACATAGAAAATTATAGGGATTTTAAAAAACCGCAACCAATTGCAAATCACTCAATGGATTTGAAAACTATAACTACATATTTAAAAGTCGGGCCGAAATCGATTTTGAATCGTATAATTCGACTTGAATGATTTTTTTTTTTTTTTTTGTAAATAATTGCTTTTAGAATGTACATATTTAAGTCTTACAAGATTATTATTCTACATAGATAGTTTGTTAGAGACATAAACTCGATAAATCTTCAAACATGCTTTGGATATTGAATCATGATGCTCAGACACTGCTAGTTATAATTTTTCGTTTATCTGCTACGTTTTTCCAATAATTTTAATTAATTTTCTATTGTCATCCCATTGTTTGGTGAACGGAAAAAATGCATTTCTAATGGAACTGCTGAACTCAGTCATTTTATTGACTGATTTTAAATTGTATCGTAAAAATTAATTTTTTTAAATATCTTTAAAGAATGCGCTTGCTAATATTTTCCATGAATTTATCGCCTAGATACGAGCTGGATATCGTTTAAACTTTAAATGCAGTGGATTCCGTCCTTCCATTTTCTACAATCGTCTTAATAATGACTAAATTTGATAAAGCCTTTAGAAAGCAGTTTCATATAAAAAGTAAAATACGGCCAATTTAAAAATAATCGTTTTATAGAATACCGACAAGTAATTATTCAAAGATGAGATTAAAATTATCCCAATATTTATATAGCACATGCTAAATTACATATGCAACAATCGCTTGCTAAAGAAGAAACCACCGTTGTTCATAGTTGGGTTTTCAAATAGGTTATAATTGTGGAAGATGAACTCAATAATATGCTTGCATTACTGTCTCGACCGTAAAAACGTTTATTTGCTTCTTATATAAAGCAACGTGCCACGTCAACCAACATTCCAACATTAATGCAAAGTAAAAAATCACAAGATCAAATTGATTCAGTTACTCATAATGACATTAGTTGCTTTCCAATCGACCACCGCAAGTACTTATAAGCACTTATGGTTTTTGTCTTTGCTAAATTAACTACTTACAGCTGTTCTACCTTTTTATTATGAGTAGCTGGAAGCAGTTACGATAAATTTGTCGGCTAGGTGATTGTGTGTAGTATTTTTCTATCAAAAATATAATTTAAAATCGTATGTGAAGCGCTAATAAAATTCCGTTATAGATATTTTTTTATTAAAATGTTATCACAAATAAACTACACATTTGTAGGTTATGTTTTGATTTTGTAATTTTTTGTGCTTTCCAATCGACACTTTAGCCAATACACATTTTTTGCACTTACAAGTACTTGCGGTGGTCGATTGGAAAGCAACTATTAATAAATCATTTTTTGCTCTTCACGTTTCGTGTTGTTCTTAATCTAAGAAGGCGACGAACACGTCACTTAAATATGTATTTGTCCACACAGATCTCGGTAAACTTTGCTTGGAATTGTAATTTTGTTTTTCCATGAAAAAAATTGGAACGAAAAATGAACCGAGAAAGTGCTTTGGTTGACCATTGCTGATCTATTTATGTTTTATCTTATAACTTTAAAACAGAATAAGATTTCGAGATTAAATGGAATTGGAAATCCAAAATTTTTTATTGGAAATGAAAGTCGGTTATATGCCATTTATGTATGGAATATAACATCGTTCATGTGACTACATCAAAATGTTTGATTGCTTTTCCAATAAAAACAGCATCAATTTCAGCTCGAATGTTGTTCTTAAGATCTTGAATTATTTGTGGATCATTGCTATACATTTTACTTTTCAAAAAACCCTAAAGAAAATATTTTAACCTTGTCAAATCGCATGATGGCCAGCCAATTGACATTAGAATTTCTTAAAATTATGATTCCATCGAACTTGGTTGCCAATAAGACCAGTGTTTCATGTTTCGTGTGACATGCGGCACTGTTTTGTTGAAACAAAGATCATTTAAATCAGTTTCATCCAATTCTCACGAACAATTTCACTTACAGCTGTTACTGTTTCACGAGTACAAACAAGTGGATCAGTTGCAGGTCGTATAGAGCATTGGAACACCACCGTCCATGCTCTATACGACCTGCAACTGATCCACTTTTTTCAAAACGTTCAACAATTTTGCGTATGCAGAATCTGGACTGTAGGACGTCCATTTTGACCGCAAAATAGTCAACGAAATATTTTTTTACACAACGACCATTTTCGTGATAAGTCTGAACACATGACTGAAAATGTCATAGTTTTGAATTTTCATTTGTCACAATAAATATTTTTTTTTATCTTCAAAAAAGTAAACAGATAAAACACCCTTTATCAATTTGTTTTTTATATTTGATTAATATGTTTTGTTAATGAAAAAACAATCTTATAAAAAGGAAAATGCAGAGAGATTTATAAAATTCTTCAGAAATAAGAAGTGGGTTCTGAGAGCTGCTTTGCCGAATAGTTTTACAAAAAGTTATTTTTCGAAGAATTGTCCGTGAGTCAGTTATATGACAACACCTGACGCTCCATATAATTTTGAGAACCGGACTATCTGATAATCTTCGGAAGTTTAACAAAACGAAAAATAAAAAATCTAGGGATTTCTTGTTTTACAATTAAACTTATCTCAAATAACTTAAATTGTAAAGCCCGTAAGATTCCTATCAAATAATAACGCGCATACTCGGCTCCAATTGGAAAATGTGGCGTAAATGGGATTCGAATTGGATTCAAACTGCCGCCATATTGAATGATTCTAGAATTGGTGATTTACACTAGTAATTTACCAAAATAAGTGAATCTGGGCCAATATCAAGCCATTATTTGAGATTTGGGCAAGGTTCTACTATATAGGTTAAATAGATCTATCAATGAGGAACATTTGTTGGAAAAAGATTTTTCCGATTTGAAAGTTTGACAAGGTAAGCGGCTTTTTCCGAATGATTATGACGCAGTATTGTCATTCTAATAATGGCTTGTTATGGGCCCACCCCCAGATTGAAAAATTACTGATATTTGCAATGGAAAATTACTAGTAATAAACATTCAAATTCACAGTTTAGAAAAATCTATTTGTATACAAAATTTTCCTGATTGATATAACCTGTCTGACTTATATAGTGGCATACCTGCTCAAATCTGTAATAATGGCTTGTTACGCGCCTAGATTGTAAAACTACTCATATTTCCAGTGGAAAATTGAAACAAATGTTTAAATCCACCGTGGTTAAAAACCTTTCTTATAAAAGGTTTTTAGGAAAGGAAATTATTGCTCTCTCTCTCTCTCTTTCTCTAGCGTTTACATCCCATGAAGCGATTTTGCCGCCTGCACTATGGTCCTCCATCCGTTTCGGTCCGGTTCTCTCATCCACCAATTTCGACATCCTAATACGAGTGGGTCTTGTTCGACGTCGTCCCGCCAGCGCAGTCGGGGTCTTCCTCTATGACGCACTCTGGCTGGGTGCTGATGAAACACTTTGTAAATCATTCGTTGTTGTGGAGGCCTTGCAACGTGGCCGAGCCATCTAACTTGATTATTTATTTTTTTATTTATTTATTTATTTGAAGTTGCTTTATTTCGTGGTTCATGTGAATCCGATCGTTGTTGTGGAGGCCTTGCAACGTGGCCGAGCCATCTAACTTGATTATTTATTTTTTTATTTTTTTTATTTATTTGAAGTTGCTTTATTTCTTGGTTCATGCGAATCCGATATTCATTGTTCGTAACTTTAATAGGGCCAAAAATAGAACGGATGGCCTTTCTTTCGAAGGTAGATAATAATCTACAGCCGTTAGAGGTCATGGTCCAGCTCTCGCTTCCGAAAGTCAGCACAGGTTTTATGAGTGCTTTATAAAGTGCAAAATTTTTCATTGCGTTACTTCATAAAAATTTAACAGTGTATTGTCACTCTATCACTCATTTTATTCCAATTAGAATTTAATTTTGAATGTTACACTTGTTTTTTGTTAGAAAATTTACATCCGTTAAATTTTAACTGTATTAAGTCGTCGGTCAATAAGTCCCGAGGCTAACTACTAAAAAAACCTTTAATTTTTGCAAAATTCGACTTTATCATCATAGTTTCTTTTAGTAGTGATACATTCATTCCACCACTTGTCTAATATTTCGATACCTTTTTTGTAAAACGAATTACAACGGCCTCAAAATAATCGTTGGTTTCGACAAAATCTCTTCTTCTAAACCAGTCCGCCATGGCTTTGCTTGCTCACACGTATTCGGGAGGTCATATTTTGAGTGACTTGGTTGGTATTCGTTATGTTGACTTTGATGGCAACAATTGTTTGCGGTTTATTCACAAATTAAAATACAAAATAAAATACAAAATACAAAATTGATCAAAAAATAAGGTGACAATTATCACCAATTTTTTTCGGTGACTTAAAATTTTCATATAAAATTAGTGTGAATACCATTTCTGTATTGGATTAAACCGAAATTTCGAAATTAAAAACTAAATACTTAAACAAAAAATTTAAAAAAAATTGTATATTGGAATGCTATCGCAAAATTCGCAGTGTTTTGATGAGAATTTCAAGTGTGTAGGGAAATATGTTGGAAATTGAATACAAATTAGCAACAAGTGTATAACTAGTACGAACGGCGGTAAACGTCATATGCCATTTCATTAGAGTGGGAAATTTTCTATGACAATATTTTGTTGTACTTAATAAAAATAGTAATTTTATTAGAATCTACCACCTGAAAATAAATTTAGAATTTATTAACTCAACTTTAGTCTTAAAGAAGGAATCGTTTTAACGGGAAGGTCATCTATTTACTTTATTTACCAAAATGTTAGATAGTCTTAAAGTCTTCCAGTTTAATTAAATGTTACCATATAGTTAAACCATCATGATTCAATATTCTGCAATTACTGACTACGCAAAAGCTTAACCGCTTTTAGCATATAAAAACAAAGCTTTTTTGATTGAAATACTTTAAACAGAAAAAATTATTGAATTGTTGTGCCTCTTAGACCAGAAAACCACAAGTAATGCTTATTTTATCGATTTTTTAGTCTACAACAAATACTACAAATTTTAATATTGAGAAACTTCTTCTATTAAGTTAAAAACCAGTATAATAACGATTTTAAACCAAAATAGAAACAGGCCTATCTTTACAACAACAGGAAATCAATCGAATTTTCAGATTATATAACTTATTTATTTGTATGTTTATAGATCTAGTTCAAGTGTCTCATAAGAATATAATTATTTATACATTTTTGAAAAACTGTTTATTTTGAAGTATGATTTGCGTTGGTAACAATTATTCTAAAAATTATTTAATAAAAAAATGAAATGCTCTAAATTTGACAATCAAAATTAAATTTTAAATTATTGTATTATTTAGAAAAACAAAACTAAATTATTTTTAGAATGGTGCTAGGTAAGTCTAATTTTAATTAATTACTATTATTCTATATAATGTATAATTTAATGTTTTATTTCTGTGATATACATAAATGTAAACTAATTTATTTATAATAAAAAATCTATACATAATTGATATTCTTATGAGAATTTCAAAATTAAATCGGTTACTAAAACAAATAAAATGACAGCAATTGATACCATAAAACCTCTATAAATTAACAAATTACAATATATGTATAATATATATTATATTGCAATATTTTCTATTTCTTAAATATTTAAATTTAAAAAAAAAAAAACATTAAAAGTTTATATGAAAAAAACCAAAAGCAATATACTTTTATATTTGTATAAAAAAATACAAATAACTAATAAAAAATAATTTTTACAATTTAGCCTAAAAATATAATTATTTAAAAAATAACTAAATAAGTATATCGAATTTCCATATTATAAATAAATCTGTAAACTAAATAATTAAATAAATATATTTATATTATTTATAAATATAATAAATTATAAATAATAAAAATTATATTCATGTGACTTAAATTGCCTAAAATTTCAAGTTCAAAATTATTGAAAACAGAACAAAAATAAGAAATATTACTTTTTTATTAATTAATTTAAATATTTGTTTGATTAATTAGGGATACAATGAGAGATAATTTTAATTATAATATTATTAATTAGTAGAAAATCTGCTTAAAATTATTATTTTTTTTTAAATTTAACTACATTGACGTATCTGGAATAAAGGAGTCTAACTCAAGTGGTCGGCTAAGTAAATTAAATTATTTATATTAACAATCAGCTGTGAACTGATGATGCGGGTATTTATACGAATTGCTAAGTTTCCGGAAATCATTGTATGCCAATGGCAATTTTTTTTGGAAATTATATCATTCGAATTTTATAAAATGAATTACGATGGCCTATCTGTATCTGTATAATATGTAAATTCATTTGTTTAAAACCAAGAAATTACAGGTCGAAAATTAAATCTCAATATAATCAATAATTTGAAATTTTAAAATCCACGCCATTCTTTTTAGTATAGATGTGGTCTTAAGTAGTATGTTTGTCGACCTTGAAAATTTTTTTAGAGAAAGCTGAAAATTTTCAAAGCAAGTTTGTCTAAACTTATACAGATCGCTTGATTGATTCTAACTAAATAGTGTGTTTAAAATATATCGAAATAGTAAAAGTAAATAACTTCCGACCGAAGTCAGAAAGTCCCATACTGCCGTGAACGATGGATGTCCAAATTTAACTTTAAATTTGTCACAGCTTTTGTTTTCACCATGAATTTTATTAAAACACTCTACTTGAAACTGAGGATACCAAATATGATTGTTTAGAAACTCTGTGGTACTTAGTAGCAAATGGTGGGCATTGTAATGGCAACATCAATGCGATTCAGATCAGGTTAAATATGGTTGTGAAGGTTTATTATTTAAGGGTTTTTTTATCCAAACTCACGAATTTAAATGAAAATGTTTTGTTACTCTGTTGCTTGCAATTCTCTTTGCTAATAGTAAAGTGTTTTATTATAAATTTAGAGCGCGATCTTCTAAATTATGCTAAAATTCGGTTTATTAGTTAGATGCAGGGTTTTCAAATAAATTTGAGGCTAATTGTTAGTCGTTTAATGGCAAAGTCAGCATGTTCTTTCAAGATTCAAGAAATAATGGTAAAATGTAACCAATAATCTCAACTTATAGGTTAAATTTTTACAGATTTTTGGAAATTGTTTTGTTCCATAGAGCAAGTGTTATTTCAGGTGGGCTCGCTACATTCCGTACTAAGCAACAATTAACTAATGCTGCTGAAAATCAACTTTTCATAAAATTGGTCTTCAGTATAGCGAAGCATGAAGCAATTATGGTCATTATTCAGGAGTTATACACTTAGATAAAGTAGAAAAGTTTAAATATCTGCAATTAAAACTAAGTGTCCCAGGACATCGCGCTAGCTCAAACTGAATAGGATTCAAGATATTTTCTCTTTTGTTCTCTGGCCGTGGTCCCCATTATTTCGAAAAATATTATTATGGCGACCAAATTTCACGTCGGATGCCTCAAAATTGGATCCAAAAATATGATTAGCTTGTTGGAGCTACAATAAATTGATTTGCCAGTCGTCGGCATTGCCTATCATATTTAATAGTAATACGAAATACCAATAAAGCAACGGTACTATCCTGTCAGACCAGCGAAACCAAAGGAACTATATAAGGAAATCGATCGAATGCTTAATTTAGTTGTGATAGACGTGGGCGAAAGTGCCCAGAGCTCTACGGAAATTGAATGGAAAGACTTGATTTGAGTGATACTCAATTTATTTTTGTGCAACCCAATCAATCTACCGGTTGATAGACAAAGTCATACCTTACGAGCTCCAAGAGCAGATATTGTTTATCTGGATGAATTGTTATCACCACCGAACACCTTGAATTGGTAAGAATGGTCCCGGACTTATTACGAATAATCAATGAATCAATAAATTCTAAAATATTTGAGACCAAATTAAATATTACAACATCAACTAGCATGCCCCAAGCTCGTCTCGTTTTTTGGATGGTATCGCTGCTTTATTGGTAAATTGCGTCTATCATCGATCACCGTTTAGCGGCGGTTTTAGCAACGAAAAAATTTAGAGGCTTTACGTAGTGGTTTGCAAGTCTCCCTAAAACTGATCATGATAGTCTCAAGCGGTAAATGAATGAGCCGGAAATGGAAAAATGAAAAGGAAATGATGTATGGAGTTTTCATTCCAAGCACCACGTTATAAAAGTCATGTGTTGCTGTTCAGATTAACGTGACTTGTTTGTTTGGTCTTCTTGCTTTTTAAGATCAAAATGCTAAAGTTGTCTATTCTGAGATATTTGGTTAGAAATACGTGGACAACAAATTATTAGAAACCGAAATTCCACGTATCTGTTGTACTAGGAGTGTAAAGCAAACATGATAGAACGGAAAAAACTACCGTTGAAATCTAGAATTGAAACTGCATGAAACACATATGCATATGCAAAAATCATCTTAATTCAACGATCTGAACACGGATCATCTGAGCTGCACTAAGAGTTAAAATTATTAGATATATGTATATGCATGCACTGGTTTTTAGTGAAGTTAATGCATTGATCTATAGGCAATACCACCGAAAATTTATGGTCGCTGCATTAAGCAAATATCTATTAGCGATATAAAAATAAACTTATTATAAGGCAGTAACTAAAGAAAGTAACTAACTCTCTGCACTGAAACCTAAAAAGCTTCTTACCAAAAAGTTTCCGGATGACTCCGGATTTCATCCTGGTTAGCTTAATTTGTCAATTGTCGTCCCTGGAGTTCTCATTAACTGTAACATCCATAGAGATGGAACGCTGCCTCGGAGTAGCAGGTCAGCTCGACAGACGTGACTACGACTATAGTTCGTGAATTTATTGTATTTTTAAACGGAAGTACAACTTTTCGAAAACAAGAAACCAACGTAATAAAAAAAATCAATTATCTGTCAAAATAAAACCAATTATTTTAAAAGAGAACTACAAGTGGATCTGACGGCAAAAAAATTAAACTGATTGGGTCTATTTTTGTATGTTAATTTTTATTTTCATAAAGTATTGAGAACTATAAATGTCCGGGGTAGTGACATCTAGCGCATTAAAAATAAGCTGATTGGGTCTTTTTTTATATGAAATTTTAGCACGGCATACTTTATGAAAATAAAAATTAACATACAAAAATAGTCCCAATCAGGTTAATTTTATTGCCGTCAGATCTACAAACAGTTCTCTATGCCGTGTTAAAATTTCATGGAAAAAAGACTCAACGAGCTTATTTTTAATGCGCTAGATGTCACTAAACTATGCGCTCTATTGTATGTTTTCTAAAATATCTGAGTGGTGATGAAAACAGAAATTCCATATTAATTTTAAAAAAAAATGCAAAATCCCTTTTCGTTCCCGCGATCAGAATTTATTGTGCACGTAAAAAACGGGATGTACGAGTAGATATATTGATAAGCACAAAGTTCGTATTAAAATAAAAATGCTATAAATTTCTTTATTTGTAATGTGAACGAAATAATAGCTTCTCAAATGAAACACAACAAATAAATTACGTATTTGACAATTGATGATGTTGTGTTATATATGTATGTCTATGTATTATAAAAAAAATGTGATCAAAATTCGGAATGGAAAATTCGGTGTCAAACGTCAGTTGTAACCGCGGTTTATCCATGATATCCATGATTTTAATCCCGGCTACTTATTAAATCCTGGCTTCATTTTGACATTTTAACCTGGTCTAAAAATAATAAAAGAGTGGCTTTAGTCGCATTTGCGATTTTAGCTTCGTCTGTCGATACGACCCCTAGTGTGCTAGTCGATTGAAATTGAAAACAAGATATGGGGAGATATAATAAAATCGGACCAGAAAAATCAATTGTTTCTAAATATTTCAATGAACAACTATACTAAAAATTTCGAAAAATGGTCAAAGTTAGCCTAGATATTTGGTATGAAAATACAAACAAACGAAAATTTAACGGCAAAATTATATTCGACAACACTATTGCTTTATCGAGCAATTTTAAACCGAAATGGTGTAATGGTGGAACCTGAATTTCGAAGATCTTCTGGCATTAATCATAGCCATTGCCTACTTCCCCTTTGGCAAATTTTAATAGTTTTAATCGAATATGTTTGAAAATATTTTAGAATCCGTTTAAATTTTACCACCGTATTTCATGATCCGCGTCTCTCATAAATAAATGTTTTCTTATCGATGTAGTGGCGGCAACCTTTAATGTAGTGCATTTCGGTAGCTAAATTCAGATTACGTTTTGAAGTAATGGAAGCCATATATTTCTAAAGTAGCCTAGAAATCTTAAGAAATCTTTGGAAGTCTTTGGACAAGAAATGTATTTAATGGGTATTATTTAAATGCCGATGGTGTATCATGGTACGATCAAGTAAAACAAGAATCATTTGATGTCGAAAGCCTTGCTTAAAAACGCAAAGCGAATTATAGATTAATAATTAACGCAGGTAGCTTCATAATTTTGTGGTACGTCATCTTGTAACCAAAGTCAATTTTTCTCGATAAATATTAATACTCATGAAAGCCTCAATTTTGTTAGAAAAAGCTCTTAGCTGATTGTTAATCATATAACAAAGCCGTTCTTAAAATCAAACTAATCACGCAGTAGGCATTATTTAATTAGATTTTCTATTATGTTCAAAAGTTAAAAAAAACTATTGTATTTAATAAATACCTAAAATGTATATTTATATGTATATTCGAAAAATAACGAAAAATTTATTTATAAATAAGTACTAAAAATCAACTCAATTCTAAAAATATTTTTAATTTTTCAAAATTATCAAAATTTATTTATTATAATTTTCTGTTACAACTGTGATCACGAATATATAACATAAAATATTTAATATTAAATTTTAATTTTATCTTAATTAAAATACTCGAATAAATAAAATGTAGTAGAAACTATTATAGTATATTAATATACATAAATGATAAATAATTAAGTAAATTAAATAACTTACTGTAAATAAAATCTATTAATTTACATATTTTTAAATTAAAAATATAATAAATAAGGATTAAACAAAAAAGACATAAGTCTCTTAAAAAGAATTTTCATGTAAATATACGAGTACATAAATAAAATAATTTAATTATTTATACTAATTAATAAATACAAGTAGGACCAATTCTCTGCCTAAATAATAACTTACTTTATTTGTCGTTTTATTTATTTCGTCTCTAGCATCGGTTTCATACATAGCTATTTCGCATATAATTAAATTAATTAATGATACCAAACCAAAAATGATTTAGATTATTTACTAAAGTATAAATATTTAATATTTGTTATGTAAAACAAAATACAAAGGCAATAAAATTAAATAAAATTTAAAAAAATAAAGAATATATAGCAATTTTCTTATCCTTTTCAAATTACTTAAGCATAAGATTTAAATAATAGTATTTATAAAATATTCAAAATTGTAAATCTTATCAAATAGTTCTTTAATTTTTTTTTTAATTTCCGTTATTACTAAAAAGTGTCCTTTTCCAAAATATAAAATTTATAAAAAAAAACATTATTAATTATTTATTTGTATCAAAAATATGAATAATGTACATAACCTTGAATTACAATATATAATCAAATAAATAAATTAAAAACTAAAATTTTATTTTCTCGCACAAACAAGACATTTAAATACAAAAATTATTATTTTCTCCTCATACAAATAAATTATCAAAAATAAATAAAATATAAAACAAATAAAACAACATCTTATTAAAATTAAATCATATTGTCCTTATTATTATTAATATAATTATGTAAATTATTGTAATGTTTTCACGGCGTTGAACCCACTTTTGTTTCACTTCAAGTTAATAAAACATAATTTTTATTTACAATTTTATTCTTAATTAATTACCGACGTTTCGAAATGGTATCCATTTCATTTTCAAGGTGACTAAAAATTACAAGAGAAAAAAACAACAGTAATCACAGATATACAAAAATATAACAAAAAGGTTATTATAAAATAAATTAATTTATAAATCACTTACTTAAACTTAATTGTAAATATGTTTATCACAAAAACAATTATCACATACTTTTTTCAAATAATAAGGAACAATTAAACTTATTAAGACTAACAAAAAAAAAACTGGCACTCAATTGTCAAAAAAACATTTTCATATAAAATCATGAGAGGTTTTTCGCGGGTACAGTACAAAAAATTATTGCCAAAATTAAATCTGTCAACATATACCTAGTATTGTCAGAGTTAATCGATAATATTGAAGTAGCTTACCGGTAAACATTGACACTCGGTTTGACGGTTCATAACATTCGGAAAAGACTTTATATGAATCATTTCTAGAATACTACGTTTTTTCCAATTATTTTCTTTATCCAAAATTTTAACTTGATCAAAATTTGGTGAATGATTCAATCGCAATGAATGATCTACTAGAGCACTATGTGTGGGGTTTTTGATACCTATATGGTAATTATGATCATACATACGTTTTTTAAGGTATTGTTTCGTTTGTCCTACATATGTATGGTTGCAGTCTTTGCACGCCACCTGATAAATTAATTTTGATTGTAAAAATTTATCTGTTTTATCTTTCAATTTCGAGAAGCTATGTTTATATAGTGTGTTGAAAGGTTTTGCAACTAAATTTATATTATGTACTTTAAACAATCGTTTGAGGGAATAAAAAATGCGTTGCTCATATGGTACTGATACAAATTTGTTCGTGGTATCATCAATATTTTGATCATTAGTAATCGGATGAAGGAGTTTTCGTTTCTCGGCGATAATAATTTTTTCAATAATTTTTTGTGGGTAGTTATTATTAATTAGCGTAGCTGTAAGAAGTTTAAAATTTTGTTGATGAAATTCTTGGTCGGATAGTAAAAGGATTCTCTTAGTAAGAATCGTGACGGTGTTTATTTTGTAGGTTAACGGTAAATAGGAATAATAATTGAGGTAACGGCCAGACCAAGTATCTTTATGGTACCAGTCTGTACGTAAATGTCCAGTTATATTTTTTATTATTTTAAGATCTAAAAAGGGGATGCTATTGTCTACTTCGTGTTCAATAGTAAATTGTAATTTGCTATGAAAACTATTGAAAGAACTATGAATGTTTTCTATATCTTTTCGTTTCGCAATACATAATATATCATCTACATATATTATGTATTGCGAAACGAAAAGATATAGAAAACATTCATAGTTCTTTCAATAGTTTTCATAGCAAATTACAATTTACTATTGAACACGAAGTAGACAATAGCATCCCCTTTTTAGATCTTAAAATAATAAAAAATATAACTGGACATTTACGTACAGACTGGTACCATAAAGATACTTGGTCTGGCCGTTACCTCAATTATTATTCCTATTTACCGTTAACCTACAAAATAAACACCGTCACGATTCTTACTAAGAGAATCCTTTTACTATCCGACCAAGAATTTCATCAACAAAATTTTAAACTTCTTACAGCTACGCTAATTAATAATAACTACCCACAAAAAATTATTGAAAAAATTATTATCGCCGAGAAACGAAAACTCCTTCATCCGATTACTAATGATCAAAATATTGATGATACCACGAACAAATTTGTATCAGTACCATATGAGCAACGCATTTTTTATTCCCTCAAACGATTGTTTAAAGTACATAATATAAATTTAGTTGCAAAACCTTTCAACACACTATATAAACATAGCTTCTCGAAATTGAAAGATAAAACAGATAAATTTTTACAATCAAAATTAATTTATCAGGTGGCGTGCAAAGACTGCAACCATACATATGTAGGACAAACGAAACAATACCTTAAAAAACGTATGTATGATCATAATTACCATATAGGTATCAAAAACCCCACACATAGTGCTCTAGTAGATCATTCATTGCGATTGAATCATTCACCAAATTTTGATCAAGTTAAAATTTTGGATAAAGAAAATAATTGGAAAAAACGTAGTATTCTAGAAATGATTCATATAAAGTCTTTTCCGAATGTTATGAACCGTCAAACCGAGTGTCAATGTTTACCGGTAAGCTACTTCAATATTATCGATTAACTCTGACAATACTAGGTATATGTTGACAGATTTAATTTTGGCAATAATTTTTTGTACTGTACCCGCGAAAAACCTCTCATGATTTTATATGAAAATGTTTTTTTGACAATTGAGTGCCAGTTTTTTTTTGTTAGTCTTAATAAGTTTAATTGTTCCTTATTATTTGAAAAAAGTATGTGATAATTGTTTTTGTGATAAACATATTTACAATTAAGTTTAAGTAAGTGATTTATAAATTAATTTATTTTATAATAACCTTTTTGTTATATTTTTGTATATCTGTGATTACTGTTGTTTTTTTCTCTTGTAATTTTTAGTCACCTTGAAAATGAAATGGATACCATTTCGAAACGTCGGTAATTAATTAAGAATAAAATTGTAAATAAAAATTATGTTTTATTAACTTGAAGTGAAACAAAAGTGGGTTCAACGCCGTGAAAACATTACAATAATCAAGAATAAAACCCAAGAAAATAATATATAATTACATAATAATTATGTAAAGAAAAGAAAATATATTTAATTATGTAAAAAATATTAAAAATTTAAAAATTGTATGCAAATAATTCAGTAATTTTATTATTTTATTTTGATTATATTATTAATTAATTTAAAAAACGAAAAACAGAAATAATTATAAATTATAAATAAAACCAAAAAACTTTCTTTTTTTCTGAAAACAAAATGGCGTTTTATTTTGCAGTAAACCTGCTTAGAACTCTCGTGTCAACAGTAAATATTGAATGTTTTCACAAATTTACGATTAGTCATCATTCCTACGAACCTCCTTCAAATTGTTCTTTGTGACACCTTTGTGAAGATAGTCCAAAATTTCAGCCCGGAAAATAAAAATAGGTACGTATGGCAATACTATTTAATTCTATTTATACCTATTATGACATTTCATTATAATTATAGCTCTCTCCTTATACAACATATAATTTATATGTAAAAAACTTAATAAATACAAGTTTTATTTTTAAATAATTTCGAAAAATTGTGATAAAATTTATAGTATACGAAATTGTATAAATAAAACTAGACGCATCATTCAAAACATGAACAACATTCTGAGATTCTAAATAAATTACAGTAAACAAAAAAAATACTGTTAACTATCGTAACATAGTATATAATTTTAATATATACCTATTATGACATTTCATTATAATTATAGCTCTCTCCTTATACAACATATAATTTATATGTAAAAAACTTAATAAATACAAGTTTTATTTTTAAATAATTTCGAAAAATTGTGATAAAATTTATAGTATACGAAATTGTATAAATAAAACTAGACGCATCATTCAAAACATGAACAACATTCTGAGATTCTAAATAAATTACAGTAAACAAAAAAAATACTGTTAACTATCGTAACATAGTATATAATTTTAATATATGATATTAAAAGTGTCGGGAATTATTTGATGATAGTTTCTATGCTTTTTTTAGTTCAAGCCCAATTTTCATATGTGTGTGAAGATAGACTAAGGGGTATATCCTCTATCCGGTCGCAAGTTAATTATTTGCGATCAGAAATATGGTTACTAGATTTATTTTGCTATCCCAATTCTACCATCTTTTTTAAATTTTAATTTATTTTGCGATTGTTAAGTAGAAGTACATAAAAAGAGTGCGACCTCGGAAAAGGCGAAGCAGTCTTTTCGTGGATTTCTACTTTACAATCGCAAAACAAATCTAAATTTAAAAAAAATGTGCCAATTGGCATGGCAAACTAAATCTAGTAACCATATTTATGATAGCAACTGATTACTATCATGACATTTTCTACTCTCACCCCAAAAAATCACCATAGTTTAACTCTCAGCCTATGTAGGAGTTGAGATATATTCCATAGAAGTCGGGAACTATACGTTGGCCTAACTAGCGGTACACATCGTTTGATAGGTCAAAACGATCAAACGACATCGTTCGTCAGTTTAAGGAGCAGGTACGATTCTTTTTAGAATTTTCCTACGATGTGCACCGCTAGTTGGGCCAACGAATAGTTCCCGACTTCGATGGACTACATATATCTCAACTTCTACACAGGCTGAGAGTTAAACTGTGGTGATTTTTGGGATTAGAGTAGAAAATGTCATGATAGTAATATATAATTGTTGCCATATCATTCATCTTTACACACATATGAAAATTGGGCGTATTTCACAAACATGTATTTATATATTTACTCTCAGCCCCGAAAATGTCAACTGTCATGACAGCTTTTAACTATCATGATAGCAAATATTTTCGGGGCTGAGAGTAAAAATGTCGAGATTTTTTGGGCTGAAAGTAAAAAATGACATGATAGCAATAATTAGTGTTGCCATCGCATTTTTGGGGATGGAATTTGAGCTATTTTCAGATGGGGTTTTCGAGTTTTGGTTTCGCATAAACTTGTTTCAAATTCCAAACTGGGAAAACGGCAGAGTTCCGATTTACGGAAAATTCGTTTAAGAGTGTTCCGATGGCCGCCATATTACGTAATAAATTACACCATGTTACGTAATGTTGTGTAGCACTATACCTCGTTATGTCTTTTGCATTAATTATTGCGTTTCTGTGATGTTACACCCTGGACCCTGCTTTGTTGATTATTACTATCTTAACGTGTGTATTTATAAAATCTATTTATTTGCCTTTTGGCTTCCTGGGCTGGCACTAGGGACTTCAGCAATGTTTAACCTTATCATTACCAATTCAAAATATAAAGAACCATTTCTGGTCTAGAAACTTCATAAAAGTTACAAAAAAATTTTGACTTCACATGAGATTTTGAAAGTTGGATTTTTACTCAAATTTGAAAATACGGTTGGTGCGTGCAACTTGGTCAGTATTTTCCTCTAACGTACCATCAAAAACATCAAACGGCATTTCTGGTCCAGTAAGAGTTTGAAAGTTATAGACGATGTTTATATAAAATTATTTGGAGTCATATCGAAGCAGGAAGATCGTGCCAATCCTAACATCAGGTTGGTCAAAACGTAAAGAATCAATTACGACCTAAGAACTTATTAGAGATATAAATTTTTAATTAATTTCATCTGAGATTTTGGAAGTTTGGCATTTTCTTAAATGTGGTGAACATACTGCTGGTGCTGACACTTGGTCACCATTCGTCCTCTAACGTACCATCTCAAAACAGTAATCGCAATTTCCAGCTCAATAAGTTCTTGGAAGTTTATAACACTTAAATAGTTTTTTATGACGTCGGGCTCACCAATATTTAATTAATTAATTTAATTTAATTTTAAGTGCATGAGCTCAGTGAATAGGTCAAACTGTGTGTGTGATCGGTCGTTAAGTGAGCCAATATTCCGAATCTAAAATTTGTCGATCACGTTCGATTTTTTTCGAGTTTATTTGTTAACGTGTGGCCATAGCTAGTGTTTATTAAATGTTTGTTTATCCAGTCGAACGAGAATGACCGCAAGATTGCTCGAGTAAAGCAACTAGTGTGGGAAAAGATTAGTTGGAATAAAAACCCTAGTTTGGAGCTAAAACTAATGAGACTTATGGCCAGGTCGAAAAACGGGAATAAAACTTATGAGTTTTACCTTTGTTCCACATACGTACTAGAAGTAAATATTGAATTTTTCCGCTGTTTGTATCAAACAATTATATCCCATTTTTTGACCAAAATTCGGCCCCAGGTATTCCTGAAGTTTCGAATACTGCTTTTGAAATAGAGGTGTTGATAACTGTGGGGGTGAGTGAATGTTTGTAGCTCGAGATCATGACAGAACATCAAGGTCAAGAGGAAAGCGACAGTTGGCGTGGTTTATTCGTTCAATACACCATGAGAGTTGCATAAACCACGCAAAAAGACGAGAGTGCCGCTGTTGTTGACGGTGCAGTTGTCACGCTGTTGTTGTTGTAGCCGTTTCACTCGTTACCGCCGATGCTGTTCGGCACCCTCGTTCGGCTCAATTCTAGAATGCAATTACGAAAACAGAAGCATAAACCATTTTCCAAACTAACCGTCCTCCATAATTTTTGAATACACAACAGCTTTTTGGAGTATTTTCATATATTAAAGTGCTTTATGACTGGGAGTCCGCAGTAAAATAAAAACATCCACAATAATTAAAACCAGCAACAAACAATTTGTATTTATTTGGTTCTTAAATAAATTTTAATTAATTGCAGATAACAAAAAATAAATAAAATAAATTTTACTCATGATAAAAAACAAATAAAATATATATATATGTATATTTTTTTTTAATTAAAAATTTAATTCTTATTTATTTATACTATATAAGCTTAAAATTCTTAATTTTACATCTTAACAAAAGACTAGAATTTGCACATCGCTCTTTTTTAATTAAATTTTTAAAATTTAATTTAAAAAAATTAAATAAAACAATAAAATAAAATAATATAAAAATCACAAAGAAAAACAAAAAAAATTAAATTATTTATTAATTATTATTATTATTAATTACATAAATTCTTTGGTAAAATTAAAATTAGCAATTTCAGTTCAGTGTTTTGTTATCACAAAAAATGCAATTTAGAAGTACATTATACAGCAGTGTCTGCAAACTACATTTGATTTTGTTCCGATTGCTGGATATCGCCGGGCAAATAATCCTTCCAGCTGCGGAACAGGTACCGTGTGAAGCGACGCAATTGCCGAAATTTACAGTATGTTGCACCCTCGGCAGATTCAAGTTGCTGCGTTTGGATTAAAAAACCTTTCTCTTTGAAAGTTTTCTCCAATTTTTCACGTTGAATCGACCGACGCGATTTTCGTTTTTTGCGATCGTTTGTTGAGGCTGGAGTTACGGTTTGTAACTGCTGCTGTGCCGGACTGGAAGTAGATGCTATTGATGTTGATGATGAAGGGCCGGGTAGATTATGTTGGTTTTGTGTACGTTTTGTTGCATTTGGTGATCTGTGTGTTGTGGATTGATGTGTGGCTGCTGATGAAGGTGCTAATGAAGTTGAACTGATTTGTGACGTCTGGCCTGGAGGTGAAAATGTTGGAATTTGTAAAACGTCATTGGTTAGGTCCAGTGAAGGAAAGGGATCGTCAGGAATTACAATTTTTTCACCTGGTGTATTTAAAAATATTCCGGATGGTGAAGCACCATTTGTCATTAGGCTGCTTTGATGAAGACTTTCACGTGGAAAAAATTCATAACCGCGCATGGATTTATCGCCAGTGCCACTATAGTACCGGAAATTACCACCCGAATCAACCGAAAGCATTTTCTTCTCTTGAAGACTCGGTTTGGCACCGCCAGTAAACTTAAATTTACAAATGCTAACTTCGGTTGTTGGGTTAGATGTACTATCGGTCGGCATCGGTGGTATAAAAATCGCAGAACGCTTACGTTTTTGGGTTGGGGTATTTGGTGAGGATAGTATCACAGATTTCATTGATGATCCAGTTGTTCCACTAAGTACGGTTGAATTAGAGGCATGCGACGAGGCAGATGATTCATTTGATTTTATCGAGTTTGGTGTGGTAGACGGAGTAGGTACAGGCGTTGTGTGTGTTGATTTCATATTTTCACGCTTCATTATCAAATCGGATATATTTTTGGCCACTAATTTAGAATTTACGGTTGGCTGGGTAGGCGTTGGTACTGTAGATATCAATGGCGGAACCGATTGTGCAGCAGGCGCTTTATTGATATCAATCATTTTTTGATAGTATAGTGCCATGGGATGCAAAAACACGTTTGAATTTTTCCAGTATGTTAAATCTGGAGGTTGCTTAATCTCCTCAGTCGCCGAATCATTATCATCAGAATTGACTTCACTCTTCAACTTAATTGACTTTAATAATTTAGTACTTAGTAATTTTTTATCTACATCATCATCTTCGATATCATTTTTAATCTCGACATCATCGATTGCCAATATTGGATCATTTTTTATATCGAGCGATTGGTTCAAATCGAAATTAAGGGTGGATTCGATATCAAGCCCGTTCTGATTAATTATCGATGATTGCGACGAAAGCACAGACGAGGCTGAACTTGAGGTCGATAATGCAGGTGAAATTGGTGATCGTGGGGTCTGGGTATCACGCAAACACAAATTAAGTGGTTGCTCTACAGGAACCACTCCAATTGTCTTTTTCATTTGTTTAGTACTATTCTTAACAAGGTTACTACTAACACTATTCGTATTTGTCAATCGTTTTTCGAGTAATGATGTTAAAATTTTATTCTGAATCTCCATCCTGCTGTTGCCGTTGCTACTAATTTTATCATTTCCATTATTTTTATCTTTATTACTAGTAGTATTATTAACATTATTTACATTACTATTATTATTATTATTGTTATTATTATTATTATTATTAATATTATTAGCGTTTAAGTTGCTTGGGGTTCCAGGAAATATTTGACCATAATTTTTATATATGAGATGGCAAATGTCAGCTTTTTTAGGTTTACGACCACGTCTAGGTTTTGAATTCTCCAAAGTCATTTCACCCATATATGGTAGGTCACTGTAATTACAAATCCTAGACGATGAGCCTTGGCTGGGTTTTATTACGCTGCTGTTACTATTATTATTATTATTATTATTATTATTATTTATAATATTTACAGTAGGCTCATCGGCCTCATTGGCATCGGTCAATTTATTTAGCCAATTTCGTACAGAAATTGCATTTTGCTCTTCATTATGCTGTTGCTCCTTGTCTTTTAATAAATTTTGGCTTGCCTCATAGTGTTCTAAATATTCTTGGGGTAACGCTTGATGGTGAAAACGTAATTTTACCGCACCTTTTCTACGAACGCGGTTTGTTTTTCGTTTTGGTGGTATTTGACCCACCAAGTTTTGAGGTGTGCTTGCATTTTTTGTATTAGAAATAGGTGACGGTGACTCTCTAGTAATATTTCGCTTAACTTCCTTTTTTGGTGTGGCGATTGTGGTGCCACCCGAGATTAGCGGATCATCCGAATTACGCCTGAAAAAATAAATAGAAGTAACCTCCACAACCACAAATCAACAATTTTTTTTATATACTTACAATAAATTGCACAACGTTGCTGAGGTGTCGCCCCAATTTTCCACATCTTCCAATTTAATCGAAATCCCAGAATCATTACCAGTTTTTAGTATCGAGCCATGATGTAAATCAGAACTATCGCATCGACTACTGTTTAGTATGCTAAATTCGTCTCGAGATATATCTTGCATGACTGAAATTTAAAATAGAAAAAATTCTAAATTATATTTTATTTTCAACGGTTTATGATCAACGCAAAGATTTTTTTATTTACTTGTAACACAAATATATGATCATCATAATAAATAATAAATGTTTATGATTTTAAAAATAAAAATTTATTTTATATTTGGAATAATTTTTTTGTGTTTTTGAATTATATAATTCGGAAATATGAGAAGTAATTTTAAAATCGATCCATTTATGTATTTGGATGTTTATTTTAAAATGTTTTAAATAATAAATTGTTTTTTGTGTGTGGGTCAAATTTACGTTTTTTTTTTTTTGGTACATTAAAAATCTATTTTAAAATAATATATTCCATATTGGTAACAAAATTGTACAATGCAGAGATTTAATCATTATTATTGTATTGAGTTGGTACTTGTGGGTGATATGACCTACAAATTTAATTATAAGCTGTAACGTGTTAAAAAAGTATAAAAAAAATCTGCATAACCTTACGATCGGATGTATTCGTATATATGTATTTGTTTTGTGTTAGATTAATGTGTAACTAGAAAAATATTCTTTGATCCGTGTGATCTCACAGAGTTGATGAGTCAGTGTCGGGCGATTTGCCACCAAATTTAAATGATTGATGGTACTGTGGTACACCAATACAATAATTTCGTGTAGCAGAACAATTATATGGAAAATTACTCATTAATATACCTAATAGCTCGAGAAATTGACTGGCAATGTTTTACTCCGATTAGCTTTCGGTGCCCAAGAAGTAAAAGTGATAAATCATATATGTGCGATATAAAATGTTGATAAAAATTTTAAACGAAATTCAAAAATTTGAGCCTTATGCCCTGCCCTGCTTTAAGACTATACATACTTGTAGATAGCAGAAATAAATGTCAAAATCAGTCATTTCCTCAAAATTTTACTTGAAGTGAAGTGTACGAAACGAACGCCATTTACATCTATTCTCAATTCACTTGTTTCAATTATTTCGTGGTAACCAAGCGCAAACTTGCCGTGCGATTCTGATGTAAAGACTATTAAGAGGCTACCAATAAAGAGGTTTTTCGTTAATAGATTTTTGTAAGAGAATCTCTTAATTGGTATTCTGTTAGTACTAGTCTTACAATTTCTATTAAAAACTCTCCAAATATTTTTGGAGACCTGTCAATTGTGATTTTTATTAATGCGAGCCATTGAAATTGTATTTTTATTGTTAAATAAACGATAAAATACGACATATTTTTGTGAAAAATAATGTTTTAATATTCATATTTTTGTAATAAATTAGAGAAATTAAATAATTAGACAAAAAATTAATTGTATGGAAAAAGAAAATAAACAACAACAAAATATTTACTTCCACCCGAAATGATAATGTCCGAATATTTTTTTTTATAAAAATATTACCTCTAAAATCCAGTTTGTGTACTGTAAAATATAATTTGATGAATTATTTATTTACACAATCGTCATTTTTATTAGTTTTCATACAACATAATAAAAATTCTATCAGTTATGATGTTTAAGACCACTTATTTGGTATGTATTAAGCTAAGAGGTTTTTAAGAGAACCTCTTAACTGATCAGTATGTGCAGAATCGCAAAATAGTCTTAAGTAAGAGAAATCTCTTAGTTATGCGAAATATTCCAGTTAAGAGCTCTGTGACTATACGCCAGAATCGCACGGTTGATTGATTAACAAAATCAACAAAATAAATAAAAATCATAAATAAAACTGTAGTAAGCCATGATGTCCCGATAAATACGATCCACGGTGTGAAACAAAAATTAAGCTAGTAGTCGTTGCATTCTCCAATTTTTTGCTTAACAAATTATTTTATTAGCTTTTTAGTTAATACGTAAGTCGCAAGATGTCGCTAGAGTAGATTACCAACATGTTGTATAGACATTTTTTTTTGATTCGAAGTGTGGAGTATTATTAGTAATTTCAAATTGAAATTTCATCATCATAAACATTCAATCGTAAGAGCATTAAAACGGTATGGCCACTAGATCGAAAAACCGATCGTTTTTATATTCTAGATTTTCCAGACGAGATTTTTTTCATTAATTTTTGTTCGAGATATTACTTTTTGAAATTTTCAAAAAGAAATTTTTAGTTTCGAGATTTCTGAGTTCGAGGTATTGTTTATTGTATTGTATGGTGTTTACGATGACAAATATTGTCTTGAATTGTCTTTGAAATTGTCTTGTATATGAAATATACTCAAAAAGTGCTGACATATTCGATTGAAGTATGATTTTGTTGATGCAATTACTTCCTCTGTTTATTTACTCGATATACGAGTATATTCTGTGCTTTTGGTCAGCACCAAGAATAACTGTTAATTTAACGTTATTTCAGATGAACATAAATCGTTGAATATTACTTTTAATTTTCGATAAGTACACGATTTGTTTTATTGAGTTCTCCATGTAGTTTAAGCTGATATAGGAGATCCCAAAAATGATTTTTAATTGTTTGTTCATTATTAGTTGTGATCTAGTATTTAGGCAGTGAAAGCGAACGAATTCCTATAGTAGGGGTGAGTATTTTGGTTGAATCGGTACAAACAGAATTCTGAAAATTGATCAACTCATCGTAATGTCACTCCAGTTTTTAATACAAATGCAGACTATTGAACTATATACGATTTAAAAGGCTACTTATGCTTTAATATTCCTTTTTTATGGAGCCGATTGCTAATCGAAGTCGACACGACCATCACAATAGGGATGGGTGACTGTTTAATTCATTCCTCGAAAAATTATTGACATCGTGAAAAAAAAACTTTTGATCGAATTGTGTCTTGAGACACTGACATGGAATGCGCCGGCGCCGATATCTATCTACACTTCACCAGAGGGTTTCTGCGATCACCGATCTTAATCGGTATAAGAGCATTCCAATTTTACATCCTGCCTCTGGTGTGATTCGAATGCAGCACCTACCGGTTCAAATTCCGAAGCTTTAATCACTATATAGCACATGCCTGACTACACTCATCATACGTATGATTTAACCATTTCTACTGTCGCTTGATCTTCACTACCCAAGTAATTTTCTAAATCATGTTCTAAAAACACAACATTTTCACATAGGTACCACTAGATTACCACCCTAGCATACATTACAATGCAAACTATACTTAAATTTGAACTTCTTAAACTTCTCTCATAACAAGTTTCACCAAACTCATATTTCCTTGTGCAAAGAGCCACTCTTCATCTCTCAAATGGTGGAACTTATCAAATTCTATGTTTATTGAAAAAAAAATGTAACCGAAAACATTGGTAAGGTATTTGGTATTTTATTTAATATTGGCACAAGAGCCCAATTACAGAGAAATGAAATACCACAATTTCACAACGAAATGAAATACCGAAGCTTCACTATAATATTTTTCACTTCGGTCAGCTTTAAAAACATAACAATTTTAATTAATGTAAATTTTAGCACCATAAGGTCAAAAGAAATAAATCTAATGAAAAGTGGAAAGATAATATGGAATCAGTACTACAGTTTTGAGAATAGTTCAAAGTAGGCCAATATCGTATTTCCAAGCTCATCTTTAAGCTTATTTATATTATTAATATCGTTATATGTGAGATTTTCTCTGCGCGGCTATCATTTGATGAATGTTTGTGTTATTTTGCTGTGCAAATATCAGAAATAACAGAAAATAAAAATAAATATTTTTAAGGTACAAAAGATTAAGAGTTTGCTAGCACAATCGAGTATCTAGCCCAAATCACATATATGTAGTTCATTGTTAACCGTCGGGAAACTAATTATTACGCCAAAAAAAAATTTGTTTTTTTTTTTTTTTGTACAGAAATCCGATTTCATTCCCATTGCAATCTAAAAATTCAGAATTTACTCCGTCATTGAATTTTAAAGACATTTCCACAATATATGTAGAAGTATGTATATTTATTTGAAAATCGGCAGCAATTAAAAGGATAATTTTTAATAACTAACTAGTACCAGCTAGTTATAGATACTTGCTGCCATATGTAAAAATGGTGTTTCTCAACCATATATTGTAACATACGATTAAAAATTTACAGTTAATAAGAAAGGTTTACAAATTATTCGAGCTTTTTACTTTTTATAGAAAAACTGATTTGGTTTAGCGCAGAAGTGCTAAAAAGTCACTGTCACAATACTGTAAATTTTCAGTATTTTAATATAAAGTAATAATTCACAATCATAAAATTAACACAAAATTCGAAACGGTATCGCATTTTATTGAAGTTCTTGTCCCACAAAAAATTATTAAACATATCAAATTACAACAAACACCTAAAATAACCACTTTAAGCTTTAAATAATTTATAATTCGCTTAAATTAAACAAACAAACATTTTCATTTTTATTTAAATACATTTTGTCACCGAATTTCCACATCACACATTCAAATACATATAATTAAAGAGTCCACACATAAACAGACAAAAAAAAAGAAAAAAAATATTTTCTATGTACGCACGCAAAACTCTCTAAAACAAAAACCGAAATTTTTCACATAAAATTTTCCACCCGACGATGATCATATTACTATCGTACAGTAAATAGACCGAACGACTTTTATGGCAAAAAATATTTAAAATTCACAAATACGTTTCACTTTACCTGGAAATAATAATTCAGGCAACATTTCACTTTTATATTATAACAATATATTTTAATTAATTTATGTTAAAACTAGTTAACAAAGTGTTTTTAATAAATTACCGGTTTAAACTATTTTATTAATCACATTTTATATTTTTCCAAATAATTAAATAAATTAAATTATATCACAACAAAAATAATATTTACAAAAAAGAAAAAAAATTGTAAATTGGCCTAAATTATTTTCTTTCAATTTAATTTAACAATTTTCCGTTTAATTAAGCCGCCACCGAATAAGTCGGACAAAACTAAACTACTAAAAAAAATTTTTGATTTAACTCAAGGAAAGCCAAAAGTGTTTTTTATTTTTGTTCTATTTGTATATTAATACAAATTTTCCTCGTAGACGCGAAAATTGTACGTACACATCTCAAATTCTAAGTCTGTTTAGGGGCTTGTAATCTCGCGCAAATGTATACAACCAACCGCCACGATAATATTAATTACGAGTTAATACCAAAACTACTAACCTACTACGATTAGTAGTAGAGTAGATACGATTTTTCTTAACCTACACGTGCGAATACTCTGCTTTAAAACGCATACTGACACAAAACAGAAAATCATATACTTTAAATAAAAATTTTCATTTTTTGAAATTTAAAACTGAAAATTCTAATTTTGTAAAAATTTTATTTTTAAAATTAAATAAAACAAATTTTTTTTTTTCTCAATTTTTGGTAGCTAAAAGTCATCATCATCATCATGATCGAAATTTATATAGCGTTGCGTGAGTATTGTTAAAAATATACTTACTACTCGTATGCTAGTATGTACTACGCAAGTGTGGGGTCAATTTTATCAATAATGTTACGTTTACTACTACAAGAAAATTTCCTTTTTCTTTGCGCACCGCAGTTTGTGAAAAAATTCTTATTGTTTTTAACCATTTTTGGTGTGAAATTTGAATAGAATTCAAAAATAAAACGAAATCGAGATATTTTGAAAAAAATAATTTTATTTCTTATTTTTATTGTTTATTTTGGGATCTCAGAAATTAAATTGTGTGTTAAGGCGATTTTGTTTGACTCGTATGTACGAGTATTTTTTTTATTATTATTGTTGCTTCTGTGTTTATATTTTTAATTTTTATTTATATTTTTTTTTTTTTTTTGTAAATATGCGGTGATAATTTTTCCTAGTAGCAGATGATTGCAACCTACTGTATGATGAAATAATAAATAATTAAGAAAAATTAGAAAATGTTTATAGTTATATACATTTTTGGGCATACGTAGCAATTTTTTGTTACACTATAGATGTTTAAAAGCATTCTTTACGAAATTAAATTTCTTCTTGAACCCAATCTCAATTCAATGTGGTCATTAATAAATTATTGCTTTATCATTCCCACCTATCGGAACGAAAAACTTAAAATTTGCCTACCAAACTGTAGTAGGCCCCCATTCACACAATTACAGTATACACATGGACGGTGGGTCGCGTTGAGTTCTGCATTTCATCAGAGGGTCTTTTATAGTGTAATATATACATATTTCTGTTTTTATAACAAATCTAATTATATTACAAAGGTTTAATTTTTTTTTTCCTTAACCATTTTCCTTATAAATGATGAACTTTAGAAATATTTGTAAAAACCGCTTTTCTGGTGTCGGTACGTAGAATGATACATCCTCAAAAAACTTGTAGATTTTAAAATTCTTCCTATACTTTTTAGATCTCTATATGGTAAGTTCAAAGACGTAGGTATTTAGATATGATTTATTTGAGGAATGAAGTTTTAAAGAATCCGGATTAATAGACTTGCATATGTAAGTATTTGATTGTCGAACGGTAGTTATAAAAGTTTAACAGAATACCGAAAAGATCAGATAAACTATTTAAAAACTGTAAATTATCCCAATCATTAAATAGACAGGTAAAGCTAGGTTAAAATAAATAAAATTAAAAATTCAATTTACAAATCGTAATTGAAACACTAAACTGTTTTAGTGTCAAATAAGTGTAAGTAAATTTGAAAACGCCAAAACATACTGGTACTCTCCCGAAAAGCTCTACACTTTTTATACGTACACTTTTTATAATTTTATTTTCTTATATATTCGACAAAAAAATCCCCGAAAATCGAATCGATATACCGGCATATTTCTAAAAATTCTTGGAAATATTTCGAACGATCACACACTGCTCTTTGTTCCATTTTTACTGAAGTATCAGGAAATTTTTGATAAAATCTTTTATGTAGTGTAATTTTCAAAAATTATTTGAACAAAATTGTTTTAAAAAAAATTGATACAAATATTTTATAAAACACCTTTGTGAGATCTTTTATAGTTAATGTAATTTCGGCCATACTGTGTGTTTAAAATTAATTAAAAACATTAAGAATAGTTATCAAAATAAAAAAAAATATTTTCTTTCATTTGAGTGAACCATTTCAACAATTTATTAAAGATTGAATATGAACAGTATTTTTTCTTATTTAAGTTTAAAGTTTCCTAATTGCATTTCAATAATTTTTTGTTGGAGTTTTTTTGAATTCATCACAATTTTTGTAGTATGTCAGTCAATGAAATTTCTTTAACCTCGGTTGTCTGTATTTTTACAGGGTCGTCCATTGTACTTGTATTGTTGGTTAAAGTCGTACACCCAAATTCTTCGGCATTGATCCCTTCCATTTGCCTATAATATCAAGAGTTTGTCCAGCCGTTATTCCATTGACATTCGGATTTATCTTTTTAATTTTTTATGGCCCGCCACCAGTTCTGCTGATTTGTTTTTTATTAGCTCGTATTTTAGTCTTTACGGTGTATTTGTAGTCTTTCCAAGCCTGAAAATTATTTAAAATAATTATAAGCTACATATAAACGTTTTTTTTTTTACATATAAACGAATTGCTTTTAAACCTTACTTTTTTCAACCGTCGCTTAACTCTTTTGCAATTTCTTTTCCACATTTCTCGCGAAATTATTTAACAATCGTGCAGCCGGTGTTCACGTGTAGCATTAAGAAATGTTGACAATAGACAGTGTAAAACTTTATATCGCCACCGTTTTAGTTAGCAAGGTCCCATGTTACAGAATATTACAGATAGCTGAAAATTCTGTAAGCCAATCTAAATATTAGGAAATATTGAAAAAAAATGCAGGCAAAGAAAAGAAAATTAATAAGAAAACGTCATTTGCGAATTTTACAATATTCCGAATGTTTTGAATTAATAAAAATAAACACCCAGTTTTAATGGTTGGCAATACTGGCAACTGACTGAAAAATGGTCTTAGGTAAGACTTTGTTTTGAAGTTAATCTTAATAATGACACAAATTAATAATGAGACGAGTGTAATGTAAAATATCCCAATTTATGTTAAATAAAAATTTGTAATAAATCTACAATTTTTTTTTTAAAAATTTTATAGAAAAATATTTTCGTGCTACTCTTTCATGATGATTTTTTTTTTATTAAAATTATTAAATTATAATTAATTTATTATTTTGGTTGCTGATTTGAAATTTCTTGCATCATTTGTTCATAAACAGGAATTCTGTTTTTACAAAGCATTAGCTATTATCATTAAACAATGTCTTGTCATAGTTGGCTCTGTGAGGTGTTCTCATTAGAGAGAACAGTTTAGTTTGTGTAGACATGATCATTCAATCATATTAACTGAAGTGGTTTCCTTTATAGAAGTGGTCTTATATCGAAGTTTTATTGCGGTTAGTTTTATTACAATTACAATTTCCGTGGTTCGCAATTGTTGTTTTAAAATATTATTCTGTTTGGAAGCGGTTTGAAATCTTTGATTATAAAAATCCTGGAATCAAAATGCCACATATCAAAACCCCAGAAATCATACCTACAAATCCAACCAGTCCCCAAAGGCGCCTCATGAATAGCTTAAACTGAGTAACCTCAGGATCGGGCAAAGTAGATAACGGAATGTATGTAATCTATTTATTTATATATTTATTAATTTACAGTAATTTTGTAAACTGCACACTCTGTTGATTTAAAGAATCGATTAATGTAACCCTCAATAACCTGTATCCTTTCTTCTAGTGGATAAGCAATTTGTTACAATATCAAATAGTTATTCTAATATCATTATTATTCATTTATTAATTTTAACTATGTTTACTACACACTAAAAAATTTTCGGATATTCTATAAATTTATTTATACTTTTGTTCAGATAATTTACATTTATATGAAATACTATATAAAAATTATAAATATTGAACCTATATAATTCGTTTATATAATTCTGTAATATATTTTATACAAATTCATAGTATACATACAATTTCTATACTTCCATTTGTATATTTTTTATAACCTTCAGTATAAAACTTCACTCTGTATACCTTGATTGGTATGAAATTAATATATTTATCATATACAAATTTTGTTTTATACGATTAGTTTTATAAAATTAATAGAAAAACGAAATTATTTTTGTTAAAAACGGGATTTTTATACTGTAAGCACCATTTATTTTTTTTTTCAGTTCTGTGGATATCGTGTAGTGAGTAGAAGTGTTTTTAAGTTTTATTGTAGACTTGTGAAGTTGTGAATAGTAACTAATATAATTTGTTAACTATGGAGTGAACTATCATTAGTTAATTATTCGATTTATTATTATCGAATAATTAACTAATTTACTGGAACACTGAAAGAAATTGTGCGGAGATATTTACACATTTTGCTGTGTAAACTCAAATTGGTAATTATTACCAATAATGTCTTAATAAAGTACGAGCCTGGTAATTTGTAGTGCAATATTTACCGTGCATTTTTAAATATTAAAATTTTTGCTGAGCAGCGTCTTATGACAAATTAGATTTGCATCATTAAATTCTACCCTATTTTGCAATTTTTTCTCCAAATTTTATTTAAAATTTCAAACAAAAATTAGTCTTAAAGTAAATTTAAACCAGTACACAAATTGCCACAAAAATGCGTATTCGTCTAGTTTCCGGATTTGTTGGGAAAATGGTAATTATTTCAAAATAAAATAAAATATAAACTATTTTTATTTTTATCGTTCATTAGGAGTTTTTTTTTAACCTTACTTCACGTTGCATCAAATGTCCGCTGTAACTTTGAGGATTAATAAATAAAAGTGCTGAAACGATATATGGTAAACACAAATTAAATTTGCAAAACTTTATGTGCATTAACTTCTGTTTGTTGCTTTCTTGTTTAAATTCCAGAATTTTATAAAGCAATTTTAGAGGACTGGACGAACTCAGTTCCCTGAACATTAATGCTTACATATAAGCAGAGAATTTAATTATTAGCAACATTATAACAATTCAATATCTTTCAAGGCAGTAAAGGAAAAATATATTTGATCAAAATTTACAAGTAAGTTTATTGTCAATCCGGAGATGTAATTAATTATCATCTTTATTTTAAGAAAAATCGATTGCCTTTTGTGAAAGTGAATAAAAAAAAATTTATTATAAAAAAAGTGTTTCATTAAAATTGGTTTTTAATACATATGTTAAATATTAAATTCTGTCTCCTCAAACTCTCCTCAAGTTTCGAGTGTTTGCTTCTATGGAGAGTAAATATTTATGCGCTGCAATTTACTAGATCCGCAAATTTTAAAATGCATTGTAAACCATTAACCTTGCTGTCATTATTTACCATCCGCTCGTTCTTGATTTGCTAAAATCGCAGTAAATACAAAGCGCTTGTATGGCTCAATTTTTAATCAGTCTTCATTAAATATTACTCCGTTTTTTTGGGAATATCACCGATTATTTTTTTCGGTGGAGGTATTGTTCCTTTTACTATATAAAACATTTCTTAAACTATTTGGTTTCAAAGAAATATTTGACTTATAACCAAATAAATGAAAGGATTAAACGTTTTATATTTGAGTACAAATCGAAAAAATTATTCAGACTGGTTTAGTCGCTAAGGTTTCATTAACTTTCTCAGCATCTCGATCGTGGTGCTTGATCAACCACTATCCATTTATTTTTGGAGATATGAATTTTGAAGATCTGCATTCGAAGTGGCAAATAAAATAAAATAGTGGCATTAAAAATAATAGACATAATTTTTGCAAAAATAGTCACCGTTTCATCTGTAAATAATTTACGAAAATTGATAACGGATGTTATTTGTCGGCTATAGTGTCTGAATTTAAGGTAGACCTAAACATCATATTTTAACACACTATCCCAGTATAATATTGAAAATGGGTCCTTAGCTTAAATGTCATCTATCCGTTATGAGTCATTTCACCAATATTTTAAAATTTTAAATAAAAATCAAAGGAATTTTAAAAATGTTTAAAGAAGCTTAGCAATTCGTCAACAATAAAAATTTTCAACTCTTATATAAAATTTAAATCTAGAAGGAAAAGTGGAAAATGGGAAAAACACTTTATTTAGTAAACAATTTATTCAAAAAAATAATTTATCTGATAAATCGTTAAATATATCGTGTATTAATTATGATGCACACTATCGCCCTGGACTATTCTTCGCCACACCAGAAAGTGATGACAACTACCATAACGAATTTTATGAAATAAAGTTTATAATTTTAGAGAATGAGGGTATAGCTATTGTATTTTTATCTCAAAAGAATTTAGCCACGTTTGACGAATTTCATAATGCATGTGAGATACAAGCTATGGCACAGTCAATACTAAATAAATTATATTTGAAACATTTTAAATTCAACAGAAGTTCCAACACTGCCGTGTCACGAAAAAGAAACAAAACATTACTTTACACTTAATTTAATTCTAGCTCTTGTATACTTTTGTAAGTAAAACATGGGCTGAAAAGTCCCGCGCCTAACAAAGAAAACACGTTTTTTTGTTCAAAATTGGCTTTATTCAACAACGTAATCTCCATCAAGAGCAAGACAATCATTCCAGCGCCGCTCTAACATTTCAATACCACTTTTGTAGAACAGATTATCTTTTGCCCCAAAATAGGCCTCAGTTTCAGCGACCTCTTTATTCAAGCAGAATTTTTTACCGGAGAGCATTTTTTTGAGGTCTGCGAACAGCCAGTAGTCGCTGGGAGCCAAATCTGGCGAACGCGGTGGATGTGGGAGCAATTCGAAGTTCAATTAATGTAGTTTTGCCATTGTTTTAATTGACTTGTGACGAAATTGTTTTTGATCCATTGTTTTGAAACTAACAAAAGTAGCGTTCCGAATATAATGAATAGAATATAATGAAATTTTGACAGCTGTTTTTTGAAGGTTATTACCAACTGAACAAAACAAAATTGAACAAAAAAACGTGTTTTCTTTGTTAGGCCCGGGACTTTTCAGTCCATGTGTTAAAATTAAAAAATCATAACACTTAAAAAATAATATGGTTTTAACAAATATATCGACTTTATAAAATAATCTAAAACTGTTTATTTATGTGACAAAAATGTATCTTAAATTTCATCAGTATTGAAAACTGAGTTCAATTCTAACATATAGGATTCTATACTATTACTAATTCTATACTAAAGCAACTAATTTTTATACGAGAATCAGATTGACATTTTGTATAAATAATTTATATAAATTTAATACTAATCCCTTATAAACAAAAATTAACATTTAATGGATAAACTTTATATTTTGAACTATATACAGATATTTATACGTTGGAGTATCAAATTTATACAAGTGACCTATAAAAATATTTATATGGAGTAATATACATTTTATACAAGATTTTATAACATTTGTTTATAAGTTAAACTAATATAAAATCTATAAAAAATTCGTACGGAATTATATTTATATTATCATCGTATTAATTTTATACGAAAATTTTTTAGTGTGATAGTTGGCCCGTCAGATAGCAGAATTTAGTTAGAAATAAAATAATTCCTAGTATTTATATAAATAAAGATAAATTAGTTAATCAGCTAATTTGGAACTAAAAATTTTGATTAATCTATAAGAATTAAGTAAACCCAAGCCACTCTAGAATTCTTAATAACTAAATAATTGATTTAATTAAATATTTAGCTGAACCTGTTAATAATAATAAATAACTACACACTAAAAAATTTTCGTATAAAATGTATATTACTCCATATAAATATTTTTATAGGTCACTTGTATAAATTTGATACTCCAACGTATAAATATCTGTATATAGTTCAAAATATAAAGTTTATCCATTAAATGTTAATTTTTGTTTATAAGGGATTAGTATTAAATTTATATAAATTATTTATACAAAATGTCAATCTGATTCTCGTATAAAAATTAGTTGCTTTAGTATAGAATTAGTAATAGTATAGAATCCTATATGTTAGAATTGAACTCAGTTTTCAATACTGATGAAATTTAAGATACATTTTTGTCACATAAATAAACAGTTTTAGATTATTTTATAAAGTCGATATATTTGTTAAAACCATATTATTTTTTAAGTGTTATGATTTTTTAATTTTAACACATGGACTGAAAAGTCCCGGGCCTAACAAAGAAAACACGTTTTTTTGTTCAATTTTGTTTTGTTCAGTTGGTAATAACCTTCAAAAAACAGCTGTCAAAATTTCATTATATTCTATTCATTATATTCGGAACGCTACTTTTGTTAGTTTCAAAACAATGGATCAAAAACAATTTCGTCACAAGTCAATTAAAACAATGGCAAAACTACATTAATTGAACTTCGAATTGCTCCCACATCCACCGCGTTCGCCAGATTTGGCTCCCAGCGACTACTGGCTGTTCGCAGACCTCAAAAAAATGCTCTCCGGTAAAAAATTCTGCTTGAATAAAGAGGTCGCTGAAACTGAGGCCTATTTTGGGGCAAAAGATAATCTGTTCTACAAAAGTGGTATTGAAATGTTAGAGCGGCGCTGGAATGATTGTCTTGCTCTTGATGGAGATTACGTTGTTGAATAAAGCCAATTTTGAACAAAAAAACGTGTTTTCTTTGTTAGGCGCGGGACTTTTCAGCCCATGTTTTACTTACAAAAGTATACAAGAGCTAGAATTAAATTAAGTGTAAAGTAATGTTTTGTTTCTTTTTCGTGACACGGCAGTGTTGGAACTTCTGTTGAATTTAAAATGTTTCAAATATAATTTATTTAGTATTGACTGTGCCATAGCTTGTATCTCACATGCATTATGAAATTCGTCAAACGTGGCTAAATTCTTTTGAGATAAAAATACAATAGCTATACCCTCATTCTCTAAAATTATAAACTTTATTTCATAAAATTCGTTATGGTAGTTGTCATCACTTTCTGGTGTGGCGAAGAATAGTCCAGGGCGATAGTGTGCATCATAATTAATACACGATATATTTAACGATTTATCAGATAAATTATTTTTTTGAATAAATTGTTTACTAAATAAAGTGTTTTTCCCATTTTCCACTTTTCCTTCTAGATTTAAATTTTATATAAGAGTTGAAAATTTTTATTGTTGACGAATTGCTAAGCTTCTTTAAACATTTTTAAAATTCCTTTGATTTTTATTTAAAATTTTAAAATATTGGTGAAATGACTCATAACGGATAGATGACATTTAAGCTAAGGACCCATTTTCAATATTATACTGGGATAGTGTGTTAAAATATGATGTTTAGGTCTACCTTAAATTCAGACACTATAGCCGACAAATAACATCCGTTATCAATTTTCGTAAATTATTTACAGATGAAACGGTGACTATTTTTGCAAAAATTATGTCTATTATTTTTAATGCCACTATTTTATTTTATTTGCCACTTCGAATGCAGATCTTCAAAATTCATATCTCCAAAAATAAATGGATAGTGGTTGATCAAGCACCACGATCGAGATGCTGAGAAAGTTAATGAAACCTTAGCGACTAAACCAGTCTGAATAATTTTTTCGATTTGTACTCAAATATAAAACGTTTAATCCTTTCATTTATTTGGTTATAAGTCAAATATTTCTTTGAAACCAAATAGTTTAAGAAATGTTTTATATAGTAAAAGGAACAATACCTCCACCGAAAAAAATAATCGGTGATATTCCCAAAAAAACGGAGTAATATTTAATGAAGACTGATTAAAAATTGAGCCATACAAGCGCTTTGTATTTACTGCGATTTTAGCAAATCAAGAACGAGCGGATGGTAAATAATGACAGCAAGGTTAATGGTTTACAATGCATTTTAAAATTTGCGGATCTAGTAAATTGCAGCGCATAAATATTTACTCTCCATAGAAGCAAACACTCGAAACTTGAGGAGAGTTTGAGGAGACAGAATTTAATATTTAACATATGTATTAAAAACCAATTTTAATGAAACACTTTTTTTATAATAAATTTTTTTTTATTCACTTTCACAAAAGGCAATCGATTTTTCTTAAAATAAAGATGATAATTAATTACATCTCCGGATTGACAATAAACTTACTTGTAAATTTTGATCAAATATATTTTTCCTTTACTGCCTTGAAAGATATTGAATTGTTATAATGTTGCTAATAATTAAATTCTCTGCTTATATGTAAGCATTAATGTTCAGGGAACTGAGTTCGTCCAGTCCTCTAAAATTGCTTTATAAAATTCTGGAATTTAAACAAGAAAGCAACAAACAGAAGTTAATGCACATAAAGTTTTGCAAATTTAATTTGTGTTTACCATATATCGTTTCAGCACTTTTATTTATTAATCCTCAAAGTTACAGCGGACATTTGATGCAACGTGAAGTAAGGTTAAAAAAAAACTCCTAATGAACGATAAAAATAAAAATAGTTTATATTTTATTTTATTTTGAAATAATTACCATTTTCCCAACAAATCCGGAAACTAGACGAATACGCATTTTTGTGGCAATTTGTGTACTGGTTTAAATTTACTTTAAGACTAATTTTTGTTTGAAATTTTAAATAAAATTTGGAGAAAAAATTGCAAAATAGGGTAGAATTTAATGATGCAAATCTAATTTGTCATAAGACGCTGCTCAGCAAAAATTTTAATATTTAAAAATGCACGGTAAATATTGCACTACAAATTACCAGGCTCGTACTTTATTAAGACATTATTGGTAATAATTACCAATTTGAGTTTACACAGCAAAATGTGTAAATATCTCCGCACAATTTCTTTCAGTGTTCCAGTAAATTAGTTAATTATTCGATAATAATAAATCGAATAATTAACTAATGATAGTTCACTCCATAGTTAACAAATTATATTAGTTACTATTCACAACTTCACAAGTCTACAATAAAACTTAAAAACACTTCTACTCACTACACGATATCCACAGAACTGAAAAAAAAAATAAATGGTGCTTACAGTATAAAAATCCCGTTTTTAACAAAAATAATTTCGTTTTTCTATTAATTTTATAAAACTAATCGTATAAAACAAAATTTGTATATGATAAATATATTAATTTCATACCAATCAAGGTATACAGAGTGAAGTTTTATACTGAAGGTTATAAAAAATATACAAATGGAAGTATAGAAATTGTATGTATACTATGAATTTGTATAAAATATATTACAGAATTATATAAACGAATTATATAGGTTCAATATTTATAATTTTTATATAGTATTTCATATAAATGTAAATTATCTGAACAAAAGTATAAATAAATTTATAGAATATCCGAAAATTTTTTAGTGTGTAACTGACCTTTCTTACTTTTCGGGTTTGTTAAATGTAAAAATGATGCACGGTGGTGTCCCGCATTCCGGGGGATCTTGCTTAATAAAGCTTGGTCGTGCACTCCCAATCAATTAATCACTGACAAAAAATCGCACCCTTAATATATGTAAATGGAGAAGTAATGTGTACTCTGCATGGTCTATTGCATAATTAATTCTATTTTAAGATTTCCGTTATACAACTGTAAATGTATCACTACCTATGTAAAAGAGGTACCCCATAGCAGTAAAAGCTATATATATAGCTTAAAATCTCGTGGACGACTCCATCGAGATAAATACTCGATTATAGGATGATTGCCTCACTTATACAAAGTATGTATCCATTTGAGTACGAAGAATTATGTGTCATTTGTTCCAACTAAAGTAACGTTTACGACAAAATATTTTTTGTTTTGATCTTTTTCTTTCGTGATTTCGTAACATAAAGCTGTAGTGCTGCTACAGTCGGTTGACACCTGCCTCTTCAAAAATTGAAATTTTATTTTATATTTGTGTCAATGTTCATATAATTACTCATTACAATAATATAATTATTATTATTCATTTTTAAAATTACTTTCTATTACCAGTTACTAAATAAATGTACATTTATAGAACATTTTTGTTACTACTTATGTATATGTTTACCCACTTGTATGCATATTCAAATGTTTTCTCTCTGGCTAATTTCGCAACAAAAAAATAACGCTGAAATTTTATTGAAATTTACACCGCATCCATTCATGGGAGTGATTCCCCGACTGGAAATTATTACCAAAGGTAAATTTTAAGTGAGAATTTATACTGAAAACTATTAGTTCAAATCGTTAGACTGCATGGCACCAAATTTTTATTTATTTCTTTCTTGTTGTAATGCGTCACTGATTCGTGCTACCATTGATTTAAAAGCTTTCGACCTTGCCTCGAGTTATAATACGCCATCTTGCATTTTCCTACCTCTGGCTGTACAAAGTAAATATTTTTGATAAAAGTAAAATAAAACGAAATAATAAGAAACTGGTCATTTCAATTTTTCAAATAAAAAAATTTATTACATACAAAATGTTATTCAAGCGACTAAAATAACAAAAATAATAAATAAATAAAACAAAAATTCATTTCATCATTAAAATATTTTTTTTTTTTTTTTTTGGGAAATAAACTTTTAAATCTAAAAAAAATAACGAAACGATCTATAGAAATGAAAAAGTGTAGACGCCAGCCATGTACTCAACACGAACAAATGAAAAACACAATTCCTTCTAATACTTGAAGTGCGCGCGGGTGATCTGTGTTTCGTATAATTTGGGTTCTTTTGAAAATCGTGCACGCATACTATGTAATTTACATATTATACACATACAATTTTACCATATCGAATATAAATAATCATCTATATTTAATTCATTGATTATGATCGTACGAAGATGATCATCATTAGTGTACACGATGAGGCGATGATCATCGAGAGAAAAACAAACGAAAAGAAATTTTTTTTTTTTTTTCATGTGTGTTTGAGAAATAGTCTTAATTTGGAACAGATGAGAAATATGAGATAAGTACCAAATTTGGTACACTGGTTTTTCGAATGTCTACTAGATTTTCAACTCTTCTATATTTAATCTACTACAAGGAGTTTGGTTTTTTTTTATATGGAAACATACAATTTTATTATTTAATTTTTTGAAAATCTGTGGATTATATATTTGTGTTTTATATAACATTTATGTATGCAATAAATAATAAAACCGCACGATTTATTATTTTTCTTCTGAAGTAAATAAATCGAATGAATGTGTAAGGAAGTTGTGATCTTTTCTATTTCGATTATTTATTTATTAAACAATGTTTATGAATGAACTAAATACATCATTTTTGAGTTTTTCACTAGAAGTTCGATCAATTGCTTGAAATTAGATCAATTGCGTACGAGTACTCGTATATTATGTTGTTGTTGTTTTGTTGTCTTCATGTGCATGAAGAGAATATATTTTAACCGCGTGGAAATTCTCGTTGATTTTTCGGCACAGGTGGTACTTAATTAATTTTCTCTTGTGTAAGTGTGTATCTGTGTATGACTGTGTGAATGTGTGGTAATGACCAATAACAATTGAGTAATTAGTTAATATGATTTTTGTCGTTTAATATTTAAAATATTTATGGTAGAAATGATGTCGGTTGCAGAACGATGTTAATTAACGCATTGTATATAAAACAAAACTTGCAATTGCAAAGTAGAGCTGAATTCATAATAAATATTATTCAAAAATCCCAGACTCCAGTGACACTATGTACATATTTTTGGCGTGTTCAGTCCGACCAAAATGATAAAAATTATCATGATATTTTTTGTGACCCTAACTTCACTCCGTATAATTTTCTGTCAAACCCGAGTGAACAACCAAATCGAAAAAATAATTGTAAATTGATTCTGCACGTCAAAACATTGTTGACGCTGTCATAATAAAAATTTACTATTTACTAATGCCTAAGTGTACTTCACAATAGTTTAATACTTCACGTCTTAACGCTAATAAAACAAACCCGAGGAGTACACATCATAGTAATTCACTCATTTAAATATTCATTCAATTATAATTTACGACAGAGATTTGCAGATAATTGATTGCTCTAAAAACTTTCACAAATTGTTTTTAGATGGCATTTATATGTGTAAAGGAAATCACATTCTCGCCCAATTCGTGACTACACGAATAATTTTAACCACATAACGTCGCACCTAATAAATCATTCAAGGCGGCCGCCTGAAATGTCTCTCGACTCTCGACCCAAGAAAACAAAGTTAAAACTTAAAAATGCGTGATCTCAAAAAGGCGGTACACAACATTTGCATTACAACAACAATAATTTACAACAACAATTTGCATTATATCACTCATTTTTGACTTTGTTACCTCAGCTCGAGAGTCGAGACACATTTCATGCAGCCGCCATCAGAGGAAATGAAATGGCCATTGAAGATTGAACACAAACACAGAAAAGAAACTACACACACAAATCATACACAAACAATATTTGTTGTTGAGTTTATTAAAGACACTGATTTCAACTACATTGTTTTTAATGTATTATTGTTTAATACAAAAATATAACATTAAAGTTGAACAAAATGTTGTTCCTGTCCATGTAAAATCATAGCGCAATAACATTAGAAATAAAATGTACATAAATTTTGACAGCCAGAATCGAAAATATTTTTGGTTTTTTTTTGTGATAAAGGAGTGCGTTTTATGACAAAAACTGATAATAAATATCATGATAATTTTTATCGTTTTGGTCGGACTGAACACTAGGTTTGTATTTATTTTTTTTCCTGGCATACTGAGGTAAAAAGCTACTTAGTGTTGATTTTTTTGTAAACAATATTAAATTGGGAATAATTTTCCCTGTCAATTAAGATATGGAAAAATTATACTCTATTTATGAATATTTACATTAAACTTTTCTCCTCAGTAGGCTAGAAAAAAATATTTGAGCAGAAATTAGGCACAGTACACATAAT